>CM051265.1:28780111-29335111 GCA_027921565.1 Artemia sinica | reverse complement strand
TGAAGGTTGAGAATCCTTATGCGGTAGGTAGGACATCTTAGGAAAAGAAATCTAGTTTCGATCTAACAATTCTCTTTCTGGGGCTTCTTCTTCTGTTTACAGTACGTGTCGGCTTTTTCCTTCTTTTCTTTGACAGGGGTGATGTCTTTCGTTTCTGACCTGAGCAGAGACTGAGAGTGATGCATTGTTTCTCGACCTTTTTAAAACTTTTCCATTTTGTTTTAATCTCTTGCCAAGGGTTCGCACACTGGACCTGAGATTTTCCGAAGCACTTTTTTTTAAATCCTTGCCAGAGCTCCAATCGTATAGTCTAGAGGATGCAAAATCTGTCGCAGCCGGTACAATATATTTTCTAGCCAGAGGTAGTGCAGAGCGAAACATCTTAGCAAACCAACTGCCAAGACCGTAGCCGGACATTGTAGTACGCCCTTTGTAATAGTCCATTCCATTGCCCTGTTGTCTTGGGCCAAGAGTATTAACATAGCAGTCAATATCAGGACAGATGAATACAACGTTTCTATTAGACATCTTGTTGTTGAACGATGGGTCGAAAATGGCATGTAATCACAGCCAAACCTTTTGAAATTGCTAGAGGGTCACCTAATTCAGTTTCTTAGCGTTAACTGACAGAGTTCCAAATAGGAAGTGTTTACGGGAATATACTGAAGATGCTTTATATTGTAGTGGTGAATATGTTCTTGATTTGTTTTTTGTTCAAGAACTCGTAGGAGGGGAACATTGTTATTGCCAACCCGAGATGTTTCCACAAATGAAGCATAGAGAAATATACAAGTGTCCGTGGAGAAGGCAGGTGGGTAGTCAGCAAAAATGAAATTAGTGTTTCCGGCAGTTTTACCGTTGATTATATTGAGCTTAAAGCCAAGAACATCCTTTAGATTATCATTGAGAATATCATGTTTGGTGTCTCGCAGTCGATATGTTGTGGGTGCAGTGTCCAGGATTTTGGACACTTTAAAAAGTTCGGTGCTCCATAAATAATTCCCTTTTTCAAAAATATTGGTGGATCTATTAATTCGAACAGTATCACCAACATTGAATTTCTTCTTTTTCCTCTTCTTCTCATTACCACCACCACCATTGGAATATTGCTTTAGAAAAGCATCAAATGTATTTTCACTGCAATGAACTTCCCGAGGGCTTGAGTTGGACAGAGATCGATGAGGTCGATGATTGTATATCCGCATGATTTTATCTAAATCATGAATAAAAGCAGGTGTATTTTTCAGTGTACAATATCTTGAAATTAATAGACGAATCGTTCTAATCAATCGTTCAGCCAATACAGCCTTTATCGGGCTGTGACTATGATAAAGTGTTGTATTTTATTTCAATAGAACCTTTTGCACATGGGGATTAACAAATTCACTACCACGATCCGATTGAATTTTTCTATAGCAATCCTGTTCAAGAATACTTTCAATGGCCTGAGCAACTTCAACACCTCTCTTTGACCGTAATGGAATGGCATAGGCATAGCGACTAAAGACACTGATTGCCACCAAAATATATTTGTAGGGTGCATTGTGACGCCGTTGAATCGCATCTAAAGTTAAAAGATCCGGTTTGCATTATATGCAGAGGTAAAAAGGCTTTAGTTTGTCGATTTTGTTTGCCCCGAAGCGTGCGATTCCGATGCAGTGTGTAACTCGGTTCATTCTGTAGATACTCTT
This sequence comes from Artemia sinica, assembly GCA_027921565.1. Lineage (NCBI taxonomy): Eukaryota > Metazoa > Arthropoda > Branchiopoda > Anostraca > Artemiidae > Artemia > Artemia sinica. Next base: position 29,333,420 of record CM051265.1, on the reverse strand, counting down.
TTGCTTTTTTTAATGTGCTGCCAGAGGCAACTTTAGAAAGTGTTTTGGGGGAACTTAAACTTCCCGCTTCACCAATATTTTCATAGACATGTTTCAGAACTTCATCCATTTTGAACGCAAACCCGTAGTGTAATGTCCACTCCCCTTTTGCACACTGGAGGGTGAATCAATTCGTCTTCGCTTTTGACTAGCAGCCACAGGTGATTTAAAATCATTGCTGCTGCTGCTAGTATTTTCAAATATTGAATCTTCTTCTTTTTTAAATGGTGGTTTTGGTGCTGATGTTGTTGGAGGACTATATTCTCTTAGTTTCTTTAGAATTTGCTTATTGCCAATAATACTTTTGGGAAAGTTTGATGCATTTAGAAAGGTGTATAGATTATTGTCAAATGATAAAAGTCCTTTACGATTCGTCACCATATCATAAATTAAATCAACTAGATTACAACTTTTCCCCTGAATTATAATTCGTTTCCCTGCGCTGTCGACTTGAACTTGATGATCACGTTTCCAACATGAGATATGATAATACTCTTTTACTCTGTTCTCGATAGGTCACTGGCAATAGGTTTCCAATTCTCGATACAATTGAATTCAATTCGTTCTCCTTTGATTGCACTGCTGCAGAATCTTGAGGAGATGTTTCCCGTTTAGAGTGATCTGTGACGGTGACAGTGGCAAGTCTCTCACGATATGGTCTATGTTTGTCCACACATCGCAATGCATCTTGAAGTAAAAGCAGTTTTTTGTCATCAGCAATATTCTCATCATTAATGAATTTGCTTAGATTGTCTTCAAAATGTTCGACGGGCGAGAAGACAAGTTCAAATGGTGTCAATTTATAGGGTTTAGCCATTCTCTAGAGAAAACTGTTTACAAGTCCTGCAATTATTGGCAGTAAAAGTGTAAAAAAGCTACCGCCCGCTTGAAGGAGACATTTTCTTTTAAAAATTTTTCCCTTGTTTTTGCAAGCCAAGGCGCGTAGAGTGGAGCGATGTTGCTTTGTCATGTTGTCTAACACCTTCTGGCAAGTGTACAATGCCCTCAGTTAAATTTAAACAAAGTTCAGATATTAGATTAATGAAATGATTGTCAACACCATGTTTGAGTATAGCCTTCCTGAGTGGTGGTTTTGAAGTGCCTAAAACGGAAAATAAATGCCGTTGTTCGTGTAGTTTCTTCAGTGTCATAATGGCAACTAATAGCCGTTTCTACTGTTCACCGGAAGATATACTGTAATTTCTTTGTCGAAAATGTCGGTGACTACACGTAGATCCTCGGGCGTTCTTTGATTAAGATCTAGCAAAATGTAGCCGTATGGCTTATTGGTCGCCTGAGTGTACGCAGACAGCAGAAATTTAGGGGTGCCTGGATATATTTGCTTATTGAGAGTTATTAGTGAGCTAGAATCATGAACAACTCGATAGATAATATAGATGGTGCAATTCAAAGCAAGGGTTCGCATACATTTGCTCTGATGAAACAGATTGTGTAGAACTAGGGTTATGGAAATCTGTTCATGATGAGAGCGAACGGTGAACAGCTGTAGCATTTCCTGTGAGAACTGTTCAATAGATTCAGCCAAATCATCAATAATCAGCCACGAGTTTGGTTCAATACTATTGAAAACATCAAGTCCCCGTGTGAATTGTATTGGTATGGTTGTGGCAATGGCTTTTATTTGATCATAGGACTCCTGCCAAATACTATAGCAATAATAAATTTTCTTTGGTTTTTCCAAAAACATTTTATTACAATTTTGAATTATTTTAGCTAAAAGTGTTGTTTTCCCCAACATTGAAGGCCCGCACAGAAACGATCTGAATGGTGTTTTAAATTGATACATGCTGCTGCTACTGCTGCTGTTGATAACAGTAAGACTACAACTAACTGTAAATCATACTTGTCCAGTGAATAAGTAGTAGTAATAATTTTCCCATAGATCTATCTAGTACGTTAACAAGAACAACAAAAAACAATATTTCATGGTCATTTATTTGACATGGAAAAACTATTTGTTCAAAGATGAACAACATAAAAAACACTTGTTCAAGCATTATTAAGATAACAAAAAAAACACTTCTGTTCAAACATGAACAACAACAACATTTATTATAAAAACACTTTTGTTCATCAAGAACAACAACAACAACACTTATTGTCATTAAAAATCACTTTTTGTCCAGCAAGAACACTATTTGTGTACTTTAGCACACACACACTATTTGTACAGTAAATCACTTGAAAAAAAAACACTTGGAACATGAACATGAAAAATGGCACAGTTGAACATTATGAATTTAAAAGGACCCCCTCCGCCCTCCGGGGAGCCTCGGGGCCGAAAGCCGGCCGCAGGCGGGACCCCTTAACCACCAGGGGCCGCGGGGCCGAAGGCCGGCCACGGGTCGGACCCCCACCCCCCGGGAGCCACGGGGGCGGCCTCGGGCGGGACCCCCACCCCCAGGGATCGAAACAGTACAATAGTCGTCGTCACTGCAGGTTAGGTTGGGTTAGTTAATTCACGAAAGGTTTAGGGTTAGTGGTTAGAGCATTTAATTCATGAAAGGTTAGTGGTTAGTGGTTAGAGCATTCAGGTTAATTTATCCAGAAAAAGTTGATTGCGATAGTTAGTGGCCATGTGGCAGTACACTTACATCATTCTCGAGCACATAGACTTTGTCGGATATACACGACATTGCATTCTTTTCCACTCTTACAGTATAATTTTTATACTGTAGAGAGCAAATTGCAAGCACTTGTGCTCTCGGCACTAGGCTACTCTCTACACAGTCTCTGTACACGCTCATGTTGAAATTGCTCTTTAAAAAATGTGTAGGCACCCCTTTACACGCCTGCTTTACATCCCCATTATGTGTGTCCACGCAGTATACTTTAACCCGGGAACACCCCCCTGGATATCAAATCACTCCCTGTCTCTGATTTTAACATTAGTAGTTGGTTGGGGGCTTGACGTTTCACCAACTCAGGAAAGGGGCCCCCTCCAACCTCCGGGGAGCCGCGGGGCCGCAGTCCGGCCACGGGCGGGACCCCCACCCCCCGGGAGCCGCGGGGGTGGCCACGGGCGAAACCCCCAACCCCAGGGATCGAAACAGTACAATAGTCGTCGTCACTGCAGGTTAGGTTGGGTTAGTTAATTCACGAAAGGTTTAGGGTTAGTGGTTAGAGCATTTAATTTATGAAAGGTTAGGGTTAGTGGTTAGAGCATTTAATTTATGAAAGGTTAGTGGTTAGTGGTTAGAGCATTCAGGTTAATTTATCCAGAAACATGAACTAGCACAGTTGAACATTATGAATTTAAAAGTGGGTCCCCCCTCCCCCCCGGGGGGGGTCGCGGGGCCGAAGGCCGGCCGCGAGCGGGAAGGGCCCCTCACCCCCCGGGAGCGACGGCGGGAAGGGGCCCCCACCCCCCGGGAGCCGCGGTGGAAAGAACTGTACACAATAGTTGTCGTCACTGCTGTGGCAGGTTAGGTTGGGTTAGTTGAGGTTAGATTAGTTAATTTATGAACGGGTTGGGTGGTTAGTTAATTTATGAAAGGTTGGTGGTGGTGGTTAGTGGTTGGGTTAGTTGGTTAGTCAGGTTGGGTTAATTTATCCAGACCAAGTTGATTGCGATAGTCTATGCATTCAACTCGGTCTGAAATACGGTAGTGACCATGAGGTAGGACACTCACACCATTCTCGAGCACATAGACTTTGTCAGATATACATGACATTGCAATTTTTCCACTATTACAGTATAATTTCTATACTGTAGAGAGCGAATTGCAAGCACTTGTGCTCTCGCACTAGGCTACTTTCTACACAGTCTCTATACACGCTCATGTTGAAATTGCTCTTTACAAAATGTGTAGGCACCCCTTTACACGCCTTCTTTTCATCCCCACTATGAGTTTTAACGCAATAAACTTTAGGACCCGGGAACACCCCCCTGGATATCAAATCACTCCCCGTCTCTGATTTTAACATTAATAGTTGGCTGGGGGCTTGACGTTTCACCAACTCGGGGTAGAGGGACGGATTCTAGTTGGTGAAATCCATCCGCGAGCTGATGTGTTCCCCCTTTTCTAGATCACCCAATAAATCCTCGGTTTTTACCTTTAGCAGCAGAGAATCTGTATCCCCATAGTAAACTTGAACCTCCCCCTCCCGTGGCCATTCCACCTTGCACACATTGTAAAAAAACGACAACATGAGCTTTTTGGAAATTTCTAGTACTGAACTACCTCCTGCTATATTCTTGTTCAGTACCACATTTCCCTTTTTCCTGTGTAGAAGAACCATGCCAGCCTCTATGCTCGTGAACGATGTAAAATTGGGATCGGCAATAATTCGTGCACACTCTAGAGGGTTAGTCACGACGTCGCAGCGAGATCTGTTACGTACGCTTTCACACATTTTGACAAACTCTGAATTTAGAATGAGTTTGTACATTCCCTTCTCTACTTTGCTGTTTGCCCGAGAGCGTTTATCATCAAAAGTGTCGATAAACGTCTTTAAGTAGGGTTTCTGACTGAATTGCAGGACCCTATGTATTTTGGAGATCTTGAAACCATTGTTCACCATCCAGTGCAAAAGCACATGGTGAACAACGATATTCTCCTTAGGGTCCAAATCTGCAATCAGTTTTTGCTTAGAGGGGTCCAGTGCATCCCCATATCCTCAACCAATGATCGATTGTAGGGGCTCAGTGAGTCCCTGGTCACTGGTCGATTGATACAGGGAAAAACAAAATCTCTGACTGAATCATGAAGCGCCAATGGAATGTGCCCGTCAATTTCAAAGAATCATCCTTGTGGCCCATTGTCCACGACAGGGTTAATGTCGTGGAACTCACAAGGATTCTCAAGCCATTGATAGTTCCCCCACGGCGAAGAGCAATATTCTCTTTGAACAATGAACAATATTCTTGTTCAGTACCACATTTCTCTTCTTCCTGTGTAGAAGAACCATGCCAGCCTCTATGCTCGTGAACGTTGTAAAATTGGGGTCGGCAATAATTCGTGCACACTCTTGAGGGTCAGTCACGACGTCGCAACGAGATCTGTTCCGTACGCTTTCACACATTTTGCCAAACGCTGAATTTAGAATGAGTTTGTACATTTCCTTCTCTACTTTGCTGTTTGCCCGAGAGCGTTTATCATCAAAAGTGTCGATAAACGTCTTTAAGTAGAGTTTCTGACTGAATTCCAGGACCCTATGTAGTTTGGTGATCTTGAAACCATTGTTCACCATCCAGTGCAAAAGCACATGGTGAACAACGATATTCTCCTTAGGGTCCAAATCTGCAATCAGTTTTTGCTTAGAGGGGTCCAGTGCATCCCCATATCCTAAACTAATGATTGATTGTAGGGGCTCAGTGAGTCCCTGGTCACTGGTCGATTGATACAGGGAAAAACAAAATATCTGACTGAATCATGAAGCGCCAATGGAATGTGCCCGTCAATTTCAAAGAACCATCCTTGTGGCCCATTGTCCACGACAGTGTTAATGTCGTGGAACTCACAAGGATTCTCAAGCCATTGATAGTTCCCACACGGCAAAGAGTAGTGAGACATTGCCGAAGGGTAGAATGAGTTCATGTCCAAGAACACTGTATTTGACTTTGCATCGGTGTTTTGTCCGGTCGGATCGGTTGACAAGATGGGATCCCCATGAAAAACATACCCACCCCTCATTGATCTTTCTACAAAAAGGTGTTGATCCAGGTCGGTTATTAAGCCTATTTCCTCCCTACTAATTTTTTAATCTAATAAAAAAATTTTTAATCTACTAATTCTAATCACCAAATGTGGTGTGGAAAAATAATAGCCTATATCTAGTCCAAACTCTGAATAGATTTGGTCTGTGTTCTTGCAGACTATGTCTAACAGAGTTAAAACGTCACTGGCTAAGTACAGTCTACAATAATCCCACCCATTTTTGCAATCCCCCTTAGACCACACCTTCTTGGCAAACTCATAGTCCTCGGCTGTGCATTCACTGTTGGTGAGTGAATTATAGAAAGCTTCAATTGGAGGTAGTTTCACCTCGCTTAAGCGAGCACCAGAACAGTAATAGTCGTATGCATATACACCTTTACAGGTCAATAGGTCATACATTTCACTGTCTGGAAAGTGCTGTTTAAGCAAAGGAAAGCTATCAAAATTGTCGTTTTTCTGCACTTGAATCAATTGACTCAATACCTTGGGAAAAAAACTAAAAGAATCTAAAAACCTGATTTTATTCCAACACGTATGCCCATTATTTACTACCTGCCATTTCAACTCGAGAAGCACCAACTTCTAGGCCGATTTGGGAATGATGTTATAGGTAAATGAATTATTTACCCATGGACAATCTACTCCCCCTCCCTCCCTGTGCATACGTGCCAGTACCGGTAAAATAAATTTTAAATCATAATTTGAATTATGAATAAAAACTGGAATAAAAAACTGCTGGCTAACGTTTATGTTACACGATTGATGCGCTACCCCTCTAAAATTACTACACCCCCGAGGATATTTCCTGCCGCAAGTGATTGTGGTCTCTAACTTTCCCCTCCCCCCTCTTTTCCCTTTAGTCCCCTTATCCCCCTCTTCAAACTCCCACTTACAAACCCAACATATTTTTTGACTTTTAATCGCGAGACGATCCTATGCAGACAGCACCATAGGGTAATGCGTATTTCTCAAACGAGAAATAGCGCCATTGGCGGTGCCAATTAATTTAGTCAGTGCCTTGATCATGAACTCTCCCTCATCCAGTGTTTCAACTATTTCTAACAACTGCATAGTGTTAGAATTGTCTCTTTGTGCATGGGTGTAGGAGACTGCAATAGCTTGATGTTCTTTGATTCGGTTTGGAAATCGAGGATCGTTCACTTCCTCCAGCTTCGCCTCACAATCCAACGAGATTTTATTGCTCTGGAGGAGGGTGTTTTGGAAATTTTTAAAACGTAAAATGGCCCTATCCCCTGAAACCGTTACCACTGACTGGTAGCCATGTCGTCTGCAATGCTTCATATGATCCCGTAGCTTTAAATCGCCACGAAATCGAGACAGGCATGTTGGACAGTAGAAACATACCCCCCTTTTCTTACCCTCCCCCAGAACTCTACTAATGTCTGTAATAGGGTTAAAATGTCCAATTGAATTGGCTAGGTCACTAGATGGTGGTGTGTACAACAGCCATACCCAGTGTTTAACCAATTCAATCGACGGACCTCTTACTGGGAACACCACCCCCTTCTTTTTTGAACGAACCCCATCTTCAAATTCAGTTTCATACTGAACCACAGTAACGCCGATATTTAAATGGGCATTGACCCTTTCAAAAATATCAATAGATCTTAGCGTTACTGGGTATTTTCCCTCTAAACAAGTGAAATCTACAGTGGGAAAATTGGACCCCTCCTTCCCATGTACAGCCCAGTGATCTAAATTTGTCTTGGTAGCGTCAAGTGCTAGAGGCTAGAATGCTGATATGAGGAAAGCGTACTTGAAACATTTTTGACCTGTTTAAAAACAGATTCGCTGGACACCTTGACATCCTTCTAGATCAGAATTATATTTTAAAACTATACCCTCATCCCTATGCCCTCCTCTTAAAATAAAATCTTTCTTAAATTTACAAATATTAACGCTTAAATTTTCAACATAAAGAACTACCGACCAACTCCCATTTTCGGTATAATTCTCGAGATGCGTAATAATATGACCTATCCACTCGGAAAAAGAACCCTCAAAATTCTCTAAATTTGGATAGATCACTCGCATCTCGGTATGTACATAATGATGGTAAACCTCACTTTTTCCCTCATTTAAATAAAACACCTTTAAAACAATAGAAACCTTAATTGAATCCCTACCTCCTCCCCACAATTGAATTTGATTTTCTAGCAGTGCACGAATTCTATCTACATAGTCATGAACAATTTCTACAGGGTCAAACACAAAATTACCACACAAAAGCGAATTAAATGGGTCTCCAAAGGTTGCAGTATAGACAACAATTGTATTTAAAATTGTGTTTGTGAGTTGAAACTCGGGAAATGTCTTAAATTCCATATTACCCCCCTCCACCTCCTCCTCCCCCTCCTCTTGTATATTATTATTGCCACCCTCTCCCCCACACTGTTCAATAAAAGGGATATGGGAAGCCACTTCAGTTGGGTGAAGTGGAAGTATGTTATCTGTGGGGGGAGTTCTCTGTTAATTCATTGGAAAAATCCTCTAAAATCTGTAATGTGTTTGGACTCAAGTCCCCCTGCTCAACTGTGCTATTATTAACAATTAAAAAAAAACCAGTTAAAAACTCATCAATGTTGTCAGGAATTTCAAGTGAATTAAGGATACCTTGCTGTGACATTTCATTGTTGTAGAGCTCCATAGGCACGTCCTCTCCTTCTCCAACTGACGAGCAGGGGGGAGATGGTGAACATGGAACCCGAACAACCTATAAAAGAAAAATAGCTTATTTTCAAAGTGTCTAAATCACCCCTATTTTTTAAAAAATTGGATTATTATTTAAAACGCGCTTGGTTCTCTACTCTATATATTCTGAAAGTTCCAAATTAATACAATCTAAAAGATGACATAGAAGGTTTTGATTTTGTTCAAACAACTCCTCAAAAATAATTCATATTAATACTCTTTATCTGCATTGAAAAAAACCACGGTCTTTACTTGATAGCCCCACAACTCTTTCTGTTAGAGAATTGTGTTTAAATAAAAGCAGTTTATAACACAAACAATTTTCAATGCGTGTCTGCGTTTGTGTGTGTGTGCGTGCAAGGCAGAGCAATTTTCACTATTTAATGCCCCCCTCCAACACACCCCCGGCCCGCCCCAGTGGGCCCCCGCAGCGCATCTCGGCCCCCGGCGCTTCCATGCCGCCACAACGACCGCCCCCTGTATATGATAAACTATAATATTCTAGCGAAAAATAGCATTTTGCGATAAAAAGAATCTAGTTCTACCAGTAATTGACTAGAAATTAACGAAAAATATTATTATGAGCTTGAAAAATAGCGAGCGAAGATGCCTACAGTGGGCAGAGAAAATAGGAAAGATTAGAAAAAAAGAGTGGTTTCTTTGACAAGCAAAAAAAAAAAAAATTATATTTAGATATCACTCAGGGAGGGGGGAGCAGAGAAATTTAAAACAATGGTTGGGGCGGGGGGTTAATATTTTAATATCTCTGAGACACACACACACACACTTTTACAGCGATGAAAAAAAAATGGGTTTGTTTAGATATTTTTATAAGTTAGGTAAAAAAATGCTCACATTTTTATATTTCGGCTCGAGTTGAGTGCCTGAAGGCCCCGGCGAAGCATGCTGGACCTCCTGACCTTGTGTAGGTGGGGCAGCTCTTGAAGGCAATACATGATGGAGAGTGGACGGGCCGACGGCGTTACATTCTTGCACCGATGTGGCAGCAGGGTTCTCCAACCAGTGGCTGGCAGGCTGTAGGGCTGCCTCACCCTCCCTTGCTCTCTTTACAGGTGGAGGGGCCATACATTCTTCATAATTTGCCTTAAAAAGAAGAGAAAAAAGTTAGTATTGAAATAAATTTCCCCTTTTTCACAGAATAAAAATTAGTACGCCCATAACCTAACCTAGCCAAAATTTTGTCTAGAAAGCATTTATCACAATGAAGTCCCCCCTCCCCCCTTTTCAGCAATGTCCTAAAAATATTTGTTAGCAATTATTTTTGGGGAATAACTCGTTTCACTCCTCCACATACAGGTTGCGTAGGCCTAGCTTAATTATTGCAATCTCTTTTTTGTTTGAAAGTCTTTAATTTGACGGGGGAAAACAATCCTTTTTAATCTGTTGATCATCGCTTTGGTTAAATCGTTACCCGTAATGGATTGAGAAAAGCGGATGTGTTTTAAAAAGGGTGACAGCTTTTTAAATCATTGTGGAAAATATGTTTATGCCAAGTTAGCGGGCGGCTTAATAGCTAAGAGTTAACGGAAGTTGCCTGTCAAAGGGAGGTAAGGTCAAAACAAAGTTATTTCCAATTGGTAGAATTAAAGTCATAAACAAGGGGAGGGGGAGGGGGAAGGGAGGATTGGGGTTTACATGGTAAAAAAGAACATATTTTAAGCTTTCTAGCGAGTATAAACCATATATAGTGGAGTTTGTATTGTGGGGGGGGGTATACCCTGATTTTACTGGAGGCTCACCAAGGAAAATGATTTTATTTGAAAATAAAAAATGAAAATGTACTAAACAGAACTCACATTGTAAATTGCTGTAGCCAAGGCTTCTAGCTCATCAATAATATTTGTTGTTTTATCCATTATGTCCTGGAACTTTCTGAATGTTTAATCACAATGCATGTCCGTTATATGCGAAATCTCAAGGGCGAATTGCGATGTAATGGAAACCATTTGTAATCGACTCTCTGATTGGCTTTGAAGGAGATGTAACCGACTCTCTGATTGGCTTAGAAGGAGACATGCACTTCCTGTTTCCTATTCCTGGATCAAAACATTCTCCACACCGATTATGTAAATCAAGTTCTCGGAAATTCTCTTCCCTTAGATCAATACATTCCACACTGATTATGTAAATCACCCCTCGTGTCATTACACTTGGCCAAACAATAACAACAACAAATAAATCGACCTTGACATCATCCATTAGACATTAATATACCATGAAAATACATCAAAGTGAGAAAAATCATGTTTTTCATTCTCTGTAACAAAAACCATAAAGACATACATAAATTATATAGGCCGGAGAGATTATGTAATCAATTTCTCTGCAATCTTCTCCCGCTAATATGTAACCAGACCTCTGATTGGTTTAGAAGGAGACACGTGATCATGTTTCCTGTTCCTGGATCAAAACATTCTCCCCACCAATTACGCAATCAATTTCTCAGAAATTCACTTCCCCTTCGATTACGCAATCAATTTCTCGGAAATCCATTTCCCTAGGGAGGCTATGCCCATATATGGACTCCCGCCACGAACTCATGAGGTTAGGTTAGGTTACGCAATCAATTTGTAGGAAATCCATTTCCGCTAGGGAGTTTATGCCCATATATGGACTCCCGTCACGAACTCATGAGGTTAGGTTAGGTTACGCATTCAATTTCTCGGACATCCATTTCCCCTAGGGAGTTTATGCCCATATATGGACTCCCGCTCGGAGTCAATAAGCCCTTCCTACTAGTTTCGTAGTATCATCCCGCTCTGGACCATCAGTATACTTTTATCGGTTTGGACATCTACCCTTCTCGTAAAATGATCTTCCAAGCTCTCCCATTAGGTATATTTTCTTGAGATATACATCGCCGTTAATACGCAATACGTATGTGTATGTGCCGTGCTGGAGGTCCATGGGGTCCTTTTAGTCTTGTTTGTGAGATATGCTTGCGTCATTCATATTAGGCCTCATCACGGGAAATCCAGGGGTCTTCCGGAAAAACAATGTATAAATGGCTGGAATTTTGCCAGTGCACGAATCTTATTAGGTGAGCGCTAGAAACAGGGATGGTCTGATTTTAGAGGGTTGCCGTAGAAACTCAATAGTAATTTCCCTATTATAACTACCTTTAAATTATCTCGAGCGAGAGTGTTTTTAGCCTCTTTTATCGCCTAGCCGGAGCCTGGATTCTGTCCCAGAAATGAATAGACACAAACCAAACTCCCCCACTGCGCGTAGGAAGGCCAGATTCCATCCCCCAAAAAGAGTAGACACAGACTAAACTCCCCCACAGCGCGTAGGATTGCCGGATTCCGTCCCGCAAAAAGAGTAGATACAGACCAAACTCCCCCACAGTACACGGGGTCGATGGTAACAGGAATTTCTCGAAATAGAATTTCCTCTCCTTTGTGTGCTTTGATAGTCTGGTGAAAATGTACCTTGGGCTAAAAGAAACCATTCGGGGCGAAAGGGGGGACAGGACACTTCCTTGGAGGTGACCAGAGAAAAGGACGGTATCTTAGAGGAGGGAGGCAGGATAACCATAAATATAAGAATGAAAATTACCGCTTTGCGTAACGATAAAAAATAGAACAGTTTTGAGCTGGTGACAGAGAAAACGACCCCTCCTCCCCTGGAGTCCTCCCCCTCGTCTTTCCTTAAATTAGGCACGTTGTTCTTTATCATTTTAAAGGTGTAATAGCACCTAAAAACTACATCTATTATCAATGCATCCTCTGAAAATGAAGGCTACTAGATGCGAGCTGGAAGCTATTGTTAATATATTGTGAAATAACCATGAATTTATCTTAACGAGTGAGGGTATAAGCTTTTAAGGTGGTTTAAAGTGCACCTAATATCGCTCCCCCCTCCCCTACCCTCAGGGGTTGCAGGCTAGAAGCCCCCAGTTTTCTATCATAGATGGTTGTTTTTTACGCATATCATAATATGACATTTTCATCTTTTATTTTTTCTCGTGTTTTTTAGCTGTCTTTTTATGTTTTATTGCCTGTCAATTTGTTTTCATTTACATTGTCTGTGTTTTTTAAGATGTAGTCTTTAGCACGATTAAGACATGCATTTCCCCTTTATTATCATCTTGAACGCAAATATCCCCCGGAGTGCATCAAATTTGCCAGTAAACACGTCGTTCTAACGACGTGCAATAAAATGGGAATTTCACTAATATCAGGTCGCCCAGGAGATGGGGGAGGGGGTGGTGTCACATGGTTTAAATGCTCTGGTAGTCTGGAGTATTTTTTTGGACAATTAGGATTGGCTTGGGTTGAATCAGGGGATTCAGAACCATAATTTTTGTTAGAAAATACCTGAAGAACTTTATGTTTGGGATGGGGGGGTGGGTTCAAGTAATGTCATTGTGGCTTGAACTACAGCTTAAAAGTTAAGGTGTGGACATAAAAGAATTTTTCCCATGGAAGAGATGAAAATCTAACAGGTAGCAGTTCTTAATATGTCTTAAATTGCATCTAATATCACTCCCCTGTCCTACCCTGCGGGGTTGCAGTCCAGCCCCGGTTTTCTTTAATAAATGGTTCTTTTTTGCGTATATGATAATTTGACATTTTCATCTTTTATTTTTTGTCGTGTTTTTAGCTGTGTTTTTTATGTTTTATTGCTTATCAATTTGTTTTCATTTACAGTATCTGTGTTTTTAAGATGTAGTCTTTAGCACGAGTAAGACACACACTTCCCCTTTGTTAATATCTTGAAAGCAAATGCACCCCAAGAAATAGATGTTTTTACAAGTACGTGCCAAATTTCGATGTAAAATCGTGGTTGTAGTGAGTGCCAACAGATGGGGAATCTCAGGTGTCGTGCAATAGTTTATTTTTAGAATATGGTTCAAGATACAAAATATTGAAAAAGGTTTCATGGATGACTTGCTTGGGGCGCAGTACCACTGGAATGGAATGACCTTTCGAGTCCTGGCGGGGTCAAGAACTCTAGAAAAAAAATGAAAGGTGTTTCTAGCGAAAAAACGAAACACCGAAAAAGAAAGACTTTTGGGCGAAAAATCTCAAAATGGTAGTATCTAGCAGTGATGGATGTGCAATCATTACGTAAAGTGTGTACCACCATTAAGTTAGGGGGAAAAGCTATGGGGGTTTTGGGTGAAAAAAAAGAAACGCCGAAAAAGAAAATGTCTTGAGGTTTTTCGGCTAAAAATATCAAAATGGTATTATCTGACAGTAATGGATGCGCAATGATTAAATAAAGTGCGTGCCACCATTAAGTTAATGAAAAACAGAATATTGCGTGGCACTGTTGCACAATAATTACGTATGGTGTGAGCTACAGGCGGGGATTCCCCTATGGGTTCCTGTGGTACGGTTACGTAAAATTGTGTCAAGCATATTAGACCTGTCCGTTTGAAACGGGATAAGTCGTATGACATCATTGGAGTCCATAGGGGTGTGTCATGGAGTCTTGCCAAGTGTGTTCCCTTTAATAGAACAGGTGACTGCACTGTGCAGGTGCGAGGGGCTGGTAGTTCCTTTTATCTGGGCCCTTTAAGGGCAATGGGTGTGTCGCGTGGTGTAACATGCGCTAGAAACAGGGGTAAGGGGCTAGGAGATTATTATTTAAACTTGTGTATTTTACGGACCACATTCCAAGTAATCATATAATATGAAACTGAAATCCTTTAAGTCTTGCCAGCCGTCGCCTAAAAACAGCTGACCTAACCCAACCACTGAACTTATGTCAAGGGCTATCCTAGAAAAACAAAAGGGGTGTGTCACCTGACCTTTGAACTCTTGCCAAGGGTGGGGATATTGCCTAGAAACAAGTGCGAGGTGATAGGAATTCCACTTGCAATGGGCCGCTTGTATTCCCTTGTTAATTTTGTATTGGGCCGCTTGAAACTTCTGCTATTGGGCCGCTTGAATCAATGGTTGGGGTACTACTTATTTATTATCCAACAACGTACTACGGGTAAGTTAATAATCCCAATTTATCAAAAACTTTAAAATTTTAAAATACGGTCGTTATTCTATATATGTAAAATCGAATGCTTGTGTGTGTATCTCTCTGTGTGAGTATTATGTATGCATTATTATACTGTTCATCCGATAACAAAGAAACTTTAAGAAGTTGTTGAGTACACTCTTGCGAAGGTATTAGGTATAAATTTTTTTGCCCCCCCCCCCTCCCATGGTTCCCTTATTACTTTTTGTGCTGTCTGAAAATTGAAATCCCATAAAAGAAATAGTTGACAGTTACTTTCGTTGACATTATTTACAGTTTTTGGATATTAAATATCCCTTCATTTGAAACACCCTTAAATTTAATAAAACGATCGTTATTTTACATGGGGGAAAAATCTTCAGGTGAAATTTTTCTCTGATGATTCTCCAGTGGGATTTTTCAGAGAAATTTATTCGTGGAGGGATGTTCCGGAGGGAGTGCCCGCGGTGGGTAGTTCTACGGGGGAGGTGTATTCCACAGGGGAATTTTACGGGGAGAGAACTGTGCTTGGGAGAAATTATCCAGGGGTTTCCCTATAAATTTAAAAATACGATCGTTATTGCCACATGGGTGGAATTTTTCGTGGGAGAAATTTTCCACCGGGGAATTTTCCCAGGGGGGCCTCGAAATTCTTTCTTTCGAAATCACAGAAACTCGCAATGGATTTGCTAGTTTGTATTTATATGGTAAAACTTTAAAAAATCAGACTAACATCTTTTAGAAACTATCAAATTTTTGAAAGTTACTATTTCTGTCCATAATGTTCAAAATTTTTATAACTTTTCTTATTTCTCTACTCTATTCCATTCTTATGTGCAATCATACTAAAGAATGACAACGAATAGCAAAGAAAGCACCTTAACCTTAATTCTTTTATATTCCGAGAAATAAATGAAACTTTTCCTTATTTTCATGGGATCGGCACTGTGTGATTTGTCTCTTGTGATTTCTCCTAGCATTGAATAAAACTATTAATTATGTCTGTCTTTAACTTCAGTCTAAGACAGCTCAGTGATTTGAAGTTTATGCTCTGTGATTTTTATATTTATCATCTATAAATCACATGATTTATTATATAAATCATGTGGGATTTGTTACATTTTATATACTATTTTTAACCGCTGATAATAAAAATGTAAATAGGGGAGCGAAACAAATAGAAAAAGGAAGATGAACGCGAACTATGAAAAATGTATACATAAAAGGTGGAATTATATTTTTACTGATATCGGAAAATATATTAAAAACCTTTACTAAACAAAGAAACAATTTACTAAACAACATGCTTGTTAAACACCTTTACCAATAACACCATTCATCGGAAGTTTTAAATTCTCTTCCTATTACAGCACCAAGGAGGGAGAAGAAGAGAAATGTAGCAATACTGGAAAAACTGAAAACGCAAAAAGGAAACATGACTGTTTTTTTAACAAAGGAATATCCTTTAAAATGTATTTAATTGGAAAAATTTCATATTGTTGAAAATAGGTCGGTACTGTTCTATTAGCTGGGCAACACGCGAGAAACCCACTCGAGAAAAGCAAAGATAAAATAGGTATTGCCCGGTAAACAAGGGGTTTCTCACTCCGGCAACTATATTTAAACTTTAGTTTTTTAGGGTTTAGGGGGAATAATGGTACCTAGATTAGGTTAGGTTACGTATTTAATATAGCCTACGCTATGCTTCACCCCAACCCCACTAATATGCAAATATATAGCCGAAATTTGTTTCTAAACTACTATATTGTCGTCATATTTTGTTCCATTTCATTAGCATTAACCAAACTTCACTTCTCGCGTGTTGCCCAGCTAATAGAACAGTACCAATTGGACTTGACAGTAATACGCTTGACTCCAAATTCACGAATTGCAAAACAAGTATACGTTATGGTTTGTTTTACATCCGACCCTAATGAAAATCCAGTCTTTTGGGTACCAACTTCAGAAGTGAAACATGGAATGATGACTACATAGAATAAAGTAAATGTAAGAGTTACTCACGAACTTGCAATAGCTCGATAGATTGTTTGCAGATTACCGGGTACCGCCCATAAAATGCAAAGTATATACAGTGAACCAAGCAAACATTTGAACCACGTAGGTACCACTCTTTCTCCAGCAGGTAAAAGGATGATAAGCCCATAATCATCTGCGCTCTAAATAAACATATGTAATTAAGAACTCTTAACTAGTAAGTCTCAATGAAACACTTATCTTTTTTTTATATTTAATATCAATTATTAAGAAAAAACATAATCGAATACCCTCCAAAAGCCATAGCAAGATATCGAGGAGGGAGAATCAAATAAATCCACAAAAGAATTACAAAAGAATTAAATTAACCACAAAAGACTTAACCACCGAAGAGGTAAAAAATAAAACAAAATAATGCATAAATACAACATCATAAGCCCTTCTAACACTGAACAAAACACACAACACTCAACTCATTTCTTAGAAAAAAATCCATCCAAATACAACAACAAATGATAATAACACTAAAAGTCAAGATTTAGCACTATTTTTTTTTTATCAGTTATATATCCCATCAGTTTATTCATTAAAATCATATATAGAAAAGATTCATTTTCAACAGCCTTCTAAATTCACTTACATCACAATTACTTTCAATATCCCCATCTTTTAAATTTCACAACTTAACTGCTCTAAAAACCAGAGAAAACCCCAACCTAGGCGTAACCAACTTTTAATAATAAATTTTATCAATCGACCTTGTGCCACGGAAATGAATCTTATTAACATGTGTGAATACGCTTAGAAAAGAAGCAGGCGCAATAACGACCCATTGACGCAATAATGCAAAATTCTGACAGGGGGAAGGATAAGGATTGAGCGGAAAGAGGGAAGGATATTGAAATACAATACAAACTATAGGAATGGATTAAACTGAAACATAATACACGTATCATATCCTTCGAGAAACAATGTTGAAGTTTTTGGATTGTACCAACATTTTTAGCTAATAAATTTGAAATTTAATCATTATGACCTTTAAGTATGAGAGATTCATCCACAATAATACGAAGATATCGAACAATTGGTATCCTCAGTATTGAAGAGCCAGCGGCAACAACTGATGATGTCTCATTAAAATATAAATGTCAGTATTATATTGCGTAGTCCCTCCTTCATAAAGAGTAAGGTGTTGAGGAGGGGGCAACCCTTCATATACGGAATAATATCTGTTCGTTTTGGTTTTTAATATTGCTCCCTACTTTCAGTTTAAAAAACTTGTTTTTTCATTTAATTTCTGATCGTTTTTCAAATAATGCCAGTAAATCTGACTCGCCCTCCATGAAATATACCCCTTCCTCACTGGAAAATCTTCCGTGGAAATTTCATCCAACGTACAGTGCACTCCCCCCCCGGTCAAATTCCCAAAAGACAGTTCAATTTTCCCCAGAAATCAAAACACGCCACTCAAATTAAGTTACCAAAGAGAATGTAACAAAATTAAAAGGAATTTCGTATAGAAATTATGTCACCCCCCCCCAGTGTGAAATTTACCCTAGAAAATTCATCCCGAGGAAATTTCCCTTTATACTTCCCGATAACAAATACTATACGTAAACAATGGACAAGTTTCATAACTTACAAGCCTCTCCCCACTGACTCTGGGGGGCTATTTTACCCTAAAGACATAGTTATTTGATTTCAACTGTACTGAACATAATAGCTATCTTGAAATTTTGATCAGATAACTTTGGGCAAAAGGGGGCGTGAGAAGGGGGCCAGTTACCCTCTAATCTTTTTGGTCACTTAAAAGGGGCACTAGAACTTTTAATTTCCATTTTACGCACATTCTCTCGATCTTCAAGGACCATTATTTCTATACGATCACTCCTGGGAAAAAAAAACAACAAAAAACAAAAGAACACGCATCCGTGATCTGTCTTCTGGCAAAAATAGCATTTACCCACATTTTTGTATATAGGAGCTTGAAACTTCTACAGTAAAGCTCTCCGGTGCGGTGAATCTGATGGTGTGATTTTCATTAACATTCGTTGGATTTTAGGGCTTGTTTTCCCTCATTTCAAAAATCAGGCAAATTTTCTGAGGTTTGTAACTTTTGATGGGTAACACTAAACTTGATGAATGATATATATTTGGAATCAACATTATGATTTCGTACTTTTGATGTATCTATTCATATCAAAATACCTCCTTTTTGAATTCGGTCACTACTGAGCCAAGTCGCTCCATACTTACAGTCCGTTACCACGAACTGATTGGAAATTCACTGAGAAAAAATACAAGGCTGACTTTCATGAAAAACTGGAGGGTTGAAGGAGGGATAAAGGATAAGGATAAAGATCCTCCAAAGCCATCACTGGGACATAGGGAGTGGAAAATTCATTTGCAGGGTCTTTTTTAGAGGGACAAGTAGCAAACCTGTCGCTCAACCTCGCTGCACCGAGGATTTATCTCTGGGTTACGTATTGCCAAGCAGAGCATCAATTCACAGTTTTACGGCAGAAGGAGGGACTACCTTTTTCTATATGCAAGTACTCCTTACTACTTTCAAGGACATCCCTAGGGAAATTAGTATTGAGTTTCTAGGACATCCCTTTTCCCATGGAATTCAAGTGCATGCCCTTTGACGTCATGTGACACACCCTGCACTTTCTCAGCAGTCTTATATAAGCAGTTGGCAAGAAAACAAGCATCTTAAATAATGGATAACTCATACAATCAAGTAAGTGCCTTTCTCTCTAGTATAGCCCCCACCTCCTCCAAAAAAAATCCTTCCACTTCGCTTTGTCTATGCTCATTTTAAAGCATAAAATACCCTCTTTTTCACTGTGTAAACCACCCCCTCCATTCGTCACCAATTAATCCTTTCAAAAGGAATTATTCTGTTTTACTAAAAAAAAAAAAAAATGCTTTTCTGCAATATTCCACCCTCATGTCTAGAGACACTTGTTTAAACCATAGCATTCATCAAATGTGTCAAAATCTTTTCTCGCACACTTTGCCTAAAATTGGCATCTTTTGTGAATAAGGCTGTAACTTCTCAAAAGGGGCGAGGTTTCGTAAACAACCAAAGCAAGGAAAGGATTGCTGTTAATTAAAATTGCGAGGTTTGACGGCCTCACATACTTCTAATTGTCTGAAAGAGATCATATTTCTGCAATATTAATGCAGAATAGAGATATTTTAGAACATGGAAGTTGCGTAAAAGGCGGAAGCTCTAACAGGGGCATACGGCGTGCACTACAAAACATTTATTCCTCTCTAATTCTATTTTATGCTATAATGGAAAGGGGAAGGGTTAAGAAAAAGGGACAAACTTGGCCCTGAGGCGATATTTTGAGGTTGGGGTCCATTTAAATGCCCTTAAATTCGAATTCCTAGTTTTGTCTTTTTTTTAATTCCTGCGTATAAAGGGACGATTGCTATTGCATATAATCTGATAACTTGATTCCTAAGCCTATTTCGTGCTTTCTTGAAAAAGGTGGAGACCTGTACTAGGAACCTATTATTTTTTGTAAGACATTTAAGCAGTCTCATATAAACAACATTTCTAGCTTTACTATTGTCAATTACAGGGAGAAAAAAATATTCCCTTTCTTCATCATACATGAGTTATTAGTTGATGTTATACCATAGGTCCACAGCGGCCCTAGCCGCACCCTAAATGATATCTTAAGCGAGTTTTAAAGCAAAACTATGGCTTCCAATAAAGTTTTCACAAGTATATTTATCAATATAATTCTATTTTATGATACCTTTTTGTCTATCGTGAGAGGAATGAGACAGGGTGGATATTTTGAGGACGGGATACGTTTAAATGGTCGTAATTTTGAATTCTTAGATTTTTCTTCTTTTTTTTAATTCCTACGTTTAAAGGGACGATTACTATTGCGTATTATTTGATAACTTGATTTCTAAGTCTATTTTTTGCTTTCTTGAAAGGTGGGGACTTATTTAAAATCCGGACAATGTTTGAATATTTATAGCATGAAAAAGTATCCTGTTTTCTATGAAATTTGTAGGTAGTTTCTAGAAAGGGAGTACTAATTTTTCTTCTGTAAAAGGGGGATGTTATTTTATACTAAATTTTCTCTTCTTTTTTAGAATTTTCCAATTCTCCCCCCACCCAAAAAAAGTGCGAGAACCACTGACAAAACCTCTGTGAGGGCATCAGTCATCAAATACGTCCCCCTTCCAGAAAGACACTGCTTGTGCGGCCCGTGGCCCCCCATCAATAGAAGTCCAACCCTACCATGAGAGTGCTTATGCAAGCCTTGGCTCCTAATCAAGAGAAGCCCGGCACTTCCAGGGCTGTACCATCCAGAGCCGCTTCCAGACAAGTGATGCCTGCACAAGCTCCACCTGTATCACAAACACCAACCCATCGACGAAATGGAAACTGAAGAGGGAATGGACGCCTGATCACCTGCTGGCGAGCCCTGCTGCTCCAACACCGCAAATCCGTGACATCGCTGGCATGGCTGCACAAGTCTCGACTGTGCAACCCCGTAGTGTTACTGAGCGTTATGCGCTACCAGGACCGTCCGGCACCCAAGTACAGCCTGACCTTGGAGATGTGAGTATTTTTTCAAATCTAATTTTTACCTCTCATGTAGCCTTTTTCTACTAGGACCAGGTTATAGAAATATCTAAACAAAGTTATTTTTCAACTTAATAAAAGCTAATTTTTGCTTTTCGAAGACATTAAAAAAGTTGTTCTAGCTTTTCCCTAGAATATTAAAGGTCTCGAACTAAGGTTTTTTACGACAATTCTTGCTTGTCGTAGACATTAAAAAGTGTTCATGGATTTTCTAGTCTATCTTTATCTTCTCAATCCTTTCTAAATTATTTTATTCATTTAAGTGTCGACTCTTACCTTCCCAGGTAACTTGCTTCCTTCCCCTAGTTTTAAATGACTATGCCCCTCAGAAATAAGATTGTTTATTTCACCATTTCAGTCTAATAATGTCATTTTTTACTTGTCAAAGAAACTTCTCTTTTTTAATTTTTAAGTGTAATAAGGTCATTTTTTCACCATTTTCAGGCTTTGAAGTGAACTTTTAGGCAAATAAGTGCTTACTCGCTAATTTTTCCCTGTGAGAGACATTAAAAAGTTTTCCTGTCTTTTCGCTCTTCTAGTCTACCATTGTCTATTCAGGTTATTTACCCCCATTAGATTTAAAGACTCTCAATAAAGCTGTTTTTAGACTTTTTTAGGCCTATCTTTTCACTATTTTCCTACCTTATATTCTCTGCCTATTAAGGCTTTCCATTCTTTTAAGTGTCCCCATTAGTTTTAAAGACGCCAAATAAGGCTGTTTTTCAAAATAATAAAGCCTATCTTTCACTATTTTCCTACCTTATATTCTCTGCCTACTAAAGGCTTTCAATTCTTTTAAGTGTTCCCCTTAGTTTAAAAGACTTTGCAACCCTCCCCCTGTTAGCTCCATTCATACCTCAAATTTATGTTTTTTCTTTTTTCAGGCCGATAAGGAGATCGATCGGAGATAGTAGCCCAATTTATTGGACCTGAAGCAGTCGAAGAAGCCTCTGACGAAATGGTAGCATGGGCCGAGAATCCAAGTGTGGCCCAACAGAGACCTGTTCATATGGTCAGTAGTAAAGGGGGTTACACCTCTAAGGATCAGGGTATCCTTTCATAATACAACGAGTAGAAGAGGGTTTACACTTCCAAAAGGGCATGGTACTCAAAATAAAATTAGGAGTGGGTGTCTATTACTTTGATAACTATTCTCTCTTTTCATAGGGAAATACCTTCCAGTGAGCTAATATGCTCTAATTATTTTTATAAACTCACACAGCGACATCTCAAGGGAACTACAACCTCTACGAGGACATTGAGAGTTTTATGAACATGGAGTGGGTCCTGAAGAGTAGTGAACGTGAGGGGGTAAAAAGTGCGGGAGCGAGTCCGGCTAGTGTGGCTCCCTTGGATTTATATAGTTTTGTTCAGGATCTCGGCATCGATATAGACTATGAATGGGTAGATCAGTTACCATCGAGCGAGGTCGAGACAACGCCAGCTATTAAGAGTGATTTAGGGGAGCAAAGTGGAGCTGGCTCGTCCCCAGTGTTGCCTAATTTTGATTGATCATATAGCGCTTTGCGCAATATTCACGTGTATAGAGCCGAGTTTGGTGATCCATTCAATTCCCTATCAAGTGGTAATATTCAAACGGATCCTATAGAAACCGCACACTGCTACGTCAGCATGATTCGGACACTTCTCGAAAAACGTATACGGGAGGCGGAAGGACGGGACTCTTTAAGAGCATCTATTACGTTTAAAATTAATGTTTTTATTGCCTGTTTGGGTGTTTTGCGGGACCATCACATACGATCAAAAATACAGACGCTAGACCCTGACTTGCATAATTTTGAGGGTGTTTTTTTCGGATTGGTTGGGTGAATTTTTTAATAGGATTGAGGGGTATAATGAGAATGGGAGTGGGTTATTGAATTTTTTTATAGAACAGTTAGAATCAATTATTACTAAATTTAAAAAGGAATTCGCTGTAAGAGGTGGGACGGGGAGGGGTAAATATAATAGTAATGTAAAAGCTACTAGCGGTGTAGGACACTTTCGTTTTGACACGGGCTTGGAGTGTGTCAAATATTTCGTCGTTGTGGCAGGACATAAGCCCGAGAAAGATGCTGTTAGTAAGAGAATGTTGGACGATTGGACAGTAAATGGCGATAAGGAGGGTTCCAAATTTTCTAAAGTAGATTTTACTTGTTTAAAGGGACAATATCGGGTTACGCTTAAGGGGATTGACATTTTTGAAAGGGCAAATGAACATTTAAAAGTTATGGTTACAGTTTTATAGTTTGACGAAGAGTATGAAGATGGGGAACTTAGTGATGAAAAAGGAGTAATTTATTCTGTAAGACACCGTCCATTGAATCAGTGAAACACTGAGTATGGCTTCTTTACGAGACTGCCAAAGATCTTGAATCAATTTTACATTTCTTTCCTATCCCCTATATTACGAGGGTTTTAAGTGAAGGCAAAAGGGAGAAGGGTGCTTGCCATTACTGCCCCATGTGTCTATCAAGATTTCATATTGAATTAAAATTAAATAATCACTTGAGACACTGCAATCGTCATGGGTACTAGTCTGTGGAAACGCTTTCAGTTGACAATGCTGTCTTGTGGTTCAAAAGCTTTCAGAACTCACTGTTGCAGAGCAAAAAGGTATCATTGGACATTGCAGCTGCTCTTATGGATGTGTCGGATCCGTCAAATTTGAATTTTGTGAATAAACATGAAGCCGTTGCGATTTCTTTTGCACACACGCGGAGAGATTCAAGTAATACCATGCAATTGGTAGATTTTTGTGAGACATTGTTTCAGGAAGATTGGGTTGGCACAGCTATGGTTGCTTTTATTAAAACAGCAAATGAGGCAATTTCATGGCTGCACCATACACACTATCCAATGAATCTATCACCAGAAGACAAGTTGGCTATTAAAAATCTAGACATTTGTTGGGTTTGCAAGAAAAAATATTAATGAGGGTGATGCGACAGCTCGGGACCATGATCATTAATGGCAAGAAATTTCATCAAGGGGAAGTAACTTTTGGAGGATCGCGCATAAATCATGTAATTTAAATGTTAGACAGCAATATGTTTTACCGGTTTACATGCAAAATTCCAACTATAATTTGAAATTCACATTACCAGCGTTGGCACGATTGCAGAAAGGTGAAGTTGTAGATAGAGCATTGGTAGATGGTTCTTTTTCATATAACATCATACCAAAATCATCTGAAAAGCTGTTAGTCTTAGAATTTAAATGGCAAGCAATTGATAATTGTAAAGCGTACTTGAATAAAATCCGTTTCCTTGATTCCTTTAGTTTTTTCCCCAAATCCCTAAGTCAGTTGATTTAAGTACAGAAAAGTGACGACTTTAATAGTTTCTCCTTCCTCAAACAGCACTTTTCAGATGATGAACTGTATGATTTATTAATGTGTAAGGGCATATACCCGTACGAATACTCCAGCTGTACCTCGAAGGTAAGTGAGGAAAAATTACCGTCCATTGCAGAGTTTTATGATTCACTTTGTGATTGTCAATGCACCACTGCCGATTTTGAATTTGCCAAGAGTGGGCAAAACAATGGTGGAAAAATGGGTGGGATTATGTAAAATGTAGCTGGCAAGTGATGTATTGACGCTGTTGGATATTGTCTGTAAAAACACGGACAAAATTTCATGGACAATTTAGGTTGGTTTTGGGTTATTATTTTCCCACTCCTCATCTGGTGATAATTCTTAAAATCAGTAATTCAGAAATAGGTCTGATAGCCTACGTGGATCAGCACCTGTTTTTAGAGATATCCATGCGGGGAGGGTATGTTTTCCACGGGGATAGTATCCTTGAAACTTACCCGACTGGACAAAGCACCGGTGAAAAGTCAGACGCCGTTTTCTTGGATATGAATTCACTTTATCCGTCGGAAATGTCTCACTTTTATTTACTGTGTGGGAATTATCAATGGCTTGACAATCCTTCTGCTCCAGATTTCCCCAACATTCACACTCCTGAGGAAAATGGACCGCAAGGATGTTTTTTTTCGAAATTGACGGTGAAATACCTCTGGAACTTCATGACTCGGTAAAAGAATTTGCTTTTTTTCTGCATCAATACACCGGTGCCTAGGGACTCTTTGAGTCCATACCATTTATCATTAGTAGAAAATAAAGGTATGTATTGGACACCTTCAAAACAAAAGCTTATTGCCGACCTGGAACCGAAACGAAATATTGTTGAACACCACGTTATTTTGCGGTGGATGCTTGCCAACTGTTTCAATGTCACAAAGATGCATAGAGCCCTCCAATTCGATCAAAAACCTTACAAGAAGACGCTTGTTAACACTTTTGTCAACAAACAATCTCAAGCAAAAACAAAGTTGAAACAGAGATCTTTAAACTCATTTTAAATTCGGCCTTTAGTAAGATATGTTAGAGTGTCTGTAACAGGAGTCGTTGTGACGTTGTTACTGACCCAAAAGAATGTGCCCTAATCATTGTGGATCCAAACTTAACATCATCCACGATCTTAGACTCAAATATGGTCCTGTTACATATAAAAAAGAGAAACGTAATATTAAATAAAAAAATTGTCGGTCGCAGTGGCATCTTAGAAATTTCGAAAAAACTCATGTTGGGGTTTTATTACAATGTGTGTAAGCACCGATGGCCAGGGATGGGAAAAGTTCAATTTTATTACGGGGATACAGATTCATTATTGTTAAAATTTTAAACTAATAATTTACTGGAAGATTTGGGCATTGGGGAGCACATTAGCTCTCGGATGGATTACACAAACTGGGATGAGTCCCTCTATCCGGAGCTAGTGAAACGTCAGGCCCCAAAACCAGTTGCTTAACTAAAAATCAGAGACGAGAAGTGACTTGGTATCGTATGGTGTATTTCCCGGTCTTACGGTGTACTGCGTGGAAACGCACAATGAGACTACCAAAAAGTCTGTAAGGGGCGCCATCATACTATTTAAAGGAAAATGTCGACATGAGTGTTTATAGGAACAGTATAGAACAAAATTTAGTTCCAAGAGCGATTTTCATGGCCGTTCGCTCTTTAAAATATAAAAACTATACGATTCGGGTCGAAAAATGCTATGTCCACCATATCGGACAAAGATGGTGTGAAAGTACTACCACATGACCACTATCTTACTTCAGATCTAGTTGAATGTTTAAATTATAGAAAACAACTTGGTCTGGAGAAAGCTGTATAGTTGTGGGAGGGGAAGGGGCCGTCTGTTGGGGGAGGGGGTTCCGTCACCAGCTCGGCAAAGCCCTTTTTCCCGGTGTTTTTATATATTTATATCTTTTTTCGTTGCGCAAAGCGGTAATTTTAAAGTAATTGATTATTTATGTTCCTACGCGAGGATCTAAGGGTGCCGGCCCGGCCGCTCGCTTGTGGTGGCCGTTGCAGGTGTCGACCGTAGCGCGGGATCTTCTGGTCAGTTGCCATCCCAGATCGTGATAAAGTGTTTATTTTAATGTTTGTTGTATATAATTTACGTGAATTAAAGAAACCATGTATATTTTATTTCCTCTTCACTATTTAGTCAACAGATGGAGGTCAGGTTAGGTTAGTGGCATTTTGACATTGGATGAGTATGTATCAATTTAAAACACTCTTCAGATAATGTCTTTGCGAACCGTCCACGTCCAGAAAAACAACACTTTTAACGAAAATAATTCAAAACCGTGATAAAATGATTTTAGAGAATCCGAAAAATATCTATTATTGCCAAAGTATATGGCAAGAATCTTATGATAAAATAAAGCAGATTTATCCAAGCATAAAATTTATACAAGGACTTGACGTGTTTACAAGGATTATTGACGATTAAGCTGAATCTATTGAAGAATGGTCGCAGGAAATGTTACAAGCATTCGGTCCCATCACAAAAAATTCTGTAACTATTTCGCTCCATAATCTTTTTCATCAGAGTAAATGTATCAGAAAACTTCCATTGAATTGAACCTACTATATCATCTATAGAGTTGTTCGCGATTCAAGTTCTCTTATAACTCTAAACAAACAAATCTACCCTGGCGAACAAAAATTTTTACTTTCTGCATACAATCAAGCAACTAATAAACCTTATGGTTACATATTATTTGACTTGAATCAAAACACTCCCGAAGAGTTGCGTGCAGTCACAGATATTTTCGTTAATGAAATTACTGTATATCTACCCGTGAGTAGTAAAAAAGCTCATTAGTCACTATCATGACACTGAAGAAGCTACATGAACACCGATATTCATTTTTCGTGCTGGCCAATTCAAAACCATGACTTGGAAAAGCAATACTAAAGCATGCTGTTGACAAGGAATTTATTATTGTCTTGTCGGAACTTCGTTTAAATCTAACGAAAGGTAATGTTCAACTGTCAGATCGTGTTAAGCAACAGACAAAGCAAAATCGATCACTTGTGTGTTCTCTAGCTCGCAAAAAGAAAGTAAATTGTAAAAGAAAAGGTATTGTTCAAGTGAGTGGTAATTTCTTTTTAGTGTTACTACCGATAATCACCGGACTTGTAAACACTATTCTCTAGAAATGGCTAAACCCGATAAATTGACGCAAATTGAACTTACTCTTTCGCCCAAAGAGCACTTTGAAGATTATCTTGATAAATTTATTAACATTGAAATAATTGCCGAGGATTAAAAATTAATTTTGCCTCAAAATGCCCTTCTTCGTGTCGACAAACATAAACCTTATCCTGAAAATCCACTCAAAGTCAGTGTCACTGATCAACCTTCTGAAAATAGTAAAATTTTGAAAAAAGAAGATTTATTAACAAGTGCTGTAGACATGTTGCCTCAATCCTATCGTAAAAAAGGTAAAAGACTCTTGAGGTTATAATCCAGGCAAGCCCTACAATTTAATTGATTTATTATCGGATCTGATTGCAAATCGTAAAAGAGTCGAATCCTTTGATAGTCATCTATATAATTTTTTAAAGTCGTCAAATTTTCCTAATTGTCTTATTAGCAATTAAATAAAAAAAAAGTTTTTTTTAACTGAAAGTAAGGAGCGACATTAAAACTTAAAATGAACAGAAATTATTTCGTATATGAATGGGGCTGTCCCCTCCTCAACGCCTCGCTCTTTACGCTAAAGTTTTTTATTGTTTAAAAAAAATAGAGTTGTGAGAAAGTCAAACTTTAGCGTAAAGAGCAAGGCGTTGAGGAGGGGACAGCCCCTTTCATATACGGAATAATTTCTGTTCGTTTTAAGTTTTAATGTCGCTCCTTACTTTCAGTTAAAAAAAACTTGTTTTTTTTATTTAATTTTGAACGTTTTTGAATAAATGCAGGTTTTGATCTTGGCTCACAGTACATGAATAATTAAAACAAAATTTTCATATTAATTTACTTTTATTTGGTTAAATGGCTTTCTCGAAACTTGTTTCATTTTATTTACAAACGTTTTTATTAGTAATAAATATATGTAACTTACGAATTAACTTACGTAACGAACTTCTATATTCATATATTTTTAATACGTATATTAGGGGGTTCGCCCCCTAGTCAATACCTTGCTCTTTAAGCGAAAGTTCGAATTTTGTTCCAATTCTTTAAAAATGACCGCTTAATCACAGAGGCCATTAATTAGAATAAATAGCTGTTATGAAAGTACTAAAAAATATCTGGCTTAAAGAGTGAGGTATTGACTAGGGGGTGAACCCAATCATATATGTAATTTTTTCTGGTCGTTTAAAGTTTTGATGTTGCTGCTGTTGCAGTTGAAAAACTTGTTTTTTATATTTAATTTCTGATCTTTTTTTAAATAATGCTGGGAAGTCCGGCGTCCCCTTCATAGCAATGTCCCTTCCCCCATGAAAACTTCCTTCATAAAAAGATCCTCCTGCATAACCCCCGACCCCAGGCACGTACACAAGAATTTGTTTCGGGGGGGGGGCCAATTTGTTTGGGGGGGGCCAAATCCTTCAAACTCATTATTCTGTGAGAAAAATCAGAAAATTATGGGAAAATGAAAAAAATCGTGAGATTTGGGGGGGCCTGGGCCCGGAGGCCCCCCCCCGAGTAAGTCCCTGCCCAAACCCCCACCCTCCACTACCAGGAAAAATCTCCCCTGAAAACGTCTGTACTGTATACTTCCCAATAACCAATACTATATGTTAACATTGGGTAAAGTTCATAACTTTCAGCCCTCCTCCCGGGAACTTCGGGGGATTAAGTCATCCTAAAAGACATACTTATAATATTTTCGAACATGCTGAACAAAATGGCTATCTCAAAATTTTGATCAGGTGATTTTGGGAAAACAATGAGCGTGGGAGGGGGCCTAGTTGCCCTCCATTTTTTTTGGTCACTTACAAAGGGAACTAGAACTTTTAATTTCCGTTCCAATGAGCCCTCCCACGATATTCTAGGACCACTGGGTCGATACGATCACCCCTGGGGAAAAAAAAATAAAAAAAATAAAAAAGCACCCGTGATCTTTCTTCTGGCAAAAAATGCAAAATTCCACATTTTTGTAGATAGGAGCTTGAAACCTCTACAGTAGAGGGTCTTTCCCCCTTTTTTCGAAAATCAGCCAAATTTTCTCAGGCGCGTAACTTTTTATGGGTAGGATTAAACTTGATGAAACTTATATATTTGAAATCAGCATTAAAATCTAATTCTTTTGATGTATCTATTTGTATCAAAATACCGTTTTCTAGAGTTTCGGTTACCATTGAGCCGGGTCCCAGTAACCAATACTATATGTTAACATTAGGTAAAGTTCATAACTTTCAGCCCTCCTCCTGGGGGCTTCGAGGGATTAAGTCATCCTAAAAGACATAGTTATAATATTTTCGACCTTGCTGAACAAAATGGCTATCTCAAAATTTTGATCGGGTGACTTTGGGAAAAAAATGAGCGTGGGAGGGGGCCTAGTTGCACTCCATTTTTTTGGTCACTTAAAAAGGGCACTAGAACTTTTAATTTACATTCCAATGAGCCCTCCCCCGATATTCTAGGACCACTGGGTCGATACGATCACCCCTGGGAAAAAAAAAAAACGCATCCGTGATCTTTCTTCTGGCAAAAAATGGAAAATTCCACATTTTTGTAGATAGGAGCTTGAAACCTCTACAGAAGGGTTTTCTGATACGCTGAATATTATGGTGTGATTTTCATTAAGGTTCTATAGCTTTTAGGGGGTCTTTCTCCCTTTTTTCGAAAATCAGCCAAATTTTCTCAGGCACGTAACTTTTGATAGGTAATATTAAACTTGATGAAACTTATATATTTGAAATCAAAATTAAAATCTGATTCTTTTGATGTATCTATTGGTATCAAAATTCCGTTTTTTAGAGTTTCGGTTACCATTGAGCCGGGTCGCTCCTTACTTACAGTTCGTTACCACGAACTGCTTGATAAGCAAATTCTAAAGAAATTAAAAGAACACAGTCCATTAAAGGTAGAAGATGGTGATTTTAAATCTTTTTTGGATAGCACACCTAGTGGCGATTCGACACCGGTAGCTAGACAAAAGCGAAGACGTACTGATTCATCCGGTGGTATGCAAAAAGGTAGCGGACGGTTACGAGCAAAATGGATCAAGTTTTGAAAGTCGTTTATGAAAATATTGGAGAACCAGAAAGTTCAAGTTCTCCCTCTCCACTTGCTCAGGCTACCAGAATTAAAAATAAGCTTACAAAAGAGTATTTACAAAAGGAATTCAGTTATACTCTACATCGAAATCATATGACTAGGTGTCGTAACTATAGAAAAATCAAATCCTTTTACCCTCTGCATATATTACAAGCAGATCTTTTGACTCTAGACGCGATTCAAAGACGTCATAATAAACCCTACAAGTATATTTTACTTGCAATAAGTGTTTTTAGTCAGCATGTATATGCAGTTCTATTGCAGTCAAAGAGAGGCAATGAAGTTGCCAAAGACCTTGAATCCGTCTTCAACAAGATTCATATAAAAAATTCAAACAGACCATGGAAGTGAATTTAGTAATCCACGTCTAAAGAAGGTTTTATTGAAATATAACACAATACTCTAACACAGTCATGATCCTACAAAGGCGGATTTGGCTGAACGTTTAATATGAACCATTCGACTTTTAATTTCAAGATATTGTACATTGAAAAATATGGCTGCTTTTATTCGTGATTTAGATAAAATTATGTTGATTTTTAATCATCGCCCTCATCGATCTTTGTTCAACAACCCGGATGCTAGCCCTCAGGAAGTTCATCATAGTGATAATACGCATTTCCTTAAACAATATTCTAAGGAAAAGGCGGGGAAGAAAAAAAAAAATGTTGGCGATACTGTTCGAATCAATCGTATAAGAAATATTTTTGAGAAGGGAAGTTACTGGTGGTCCACTGAACTTTTCAAAGTATCAAAAGTGTTGGAGACTAAACCTATAACGTATCGGCTTCGTGATGTGAAAGATGAAGATATTCTTGGCGGTTTTTATGATTATGAACTACTAAAAGTTGGAAATAGTGGAATCCATCAAATTCAAAAGGTATTAAAGATTCGTACTCGCAAGGGTAAGCGACAGTTGCTTGTTGGCTGGCTAGGATACAACTCTGATTTTGGTTCGTGGATACCCGCTGAAGACGGTCATAATGTCTGAGGTTTTTTATGTAATATTCATGTCCAATGTTTCCGATCCTCTTTATGACGGGATTTGAATAAAACAAGCGATTTTTGGAAAAAATTTTCCCCTGCCATTAAATTTGAGGGAAGGTATGAAGTTGCTTTTGTAGATTGTGTTCTTAAAAATACATATGATATCCTAAGAAAGGATCGTATATAACATAAAAATTAGACCCCATTATTGGCCAATCGTTAACAATCAATATGTAATTGAAAACATGAATTCATTTGAATACCCCTTTGCCACATTACAGCAAAAAAATTTCATATCGTAAAAATGGTGCCTTTCAATTCAATTATTCAACCCATTGACAATGAAAAGGTTATTCTCAATGATAATCTAAGAGAATATCTTGGTTTTAAACATAATGTAATCAATGGTAAAAGTGCAGGAAGCACTAGTCTTATGAATCGTGTCATTTTCGCAGAGTATCTGCCCGCCTTCTCCTCGGACAGTTGTATATTTCTTTACGCTTCCTTTGTCGAGAGATCAAGAGTTGGTAATACCAATGTCCCCCTCGTACGTGTTCTTGAACTAAAAACATCTAATGACCACATTCACCACTACAATATAAAGTACCTTCAATACGTTCCAGTCAACACTTCGGATTTGGAACTCTGTCAGTTAACATTAAGAAGCAAATTGGGTGATCCTCTAGCAATAACAAAAGTTTTGGCTGTAATTACATGTCATTTTCGACCCATTCAGTGAAATGGCTAATAAAAACAGTTTGTATGTCCTGATATTGATTTCTATGTTGCTACTCGTGGACCACGGCAGTTGGGACATGGCATGGACTATTATAGGGGTTGTTTGTTAATGCCCGGGTACGGTCTCTGCAGATGGTTTGCTAAGCTGTTTTGGTCTGCACTACCCTTGGCTAGAAAATGTATTGCACCGGTTGCAGCGGATTCTGTGTCCTCTAAAATACATGATTCGGGCTCTTGGAAAGATATTCAAGAAAGTGTTTCGCAAAACCTCAGGTCGAGCGCGCGATCCCTTGGCGAGCGATTGAAACAGCGTGGAAAATTTTTAAAAAGGAGGAGAAAGACCCCATCACTCATCTGTCTCAAGTCAGCTCGGAAGCGTAAAGCATCAAAGAAAGTAAAAAGATCCAAAAAGGATTCCTTTTCCTAGAAAAAATGGCATATCTACCGCATAGAGATTCTCACCCTTCATTCACCTCATCTCTAACTCTTTTCAATGCGGAAAACGTAAATGTCAGTGTAGAACATGGATACTATGAAAAACTTTACCCGCAACAACCGCTCTCTGAAAATGTCCATTTTCAAATTTATTCCAATGAAGACTACTTTATCGATTTGAATTCTTCATTTATAGATTTAAACGTCATTGTTAAAAAATATAAGAATGAAAAACCTGGTGCCATTGAGGGATTATACTACGAAAATTGTGTACTACATAAATTGTTTTTTACAAATAAGTGTCCACATAAATGGAACATTGGTGAGTATGAGCAATAATATTTCAAATTATGCAAGTTATACACAATTCATGTTAATAACTCCAATGTCTTATAAGTAGTTGACAGGTATGACTATTGGATATGAATATAAAACAAATACTGACACTACCAACATTATTAGAGAGGCGACAACTAAAGATTTACATTTACTTGGAAAACCAAATCATGAGGTATTTCATGTACCTCAATGGCTGCCTCCTAATGTAAAGATTGATATAAAACTATAACTTTCACCGTCCAAATATATTATGCGAAAATTACTGGACGCTGCACCCGATGTAACAGTCTCTTTCACGTCGGCAATACTCCGTGTACGAAAACAACAAGTTATGAGTTCTGTGGCTTTGGCTATTGAAAATTTAAGAGCTGCTGGAAATAATATCAAATTGCTCATGCCTCATATAATCACGAATCAGCGTCATATTGCTACAGGTACGCGTACCTATACCGATTCATCACTTATCAATGGCAAAATTTCTTCAAAATTGGCATTGGATTTTGTAAAAAGTGCTAGTGCTGTTGGCTCATTGACAGATTCCCCCATAAATTTAAAGTGTTTGGACTTTCATCGCTTGTATGTAAAGTAAATAGAATCCCACTTTACAATTTATCCTTTGATAAATCCTACAGGACCCTCTATGAATTGACAATGCAATCCCTTGATCGAGATTCTCAATTATTCGAAAATGGTATAAGTGAAGAAATGTTTGCGAAAACGCATGACATCATTGTATTGGACTTGTCGGGAACTCAAGATATGAGTATTGTCCGGACGGGTAATGTAAGGCTAGAATTTACCTTTGCCAAACCATTGCTGGAAAGTATTGCATCAATCTCGCTAAATCAATTTGATCCTACTGGGAAATTACCCCTGACGGCAGTGTTTTATTAGACTTGGGACCATGAACACGAATCAAATAATCGATATATTTAACATGGACCCCCACATGTCGAAACATAAATCCTATTGCATACCTTCAGATTTCCTAGAGCATATTTAACATGTTGACAATGCCCTAATTATTATTAATAGCAGTCCATCCAGTGTAAAGACGGGGCATTGGTTATGCATCTTTCAAACAAGAAGCAATATAGAATAATCATAATAACCAGTATCTTCAAAGTGATGTCGTAAAAACCAGACTCTTTTATTATTCCAGCAATCGAAGCGTAGACCAGGTTCTTCTTCCCAAAACAATTTAAAGCCGCGATGATACCAGTCTCTTAAAAATAAACTGAACTCACGCTTAGGGTTTTTTACAATCATGCCAGGGTAAGTATTTTCTCATTGATCACATTACCATAGTGACAATTGGAGCATAATAATCCTTTATTATGAGAGTCACAAACCTCTTCAAGACAGGAATTACAGTCTTTAATTTATACTGCGTATCTTCTATGCAATTTACATGGATTGCATAATTTAAACTTTTCATTATAGTCATCAGCAAAAGTACAATTCTCACAGGATGGCCAGCTGCCCAAAGTATACAAGCATAATCAGCATGTGTTAAAACATTTCTCGACGTTGACACTCTCACTTCCAGAAACAAACTGACTCTCAAACAACAAAAATGTCTTCTAGGAGCGTTACAAAATGGCCGTCTAAGTAGTGGTTAAGAGCAAAACCAAAATATCATTTTATTTTGTCTCGATTAAGATATCTATAAATTGAGTGAAAGTTTGGGGGCCACGACGACAAAGTTTCATAGTCCAAAGATAGAGAATCAGTTCCCATTATATCGTTAAGCATTTCTCGAGAAAATATTTTTCTTTCAAGAGATAATTCCAGAAAGTCATCATCTAAAACAAACCAATGTTCCAATTTTACTAGATTACGTAAGATTTTCTGATTCTCAAATCTATCCATTTTAACACTCTCACTACCAAATACAGACTAACTGTTTTCTATAAATTGTTCTCAGCAATATATTTCGCCAGCGCATTTAATCCATCTCTTAGTCTCTGTATATGCACTATATTCACCTTAGCCGCAAAGCACAATTGTTCTTCCGACTTTAATTTGTTTAATGTTATAACATATCCATTAAACATCTTGTCCCATTTTAGGGTTAGCCGTAAACCCCTTGTAATATCCACCGCCACCTTAGGGGCTCTAGGTCCCGTTTCACCAACACTTTCAATATTCAGTAATGTATAAGCATCAATTTTGATGTTGACTGTCCTACTCCCAGAAAGAAACTGATTTTCGATCAATAAAATAGTTTCTACCACCTGGGAACGTGTCTAGATATGATTTTGCCTAGAAACAAGGCAACCGTTTGAAATGGGGGCGTGTCACTTGACGTCAGAGGGTTTGTCATAGAAAAACAAAAGGGGCTTGCCATGGGAATTTTGCCAGGGCTCTCATAGGAATCCTGCCAGAATTGTTGTGACGTCAGAGGGCTGTCATAGAAAAACAAAAGGGTGTGTCACATGGAGTCAGAAGGCATGCGCTTAAATTCTATGGGAAAAGGGATAGGGATGTCCTAGAAACTCAACGCTAATTTCCCTAGGGATGTCCTTGAAAACAGTTAGGGGCTGCTACTTATGCAGGTTAGTGTTTTATTTTTGTTTCAAGATTTTTCTTCACTATTTCGATTTATCTGTCATAGTACATTTTGAAACTCTATTGGGGCATTTAGCATTGTTATTAGAGTACAAAGGAACGGAAAATGCCACAAAAACTTTCATATTGACAAACATAGCATCAGAAACAAAATATATTTCTCAGTTTAGTATTTTTTCAACAACGAAAGATCAAAATTTATAATAACTGGCTGATAATTTTGGCTAATCCTGTTACATGATGAAGAGGGATAATAATTAAAAAATAATAATAATAAAAGTATGTTAATCGGTTAAAACTTTTAAATTAAAACCAGAAAACTTATCGTGGGTTTTTATTTTATTGTGGATGTCAGTAATAAACTAAAAGAATGTTACTGATTGAAATCATTTAAAGCCTGTTAAAAATATACTGAACATTGCAAGTTCCGTGAATTGAAGTGTCGCCAAAGATTATAGAATCGTTTTACCTGGTTGTAGAAACTGCTGTGGGGGCAGAACTTAAGTAAAATAAGAAATGAAACAAAAGCTAACTCATCTACTGCGTTGATTTAAACAGCATGCAATGCTGTACTTATTTCTTAATTAACTGAAACTTATAAACTCGCAAAATGTTTGACTATTAGAATTTATCCATAAAGCTTCTGTTTTGACGGATGCAGTGCAAACATATTGTAAACAAATGTGGACTTTTGGCAAATTTTTATTGCCAACAATAACTTCATGGCAAAATTTTAATACGGAAACAACCATATCATGCGCGTAATACAACAAAATACATCTGGCGTATCACTACTACTGCTAACAACTCGATGTAGTACTAAGCATCCTGAGGGTGACACCATATTCCATGGTGAACATTTCTCCTTTATCTTACCCTGTTGAAAGCTTCGTCTAAGGCTCCTTCCCTCTGGCTATATGTGAGCGGAATGTAAAAAAAAAAAATGCTGAGTGGGACAAATCGATTCATTTGTAAACGGCCGTGTTTGGTTCCTCCTCGCCAAGTTTTGTAGTATATCTTGCTTTTCTTTCTTTACTACACAGGCTTATGCATCGTATTTAACTAAACCCATCGTTGCTGCTTCAAATACGCTATAACCTTGGTCGTACCCTTTTTCTCCCTTATACTCTCCTAATATTAGCTAAAATATCCTGTACTTTTCCGATAATAGTATAAGGGGCAATACTCCGGAGACACAGCCCGCGGCTCTAAATAATATACCCTAAACCTCATTGCATATACACTAAACCTCATTTGCATACTTACATGAGCACATATTCAGGTCATGACAATTATATGAATAAGTTTTTTATCTGGGTTGAATGATTCTTAGAAAAAGCAATCTATGCAAACAACTATTTAATACTGATTCAGCAATGTTAATTATTACCTCCACTAAACTTCAATGTTAATCTTAACACAAAAAAAATTCCCTTATTTTCGAGAAAAAGCCCGAAACCTTTCAAAAATGACATTGCATCGAAATTAAAGTATATCATTGAGATCGCCATGGTCGAAAACCCCTAACCGGAGATATGCAGTCCCACCCCAAAAACCAAAGAAATTCGTATTTTAGCATGGATAGTGCAAACAATCAATTACTCTATTTTTACTTTTATTAACATAATAAACAAAAATATAAATTATCACGGATATAAATCACTACGCTTGGCAACTGATAGAACTGTCGGAACAAGAATGCTTCAAAGTGACAAGTGACAAGCTTAAAGTTCGAACTTCAGTTTGTTTTCCATTTTATTCAAAGCTGTTGTGCTTTTGTATCAAACAGGTCGTGGTAACTTTAAGTAAGAAGCGGTACGGACCAATAGTAACCGAAACTCCAAAAAATGAAATATTGATATCAATAGACATATCAAAAGAATCAAATTATTGTGTTGATTCCAAATATATAAGATTCATTAAGTTTAGTGTTACGCATCAAAAGCTACGAGCCTGAGAAAATTTGCCTGATTTTCGAAAAAGGGGGGAAACACCTGATAAAAGTCTAGAGATCTTAACGAAAATCACACCATCAAATTCAGCGTATCTGAGAATTCTGATGTAGAAGTTTCAAGCTTCCATCTGCAAAAATGTGGAATCTTGTATTTTTGCCAGAAGAAAGATCACGGATGCGTGTTTATTCGTTTTTTTTTTGTTTGTTTTCCCCAAGGGTGATCGCATAGAACCAATGATACTAGAATATCGAGAATGGGCTCTTTCAAATGGAAATTAAAAGTTCTAGTGCCCTTTTTAAGGGACCATAAAGATTGGAGGACAACTGGCCCCCCTCCCACCCACCTTTTTTCCAATCAAAATTGGAAATCAAAATTTCCAACCAATCAAAATTGTAAGAAGACCATTTTGTTCAGCATAGCTTAGAAGCCCAGTTACGGTGTTTTTGAGGATAACGTAACCTCTACAGTCCCTGTAGAGGTTACGTTTGTAACTCAGGAAATTTGCCCATTGCTTATGTTTAGTCTTTCTTATTGGGAAGTATACAGACATTTTCCAAGGAGGGAGAAGAATTTTCTGCTGGGGGATTTTCTACGGGGATAATTTTCCATGGGGAGGGAAGTTCCCAAGGGTGAACTTTGCAAGGAAACTTATACACTGCGGGAATTTGCCAAGATTCCTATGCAAAATTCTTTTTATTTGTCTTCCTTTCTCATTGCCGACTCAGTTTTATACGTGGAGATATTAAGGGGAATTGTCCGGGGAAAATATTTACCGGGTTGGAATTGTCTAGAGTATCTTTCCACAGGCGGGGGAATTTTCCACGGGAGAGTTTTCCACAGGATAAATTTTCCAGAGGAAATTTTCTGCGAGAGCACCTTTCCACTAGGGAGCGGTGGGTATTTGTGAGAAGAATTTTACACGGAGGGGGATTTCCGGCATGATATTAAAAATAGTAAGAAATTAAATCCTTTTGAAATGAAAGTTTTCTAAGAAAAATTTTTCAGTCGGAATCGTTCGCAACAAATTTACCAAGGGTAATTTTCAGCTAGAATGGAGTTGTCTATGAGGAATTTTACTGGTGGGGGGTATTTTATTTGGGAAGAACTTTGCACGGGGGGATTTTCCTTGAGGGGAAGTAATTTTCCATGGAGGGGGGAGCCGGATTTCCCGGCATTATCTAAAAATTATCTTTTTCGTATTTTCATCAGATTATTTGTTTAGTTTTTTAGCATTGCGCTACTTAAGAATAGTTAATATTATTTTATACTTCCTTTTGGAAACATTTCAACATTCTGCATATAGTTGAAAATATTTTCAACGCTAAATATTTTCCATATTAAAAAAAAATGTTCTAATTATTCTATTCAAACGATCCTTGTTTTTCAGTAGTCGTTCTTGAAGAATTGGGACAAAAGTCAAACTTTAGCGTGAGGACCAAGGTGTTGAGGAGAAGACAGCCCCTCATACATATGATAAATAATTTAGTTTTGTACGGGGAGATTTTCACATTGGGAAGGTAGTTTCTGGAGGTGAACTTTCCAGAGAAATTTTACACAGGGGGAAACTTTGCCAAAATAAATATGCAAATTTCGTTTTAATTGTTCATGTACAGTAAGCCAAATTCGAATCTGCATCAGTTAAAAAAACGTTCAGAAATTAAATAAAAAAAAGTTTTTTCAACTGATAGTAAGGAGCGACATTAAAACTCAAAATGAACAGAAATTATTCTGTATATGAAAGGGGCTTTCCTCTCCTCAATGACTTGCTCTTTACGCTAAAGATTGCCTCTTTGTCACAACTCTACTTTTGAAAGTAATAAAAAACTTTAGCGTAAAGAGTGAGGCGTTGAGGAGGGGATAGACCCTTTCATATACAGAACAATTCCTGTTTATTTTATGTTTTAATGTCACTCCTTACTTTCAGTTAAAGGAACTTGTTTTCTTTTTATTTGATTTAACAGAAAAGTTTCTTCTTTTTATTTGATACTATGTTGTTCAACATCGTTAGGCGGCAAGAACGGAATCGTGCTATGACCAGGTCTTCTAATGGGTTTTGGAATCGCTTGTGCAGTCGTGGTCATATTATATGCGCATGTAATTGATTAAAAATAAGATGAACTAGTGGATTGGAATGGTTTCAAGAAGATTTCTTTATGCAAGCTTGCGAATTACAGCCTATAGCTCGCCCAATATAGATGACAGGGTGCAACATCTTAAAAAAGAGGAAGATAAAAAACAGCTGTTTAATAGCTGTTTTCTGTTTTTCCAAAAAAAAAAACAGAATAGAAAGTGAAAACTGGTCACCTGTTTTTGACGCACCCGTTTTGTTTCTGTTTTTTTTTTTCTTTTTTTTCTGTTTTTCTTAAAAACAGAAACAGTGCCGATGCGTATCCATGATTTTTCGACCACCTTGGTGATTTTGAACTTTAGGTGCGAATACATTAACACCTTTATCATCAAGTGAGAACAGTCAGGTCGACCATGCCATGAAAAGTAACGCCTATGGTAGTGGTGTTACATCCCGAAGAGTGCTAAATTTATTATATTATTAATCAACCATTCTCTTGTGTCCCTAGTTAATTGTCCACACTAAAAGAGGGTTTCTTCTCTTCCATTCTCCAAGTAGCTCGTGATACTCCTGTCCATAAGGATGGCAAGGCTAATAATTTGAGAAATCATACGCTGATTTTGGTTCTTGCTGTGTTATTATGTGTTTTAGAGAAGTGTTTTGCTGCCCGTCTATGCGCATATTTAGAGCACATAGACGGTTTATTCGCCGTATTTCCGTTCTTCCTGTATTATT
This sequence comes from Artemia sinica, assembly GCA_027921565.1. Lineage (NCBI taxonomy): Eukaryota > Metazoa > Arthropoda > Branchiopoda > Anostraca > Artemiidae > Artemia > Artemia sinica. The sequence continues at coordinate 29,292,969 of CM051265.1, read as the reverse complement.
GTATGTTTTAGAGAAGTGTTTTGCTGCCCGTCTATGCGCATATTTAGAGCACATAGACGGTTCTTCCTGTGTTATTGTATGTCTTAGAGAAGTGTTTGCTGTCCGTCTATGCGCATATTTAGAGCACATAGACGGTTTATTCGCCGTATTTCCGTTCTTCCTGTATTATTGTATGTTTTAGAGAAGTGTTTTGCTGCCCGTCCTTGCGCATATTCAGAGCCCATAGACGGTTCAATCGGCGCATTTCGGTTCTTCCTGTGTTATTATGTGCTTTAGAGAAGTGTTTTGCTGCCCGTCGATGCGCGTATTTAGAGCGTCGTACTGTCTTAAATCATACCCAATTTGGATTTCAGCTCGGTTACACAACGGAACAAGCTGTTACCTATTTAACTAGCATAGTCAATAAGGCGCTTGCCCAAGGATGCAGGGCTTGAGCAATATTAAATTTAATTAAAATTTTTGACAGGGTAGACCATGATTCACTGCTTAAATTGTGTAAGTCTTACGGTATAAGAGATACTGGACTTAGCTTTATGAGTACATTCTTATCAGGACGGCTACAGTATTTTCAGATGGATTCAAAGAAATCATCAAGTTTACCCATTTCTTAGGGAGTACCACAAGGCTCTGTTCTTGGACCGTTATTATTTTTAGTTTTTAAAAATGACCTAAGCTAAACTATGTCAAATCTAAAAAATAAGTTCAATGATTTATTCTCTGGTCCCCAATAAGTGACAATACCGACGTTTGCTGATGACGCGTCCCTTGTCTGTCTCGCAAGAGCAGAGAAAAGATTGATTGAATTAAGTAAAAAGTCGCTAGATAGGGCTTCAATTTGGATACATGTAAACAAGCTTCAAGTTTACCCTGCCTGAAGTAGTTTTGTTTTATTCTTAAGAACAGCTACTCATTTTATCTACGATTGGTGAGATGTAAAGGAGTCACGTGTCAAGCATCTAGGTAATACACTAGATTAAATTTTGTGGTTCAGGAGCCATGTTGAGAACATATTAACGATATTATCACTGAACATAGGAATACTTCGAAAACTCAAACATTTTGTCCCACATTGCATTCTAAGGTTGTTGCATTGTTTTTATAAAAACATCCGTATATTTCATATTGTTCTTCGGCATGGTTTGGAACATTTCCGTCACTAGCGAATCCAATTCTATTCCTCCACAATAATTCGATCCGTTTACTTTGCAACAAATCTTCATATGATTTGGTGAAATTGGAGTATTGAAAGCTAAATATTTCACCGGTTGCTGGCTTACAGGATTCTTTTCACCTACTCTTTTTATCTTTATATCTATTATGCTTCTCAGGCATGTTTAAGGTTGGTACAGTCATGTTGCTTTTGCGAGGAACGAGCTATCAGCTCCAATTACTACCACCTCAAGGTCCAAGTTTCCCTTTATTTATGGAGTAATAAAATTATTGAACAGTAGTGATAACACCATTAATAAAATAAAAGTTTGAAAAATTTAGAAATTAAGTTAAGGAAGAAATGTATTCTAATTATAGATTTTAATTTACCGGAGTCACTTTTCTTTTCAATAGTTGTTTCAGGTGCATGAAGGAGTATAGTTTTTTTCGTATGCCTTTTTCTCCAGAACTAGGGAAGGAACACGAAGAGACTCTTCTTTTCTTCTTTTTTTCTGCATCAATTATTCTCTCTAGTTTCCATTTTTTAAAAGAAACATTGATGCTTGAACAAAATACGTCTAATGGTAGAGAGGGAATTTTCTCAAGAAATAGAAATATCGCACATGCTTAATTTCAGCTCCTGTTTGAAGCTTTCTAAGTAAAGTTAGCTCATCTTTTCCTAAAATTAAACTTTGATGGCTTGGGGATGAACTATAGTTTTTTTATTGAACGTTTGAAATAAATTACAATCTTAAAGAATGGGCAATTTTTTCTTTCTTTATTAACATTTTTTTCAGTTTGAGCATAATTCGCTTCACAGGGTGACCATGGAGGCTTAAAATAATATTGCTTTCTCCCGGGCCCGGTCATGGCTCTCGGCGGCCATATTCTTATATTTGTTTTCCAGACTAAAGGGGTAAATGTCAAACAAAAGACCCTCTTTTGCTCCACCACTGCCTGCCTCGAACCATGAGGGGTACCAATTTCAATTATAAAACTAATAATTATCGGACAAGCTTTATAGGCAGGCTATGACTTAAAAAATGATATTGTCCCTTCTAATTATCCACTGAATTTTCGCTAAACGATTTAGTGAATCGGCATATGGATCGAGTAATGATATCCAAAAACTAGACTAAATCATTGACTTCTGTCGTCAACACGACGAAAAGTAGCCTATTCGTAAGCAACCAAAAGTACTAAAGGATTACCAAGCTCTTTATTTATCACGGACTCGCCCTAGATTTCATCATTATTATTTCAGATGAAAAGCCAATCAGGTTATTAGCAAGTAATTTGATTACAGTAGAAAGAAAAGCGCACCAATCAATAGAAAAAAAAAAAAAAACATACCTCTAAGGGAGTATAGTTTTGTTGCAAGCTGCATAGGTCATCGATTGATATATTCTCAAATTGTTTATAAGTCTCCACCGGACTGTAGTGAATAGGCATGTAACTAACAAGCATTTTCTGAAAGTTATTTGGGCAAAGTGAAAGCAATTTTGTCAGGAGCCTTATGTTTGTAGCTAATTACTAGGAACATTATTTACACTCTGATAAGCGATGTAATATTCCCGGAAGTTATACATTGTGTGGAATTCCCAACTCATGAAACTTATTCTAATTTTAGCATTTTGGTACGCAGAAAACAATCAAAGAAGCCTCCTGGTATAGTTTGAATATAAACTTGACGGTTGAGGGCATTGGATTTCAAAAAGAAAATGGGCTTAGTTTCAAAATGTGAGCAAAGTCCATTTTCTTCATCAAACAAATCGCTGAATAGACTATATGAAATTTGTTCAAAAATATAGCTGCTATATAATCTATATTAAGTTTAAAGCAATGTTAAGGGTCTTAAAAACAGATCTTTGCTTAATTTCAGATATAAAAAATGACTTTTTCCTAACTGACATTTGATATTGATTTGAAACGAACAGAAATTTATTTGTATGTGAAGAGACTACCGACACACCTTACCTTAGACCTTAGATCCTCCAGAGCCAGGAATGACTCATAGGGCGTCTACAAAGCCTCGCCAGACATCTCGGAACTGAGCTGCAGCCGTGACATTCTCCTACTGTGGTTGAAGAGACAGCTCTGAACTTCTCAGTTCCCGGTCGTACTGCCGTCACAGGGTGTGTCTTTGTCGACCTCTTTTCCGCCTCCCCTCGGGGCGCCATTCATATATTGTTTTTGGGAGCCGCCACTCATATATCCTCTGGCATACGAAGGACGTGACCAAGGTACGTCCATCTCCCACGTATCAAGAGGTTAGTAACTAATGGTTGACTGGTTCGCCGACGGACTTCTATGTTGGTGACCATTTCCTGCCACGATATGTTCAGGATCCTTCTAAGGCACATGTTCTCAAAAGCTAGGACACGTTTCTCCAGTTGGACGTTTAATTTCCAGCATTCGCTAACATAGAGGAGGATGAACATCACATTGCTATGTAGGAGTCTGAGCTTTAAGCGCAGAGAGTATTTACTACTGCGCCAAACTGGTTTCAGCTTATTAAAAGCCGATGTCGTCTGTCCGATTCTCCTCTTAATGTCATTAGCTATTTCACCATCATATTCAATCCAGCTCCCAAGATACTTAAATTCTTTGACCTGGTCAATTGCTTTACCTTTGCATTTTAGTATCAGCGGGCAGTCAGATGTGGCCATGCTCTTTGTTTTACTGACATTCACTGCAAGTCCCACTCTCCCTTGGTCTTTTCATCTATGGTGTCGAGTAGCAGTTGCAGTCACTGTTTCGATTCTTCGAGAAGAACAACGTCATCTGCGAAGTCCAGATCCGAGATCTGCCGGCTGCTAATCTTCACTCCACAGCCTGAAGACTGCTGTAGAATATAGTCCATTACAATGACAAACAGGAACAGGGATAGGACACAACCTTGTTTGACTCCAGACACTATCTTGAAGAAACGCGTGTCCCAATTTTCTGTGCGAACGCAGCATTCACTATCTTCATAAAGTGCCATTATCATTTTGACTAGTTTATCAGGTACTCCGTAATATTCTATAATCTTCCATAAAGTATCTCGGTCGATAAAATCGAACGCCTTTTAAAAATCAAGGAAGATCAGGTACATCTTTTTGTTCCATTCTCTTGACTCTTCCATCATCAGCCTTAGAATGAAAATAAGGTCAGAGCAAGACCTACCAGGTCGGAACCCGTGCTGCTCTTCTCTAAGGTGTGAATCTAGGGCTGCTTTTAGGCGTTCTAGTATGACTGTGGCTAGTATTTTGCTAGGCACAGACGTAAGGTTGATGCCCCTCCAGTTGTCACAGACTAGCGCACCGCCTTTCTTGAGGAGTTTTACTAGTATACCTTTGGTTCAGTCTTTTGGAACTTTTCTGCTATTCCAGATGGCCAATAGGACAGCAGTCCAAACGGAAATGCAGGCACGAAGCGACGCCTTCAGCATCTCTGCCTTGATCCCATCTACTCCAGGTGCCCGTCCATTTTTGAGCTTTTTCACAGCTGTCGTCACTTCTTCAGTGCTTGGGGGGTCAGCACTTATGTCAATTTGTAAAAGACAGGTTGTCAGGTACTACTTCTGGATCGTCAGGTCTGGGTCTATTTAAGACTTTCTCGAAATGCGAGGCCCATCTTTCGTTTGCTTTCTGTGGATCTGAGATTACGTTCTCATTTTCATCTTTTACAAGGGATGTTCGGTTTGTTTTCATTCCGACTATCTCATTCGTTAGTCGATACACACTTTTCGAGTCTCCTTTCTTAGCAGCTTCTTCTGCAAGTACTGCTTTCTCCTCTATAACATTTCTTTTGTCTTTCCTTGCACTTCTTTTAACCACCTTATCCTCTTCTTTGTAACGGATCTGTAACTGGGCTTTTTGTTCAGGGCTCAACGTGTTTAGGATAAACGTCCGGGCCTCCTTGCGTTTACTAATACATTTCCAGGTGTCGTCCGATATCCATTTTTCTTTCTTTCTTTTCTTGAAGCCAAGGCTGGCCTTCGCGACGTCATGGTATGCACTTTTCACTGAGGTCCATATGTTTTCAACACTAGAGTCTTCAGCTTCATCGAGCAGGTTTAACGCTTCAAATTTGTTCGAACATACTGCCGCCTATCACCAAGTCGTTGCTTAGGGCATAGTCAATTAGGAGTGCACCGTTTTCATTCATGTCTCCGATGCCATGTGGGCCCAGAACTTCAGGGCAGTACTGACGATCTGCACCGACTTTAGCATTTAGATCGCCAACAACACAGATTATATCATGTCTGGGAGCGTCTTTGGTGACCGATTGTTGCATGTTGTAAAAACATCTTTTTCCTCATCATCAGCTTCGTTGGTCAGAACATAGCAGGCGATGATGGTCATTTTTGTATGATTAGATACGAAACGAGCTGTCAATATACGTTCGCTAACTGGTGTCCAGTTCACCATTGCTTTGAGTTCAAGTGGCGACATCATAATTCCTACACCAGCGCGGTAGACGGAAGGGTGACCACTAAATGCCATAGCATACCCATCATCAAATTTCTCTAATCCATTTCCAGTCCACCTTATTTCAGTGAGAACGAGTATATCGATGAGGTATTGTCTCATCTCTTTAATAACTTGTTCTGGCTTGGATATCTGGTTCATCGTTCTCACATTCCAAAAACCCATCTTTAGGTGTTGTTTCACAGTCAAAAATTGGTTCCGGAGGCATGCGGGGTTCGTTATCTGGGGGGGAAGTGATGTATCTGAGGCTGTTGTAGGCGTTTCATTTGTAGGTGTTTTCCCCTGAGGGTTGCCCCTCAGGGTCCCGGGTGTGGGTTGCAAACCCACAGCCCAACCCTCCTCATTTAACGGACTTGGGACCGTCATGTATGTTCCCCCGACCTCAGTGAGGCAAGGTTCCTTACATGGTTGAATTTAATTGGTCTGTGCAAGGGCATCAATTCTTGAAGAATTGACGAAAAAATATAAATATCGGCGGTAGCCACCCCATATTGTATACTAATTTTCTAGTCCTTTTTAGTTTGAGTGTCGCTTTACTGGTTTTTGAAAAAAAACTGTGTTTAATTTGTGTTTTAATTTAATGTCATATCCAGAGTACTCTACACATTATGGGGATGCTGCCCCTATCAACCCACTTTAAATTCTGAATAGCAATCTTCGAAAATAATGGATCAGTCAGGTATATTTGCTTGACACGATAAAATATAAGTTCCATTGACGCTACAGTTCAACCTTTTTCACATTCTTTGTTGTTGAAAAATTAATGTCTTCCATTAAGAACATTGTTCCCCAAATAATAGGAGACATTTCACCCCCCCCCCTACTTATCAATCTTCCACATTTGGTCGAAATGTCTTCCTCCAAATAATGAGAGGTCAAATAGGTGCCGATCTAGAGTAAAAGCTTCTTCTGGGATGGTGAAAAGGACACTTGAAATGGGGAACGGGATAAAATTTCTAACGTGAAAAACCAATTTTTGACTTAAAATGCTCTTCTTATGTTTTGGCAAACCTATCGATAATGAGCAGCATAAAATTGAATCATCGCTGCAATGGGTTTGATGGCCTGGTCGATTCAATGTTAAAGTGTCCCTGTGAAAACAACGGATTAAGTAAAATTTGTTTTGGGGGAGGAAAGAGAGGTCAATCCTACCGTAGGTCATTCTTGAACATGCTCTGATATCATGAGGGCTGCGGCTACACCCTCTATATTTACTCTCACGGAAAGTTCTTTGAGGGAGAAAGCGCTGCACACGCCGACATATGCCTACCCCACGGGCAATTTTTGATGAAACTGCATCACTAAGACATTTCCATGCCAGATGGCAATCAAACAGTTCGTGGTAACGAACTGTAAGTAAGGAGCGACCCGGCTCAATGGTAACCGAAACTCTAAAAAACGGAATTTTGATACCAATAGATACATCAAAAGAATCAGATTTTAATTCTGAATTCAAATATATAACTTCATCAAGTTTAATCTTACTTATCAAAAGTTACGCGCCTGAGAAAATTGGCTGATTTTCGAAAAAAGGGGAAAAGCCCCCTAAAAGTTATAGAACCTTAATGAAAATCACACCATCATATTCAGCGTATCAGAAAACTCTACTGTAGAGGTTTCAAGCTCCTATCTACAAAAATGTGGAATTTCCATTTTTGCCAGAAGAAGATCACGGAGACGTGTTTATTTTTATTTGTTTTTTTTTTCTTTTCCCCAGGGGTGATCGTATCAACCCAGTGGTCCTAGAATATCGTGGGAGGGCTCATTGGAACGGAAATTAAAAGTTCTTGTGCCCTTTTTAAGTAACCAAAAAATGGAGGGCAACTAGGCCCCCTCCCACGCTCATTTTTTTCCCAAAGTCACCCGATCAAAATTTTGAGATAGCCATTTTGTTCAGCATGGTCGAAAATATTATGACTATGTCTTTTAGGATGACTTAATCCCTCGAAGCCCCAGGGGGAGGGCTGAAAGTTATGAGCTTTACCCAATGTTAACATATAGTATTGGTTATTGGGAAGTATACAGTACAGACGTTTTCAGGGGAGATTTTTCCTGGTAGTGGGGGGGGGGGGTCGGGGGTTATGTGGGAGGATCTTTCCATAAAGGAAGTTTTCATAGGGGAAGGGACATTGCTATGAAGGGGACACCGGACTTCCCAGCATTGGGTATTGGGTATTGGGTATTGAGTATTGGGTATTGGTAACCGAAACTGTAGAAAACGGTGTTTTGGTACAAAGAGATACATCAAAAGAATTGGATTTTAATGCTGATTTCAAACATAGAAATTTCATCAAGTTTAATTCTACCCATCAAAAGTTACGCGCCTGAGAAAATTTGGCTTATTTTTGAAAAAAGGGGGAAAAACCACCTAAAACTTATAGAACCTTAATGAAAATCACACCATCATATTCCGCGTATCCGAGAACCCTACTGTAGAGGTTTCAAGCTCCTATCTACAAAAATGTGGAATTTTGCATTTTTGCCAGAAGAAAGATCACGGGTGCGTGTTTATTTGTTTTTTTTCCAGGGGTGATCATATCGACCCAGTGGTCCTAGAATATCTTGGGAGGGCTCATTGGAATGGAAAATAAAAGTTCTAGTGCCGTTTTTAAGTGACCAAAAAATGGAGGGCAACTAGGCCCCCTCCCACGCTCATTTTTTCCCCAAAGTCACCTGATCAAAATTTTGAGACAGCCATTTTGTTCAGCATGTTCGAAAATATTATAAGTATGTCTTTTAGGATGACTTAATCCCCCGAAGTTCCCGGGAGGAGGCCTGAAAGTAATGAACTTTACCCAATGTTAACATATAGTATTGGTTATTGGGAAGTATACAGTACAGACGTTTTCAGGGGAGATTTTTCCTGGTAGTCGGGGGGGGGGGGTCGGGGGTTATGTGGGAGGATCTTTCCATGAAGGAAGTTTTCATGGGGGAAGGGACATGGCTATGAAGGGGACGCCGGACTTCCCAGCATTATTTAAAAAAAGATCAGAAATTAAATATAAAAAAAAGTTTTTCAACTGCAACAGCAGCAACATCAAAACTTTAAACGAACAGAAAATATTACATATATGATTGGGTTCACCCCCTAGTCAATACCTCCCTCTTTAAGCCAGAGATTTTTTAGTACTTTCATAGGAGCTATTTATTCTAATTAGCGGCTTTTGTGATTAAGCGGTCCTTTTTAAAGAATTGGAACAAAATTCGAACTTTCGCTTAAAGAGCAAGGTATTGACTAGGGAGCGAACCCCCTAATAAACGTATTAAAAATATATAAATATAGAAGTTCGTTAAGTAAGTTAATTCGTAAGTTACGTATATTTATTACTAATAAAAACGTTCGTAAATAAAATGAAACAAGTTTCGAGAAAGCCATTTAACCAAATAAAAGTAAATTAATATGAAAATTTTGTTTTAATTATTCATGTACTATGAGCCAAGATCAAAACCTGCATTTATTCAAAAATGTTCAAAAATTAAATAAAAAAACAAGTTTTTTTAACTGAAAGTAAGGAGCGACATTAAAACTTAAAACGAACAGAAATTATTCCGTATATGAAAGGGGCTGTCCCCTCCTCAACGCCTTGCTCTTTACGCTAAAGTTTGACTTTCTCACGACTCTATTTTTTTTAAACAATAAAAAACTTGAAAAAATGAGCAGCTTGAAAAAATGATTCAAAACCAATATTTTTGCCATTGAGAAGATCTTGTATTACCTGCTGCTATTTTTAGAAAAATGGTAGAAATACAAGATGAAAGTAAATATGTCAAAAATATTCAAACAGTTTCTTTGTCAAACGACACTGTTGCGAATATAACTTCTGATCAAAGAGTATCTGGTAACGAAGTATAAGTAAAAAGTGACCCCGCTCAATAGTAACCGAAACTGTAAAAAACGAAATTTTGATACCAACAGATATATCAAAATAATTGGCTTTTTATGCTGATTTTCAATATATAAAGTTCATTAGGTTTAGTATTACGCATCAAAGGTTACGAGCCTGAGAAACTTTACCTGATTTTTGAAAAAAAGGGGGGAAACAGCCCCTAAAATCCAAGTGATAGTAGAATATGACCTTATACTTTGCTCTCAGCTATAGGAATCACCGTGCTTTTTGCTCTCAGTACGTTTCTTGGCGTCCTTCCAAGGTACGTTTACGGCCAACGAACTCTATAGAGGCCAGGGCCAACAAACTCTATGAAGGCCAGGTAGCTTTGAATAATCTGTGACCTCTATCAAAGGCCAGGCGCTCGTGGATGTCAATACCTTGACTGGTACAATGGATGTGGCCTTTACCTGAGGATGGGTACAGTCGATTTATTTCATAATGAGTTTGGATATAAATAACTTGATAGGAAGTTAATATGACGGCTCTAAAAAGACATTTGACTAACTTACATTGATTTAAGTTATAAAATACCGTTTGAACAGTAATTGAATTGTAAGCAGTTATGTCTAGCAAAGAAAAGTTACGATGTGGATTCTGATGTACCATTGGTACAGGTTAGTGATTCTATGTTTTTTGTCATATGCTTAGTGGAAGGGATTATTTTATCGAAACACATTTACAATCCCTTAATTACCAAATTGCAGGTAACTGTATATCATATATCATCTTTCATTTAAAAAAGTCGACTCCCTACTAGTTATTCTTGAATCTTTGATTTCAATTCATGAAACGTTTTTGAACCTGGACTTTCAAGGGACAGCAAAAAGCAATATCAAAACTAAAAAATGTATAAAAATTGCTATTGACTGGTTTTGAGCTTAGCCCTTGAGGCGAATCTTACTTATTTTTTCTTCTGAACATTTTAATTCTTTTAGGAGGGGGGCTTATAATTATTTCTGGAAGAAGTCGATGCTAATAAATTGTTGATAGAAATATATTGACAGAAATCCTCGTATATCACCTTATGAATTACAATTAAATTAAATCAGTAGTAAGCTATAAGTTAGTCCGACCGCGCCCACTGAATTCATGAACTATTTGTTTGATGTAGGAATTGAATGTGAGGCCTGAGATTTCCTACGGTAAAAAAGTGATACTTTAGCCATCTGAACCAACAAGTCGATGATATTATTATTTTCTTGGAGATACATTTTAAGCAACAGGTTTCATGCATTTGCTATGCCATTGAATTGTATGTGTTTGTATATCATGTATCATCTTTAGTTTTCAAAAGTTCCATACCTACTAGTTATTCTTGAACCTTTTAATTCAGTTCGTGAAATATTTTTGAACCTGGACCTTCAGGGGACGGTAAAGAGCAATATAAAAACTAAAAAGTGCGTAAACACTGCCTTCGAGTGGTTTGCAAGCTTAGCCCTTGAGGCGAATCTCACTTATTTTTGATTCTGAACATTTTAATTTTTTTGGGAGGGGGGGAGGGGAATTTTTGAACTGAAGTTTTTTCAAACTTGCTTTCACGTCTTAAAATGATTCTGGAAGAAAAAAACGGCTAAGTTAAAAACAACATGTTAGAAATACATTTTAAGCAATAGGTGTCATGCATTTGCTATGCCGTTGAATTGTATGCGTTTGTATATCATGTATATTCTTTAGAATTAAAAAGTTCCCTCCCTACTAGTTATTCGAGACGTTTTTTGTCTTCGAGGCGTTTTTTTTATGTCTTTTCCTTCTAGATGTTGTTTTGCTTGGAGGTGTTTTTGTTTTCTTTGCGGTATTGTTTTTAGCTTAGACGTTTTTTTCGTCCCGAACCATTTTAAGACTTGAAAAAAAAGTTTGAAAAAACTTCAGTTCAAAAAAAAATATTCAGAATAAAAAATAAGTAAGATTCACCTTAAGGGCTAAGCTCGCAGACCATTCAAAGGCAGTGCTTATGCATTTTTTAGTTTTGATATTGCTCGTTACCGTCTCCTGAAAGTCCAGGTTCAGGAAACATTTCACGAATTGAATTAAAAGGTTCACTTAAGAAAATAATAATATCATCGACTTGTTGGTTCAGATGGCTAAAGCATTGTTCTTTTACCGTAGGAAATCTCAGGTCTGACATTCGATTCCTAAATCAGACAAATAATTCTTGAATTCAGTAGGCGCGGTTGGACCTATTTATAGCTTAGCACTGATTTAATTTAATTGTTAATTCATAAGGTGATATGCGAGGGTTTCTTTCAATATATTTCTATGAACAATTTATTAGCATCGACTTGTTCCAAAAATTGATTCTAAGCCCCCCCCTCAAAAAATTTAAATGTTCAGAATGAAAACAAGTAAAATTCGCCTCAAGGGCTAAGCTCGCAAACCACTCAATGGCAACATTTATGCAATTTTAGTTTTGATATTGCTCTTTAATGTCCCCTGAAAACCCAGGTTCAAAAAAATTTCATGAATTGAATTCAAAGATTCAGGAATAACTAGTAGGGAAAGGGGAAGTCCCGAGAGGGGGGGGAGGGCCCCCCAACATTTTTTTGTAAAATCGGCCGAAATTTAGCAAAATTCTTGATTTCTACAGAACATTCGGCATAAATCAGGTAGTGATTCGGTAAAATTTACGAAGATCATCCCCCGAATAAAAGGAGCCTCGGGACACCCCTGAGTAGGGAGTCGGAGTTTCTTAAATAAAAGATGATATACGATAAACAGTTACCTGCAATTTGTTAACTAAAGGTATTGTAAATGTGTTTCGATGAGGCAATCCCTTCCACTGGGCATATGACAAAAAGTATAGAATGACTAACCTGTTCCAATGGTACGTCAGAATCCATATCGTAACTTCTCTTGCTAGACATCACTGTTTGCAATTCAATCACTGTTCAAACGTTTTTTCCTAACTTAAATCAATGTAAGTTAGTCAAATGTCTTTGTGGAACTGTCATATTAACTTCCTATCACGTTATTTATATCCAAACACATGATCAAAGAAATCGACCGCACCCATCCTCAGGTAAAGGCCACATCCATAGCACCAGTCAAAGTAGTGACAACCTCAAGCGCCTGGCCTTTGATAGAAGTCACAGATTTCTCAAAACTGCCTGGCGTTCATAGAGTGCGTTGGCCCTGGCCTCTATAGAGTTCGTTGGTCTTCAAAATTACCTTGGAAAGACGCCAAGGAACGTGCTGAGAGCAAATAGCACGGTGATTCCTATAGCTGAGAGCAAAGTTCAAGGTCACATTCTACTAGTGATCTCAATGAAAATCGCACAATTAGATTCAGCGTATCATAGAGCCATACTGTGTAGGTTTCAAGCTCCTATCTGCCAAAATTTGGAATTTTGTATTTTTTGTCAGAAGAAAGATCACGGATGCGTGTTTATTTGTTGTTTTTTCCCCCAAGTGTGGTCGTATCGACCCAGTGGTCCTAGAATATTGGGAGAAGGCTCATTCAAACCAAAGTTAAAATATCTAGTGCCCTTTTTAAGTGACCAAAAATTAGAGGGCAACTAGGCCCCCTTCCCCTCCCGTTTTTAACCAAAATTGTCCGATCAAAATTTTGAGCTAGCCCTTTTGCTCATCAAAGTTGAAAGGCCCAATAACTGTGCCTTTGGTTATAACATGACCCCCCCCAGCCCAAGGGGAAAGGTCCTTAAGTTATAAAATTTGTACATTGTTTGTTCATAGTATTTGTTATTCGGATGTAGGCATACATTTTTGGGTAGGGGGATACATTTTCTGCTGGGGATTTACTCCACTGGGGAATTTTCCAAGGGGAGGGTAGTTTCCAGGGAGTTAATGTTTTCAGGGAAAATTATACACTAGGGGAATTTGCCAGAATTCTTATACAAAATTCTTTATGTATAAGATTTATCATTTGGAGTAAAAAGATTGCATTTTTGGAGAGACAAGTTATGATTGTTTAATTTTGCAAAAATATCTGACAAATAATACAACTTGGGTAGTCATAAGTCATTTTAAAACAATTTCGTTTGGTTAAAAATATTTCAATTCCGTCCTTTAATAACGAAAATATTCCCGAACTTCACCCTCTTCACAACCATTTTACTTTTGCATGTGATAATAAAGTCATTTAGTTGGAATTCGTATCCTTACTGAGATTTGAAAATAAACGACTGTTAAGGGCATGACTCTTAATAAAATTTATATTCTTAACACCATCCTGAAGCACATCGTTTAATTCTGGTGCTATGTTTTTTGCTGCAAGGGCTTCTTTGAGAATAAGGCAGTGAGTAAAAGGTATATGATCATAATGAGAAGCTTGAAAAAATGATTGAAAGCCAATATTTTGCCCTTCATTGCTCTCACACCATCTGTGCAACAGCAATTTTTTCTTTCCAAACCTTAAGTATTAAAAATTTGTTAACTTTACAATATAGTTATGTCTTTCCCTGTAGTATGATCTTTCATAGGACGAAAAAATATCAATTTTCCCTCCACGAATCTTTATAAATGTACGTGACAAATACTAACAATTGAACCAATTTAGTATTATCAGTAGTTCCGTTCAACTGAATTGAAAATTTTAAGCTTTCTTTATTTCTTGCAAAAAGTTGCACTAGAGTAGGAAGGGCATAATGACTCCCACGAGTCACCCCTGCTGCCATCTACAATTGAGTTTAACTTCGTACGAACACCATATATGGGCATAGCCTCCCTATGGGAAATGGATTTCTGAGAAATTGATTTGTTGGTGTTCGTCCAGGAGATTTGTCTCCGGGCGAAGTTTATTAATGTATAATGTATGATGTCAAGGTCGATTTATTTGTTGTTGTTGTTGTTGTTTTGCCTGGTGTAATGACACGAGGGGTGATTTACATAATCGCTAGGGGAATGTATTGATCTAGGGGAAGTGAATTTCCGAGAACTTGATTTACATAATCGGTGGGGAGAATGTTACGATCCAGGAATGGGAAACAGGACGTACATGCCTCCTTCTAAACCAATCAGAGAGTCGATTACATCTCATTCTAAACCAATCAGAGAGTCGCTTACATATGGTTTCCCCATTACATCGCAATTCGCCCTTGAGATTTCATATATAACGGACATGCATTGTGATTAAATTATCATATAGTTCCAAGACACAATGGATATAACAATGAATGTTATTGATGAGCTAGAAGCCTTGGCTACATCGATTTACAATGTGAGTTCTGATTTAGTACATTTTCATTTTTTATTTTCAAAATAAAATTATTTTCCTTGGTCACCCTCCAGTATATTCAGGTAAATCCCCCCCCTCCCACTCTAATACAAACTCCACCATGCTATCTTTATAAAATATGCTCTTTTTAACCATGTAAACCCCCACTGTTTACGACTTTAATTGTTGCAATAGAAATAATTCTCTTTTTCGATAAAATTCTTGCTTTCTCTATTGTGATCTAATGTGACAGCCCTTAGCTTTTAATATACCGTTTCCATTTAAGCCGCCGCTAACTTGACAAAACATTTCCGCAAGGTTATAATTAGCTGACACCCCCTGTTTTTGCACTTCCTGCATGTTTACGATAGCGGTCTAGCCAAAGGGATGTTCAACAGATCCAAAAGGATTGTTTTTCCCGTCAAAATAAAACAGTTTCAAGCAAAATGAGATTGCAATAATTAAGCTCATGGGTTCACAACCTGTATGGAAGAATGAAATGCTTTCTAGACAAAATTAATACTAACAAGTATTTTTAGGACATTATGTAAAAAGAGGGAAGGGGCCATGCCTCAATTCTATCGGCATCATTGTAAAGTGAAAAAACAAAACTGTTTCTTCGCGTTATGCAGTAAGAGGGCCGGGGATTTCTAAGAAAAAGATAGCTTTATTATGTGTAAATTGAATACCATTTACATCTAAGATCGTAAATTTAGGCCTATAAGCTGCTGGGTTAACAATCTTTTTTCTATTTTAAAGCGTATAGACGGGAACATTTAAAAAAAGAAACATTGATTTCTATCCTAAGACTACAAACTAGTGATTGTACAACTTTTATTATTCTCACAAGTTGTACAATAAAAACGTATGATTCCAAGCATAGTATATTGCTCGTAAATTTTACTTTTTGCTTTGTTGAAAAGGGGGGGAATGGAGACTTCTTTGAGATAAATGCATTCTAGACAAAATTATGGCTCGGTTAGGGGTTGGGGGGGGGGTTGGTGGGTACTAATTTTTTTTTATTCTGTGAAAAAGGGAAAAATTATTTCAGTACTAACTTTTTTCTCTTCTTTTAAGGACAATTATGAAGAATGTATTGCCCCACCTCCACCTAAGAGGGCAAGGGAGGTTGGCTATTCAAGACCAACGCTGCCTGCGCAAGCTACATCCTCAACGCATGCCCCTGACCATCGAGCTGTCGCTCAACCTGATGTCGCCGTCAGAAAGAAAAAAAAATTGGACGGCTGCACACATGATGGCAAACCCCAATGCTCCAACCCCTCAAGCCCGTGACATCGCTGCCCCACCTATACAAGGTCAGGAGGTTGCCCTCCAGCAAGCTTCGCCAGGGCTTCAGGCACTCAAATGCAGCCGGGATATAAAAATGTGAGCATTTTTTTTACCTAACTTATAGAAATATGCGAAAAACAACAACAAACCCATTTTTCATCGCGCTGTAAAAGTGTGTGTGTGTATGTCTCAGAGATATTAAAATATTAACCCCCCGACCCAACCATTGTTTTAAATTTCTCTGCTCCCCCCTCCCTCAGAGATATCTAAATATAATGTAATTTTTTTTTGCTTTTCAAAGAAAACCACTCTTTTTTTCTAATCTTTCCTATTTTCTCTGCCCCACTGTAGGGCATCTTCGCTATCTCTTCGCCATCTCATAATAGTTTTTTTCGTTAATTTCTAGTGTTGTCAATTACTGATCATAGATTGACTAGATTGTTTTTATCTCAAAGCAGAATGCTATTTTTCGCAATTGAATATTATAGTTTTAAGGATTCGGTCTTCCAACAATCGATTCATTTCATCAGTCAGTCAGTCAGTCAAAGCCTGTCAAAGATATTAAAAGAAAAAAAAATTGCTCCCCCTTTTTAAATCAGTTCAATTATCGCATACAGGGGAGAGGGTGGCCGCCAAGCGCCGCGGGAAGCGCCACGGGGCCCGCTGGGCCGGGGGTGGGTCGGAGGGGGGCATTAAATAGTGGAAATGGGGGGAGGGGGCTGTTGTTTGAACAAAATCAAAACCTTCTATGTCAACCTTTAGATTTTTGTTAAGTTGGAACTTTCAGAATTTATATATATATAGAGTAGAGTAGAGAGAAGTAAATGCTACTGCTAAGCAGCACGTTTTTTTAAAATAATAATCCAATTAAAAAAAAAGTAGGGGTGATTTGCCAACACTTTGAAAATAAGCTATTTTTCATTTATAGGTTGTTCTAGTTCCCTACTCGCCATCCCCCCCCTGCTCGTCAGTTGAAGAAGGAGAGGACGCGCCTATGGGGCTTTACAACAATGAATATCTCAACAGGTCAGCGTTAATTCACTTGAATTATTCCTGATAACATCGATGACTTTTTAAGTGATTTTTTTTAAATGTTGATAATACCACAGTTGGGCAGGTTTTGGGAGACTTGAGTCCAAACACACTACAAATTTTAGAAGATTTTACCTGGGAATTAACGGGGAACCCTCCTCTACCCCTGATAACCTACTTACACTTAAATCGAATGAAGTGCATTCCCATAGCCCTATTATTGAACAATGTGGGGGAGGGGGTGTTGAAAATATACAAGAGGAGGGGGTGGGGGTGGGGGAGGGGGTGTTGATAATATACAAGGGGTGAGGGGGGTGAGGGGGGTAATATACAATTTACGACATTTCCCGAATTTCAGCTGTCAAACACAATTTTAAATACAATAGTTGTCTACACTGCAACCTTTCGAGACCCATTTAATTCGCTTTTGTGTGGTAATTTTGTTTTTGACCCTGTAGAAATTGTTCATGAATATGTAGATAGAATTCGTGCACTGCTAGAGAACCAAATTCAGTTGTGGGGAGGGGGAGGGATTCAATTAAGGTTTCTATTGTTTTAAAGGTGTTTTATTTAAACAAGGGAAAAAGTGAAGTTTACCATCATTATGTACACACCGAGATGCGAGTGATCTATCCAAATTTAGAAATTTTGAGGGTGTTTTTATGGATTGGATAGGTCATATTATTACGCATCTCGAGAATTATAACGTAAACGGGAGCGGGTCTGTAGTTCTTTATGTTGAAAATTTAAGCGTTAATATCTGTAAATTTAACAAAGATTTTATTTTAAGAGGGGGGACAGGTGGGTCTAAGAAGGATACAGTTTTAAAATATAATCCTGATTTAGTAGGTTGTCGTGGTGACCAGCGGATCTGTTTTGAAACAGCTCAAAAATGTTTCAAGTACGCTTTCCTCATATTAGCATTTCAGCCTCTATCAGATGACGCTACCAAGACGAATTTAGATCACTGGGCTGTACATGGGAAGGAGGGGTCTAATTTTCCCATTGTAGATTTCACTTGTTTAGAGGGAAAATACCCAGTAACGCTAAGGTCTATTGATATTTTTGAAAGGGCCAATGCCCCTTTAAATATCGGCGTTACTGTCGTTCAGTATTAAACTGAATTTGAATATGGGGTTCGTTCTAAAAAGAAGGGGGTGGTGTTCCCAGTAAGGGGTCCGTCGATTGAATTGGTCAAACACTGGGTTTGGTTGTTGTACACACCACCATCTAGTGACCTAGACAATTCAATTGGCCATTTTAACCCAATTACAGACATTAATATAGTTCTGGGGGAGGGTCAGAAAAGAGGGGTATGTTTCTACTGTCTGACATGCATGTCTCGATTCCGTAGCTATATAAAACTACGGGATCATATGAAGCATTGTAGACGTCATGGCTACCAGTCAGTGGAAACGGTTTCAGGGGATAGGAACATTTTACGCTTCAAATTTCCAAAACACTCTCCTCCAGAGCAACAAAATCTCGTTGCACTGTGAAGCAAAGCTGGTGGAAGTGAACGATCCTCGATTTCCAAATCGAATCAAAGAACATCAAGCTATTGCAGTGTCCTACGCCCATGCACAAACAGACAATTCTAACAAAGTTGTTAGAAATAGTAGAAACATGGGATGAGGGAGAGTGCATGATCAAGGCACTGACTAAATTAATTGGCACAGCTAATGGCGCTATTTCTCGTTTGAGAAATACGCATTACCCTATGGTGTTGTCTGCAGAGGATCGTCTCGCGATTAAAAATCAAAAAATATGTTGGGTTTGTAAGGGGGAGTTTGAAGAGGGGGATAAGGGGACTAAAGGGAAAAGAGGGGGAAGGGGAAAGTCAGAGACCACAATCACTTGTGGCAGGAAATATCCTCTGGGGGTAGTAATTTTAGAGGGGTAGCGCATCAATCGTGAAACATAAACGTTAGCCAGCAGTTTTTTATTCCAGTTTTTATCCATAATTCAAATTATGATTTAAAATTTATTTTACTGGCATTGGCACGTATGCACAGGAGGAAGGGGGGGGGGGGGGTAGATAGTCCATGGGTAAATAATTCATTTACCTATAACATCATTCCCAAATCAACCGAGAAGTTGGTGCTTCTCGAGCTGAAATGACAGGTAGTAAATAATGGGCATATGTGCTGGAATAAAATCAGGTTTTTAAATTCCTTTAGTTTTTTTCCCAAGGCATTGAGTCAATTGATTCAAGTGCAGAAAAGCGACAATTTTGATAGTTTTCCTTTGCTTAAACAGCACTTTCCAGACAGTGAAATGTATGACCTATTGACCTGTAAAGGTGTATATGCATACGACTATTACTGTTCTGGCGCTCACTTAAGCGAGGTGAAACTACCTCCAATTGAAGCTTTCTATAATTCACTCACCCAACAGTGAATGCACAGCCGAGGACTATGAGTTTGCCAAGAAGGTGTGGTCTAAGAGGAATTGTAAAAATGGGTGGGATTATTGTAGACTGTACTTGGCCAGTGACATTTTAACTCTGTTAGACATAGTCTGCAAGAACACAGACCAAATCTATTCAAAGTTCGGACTAGATATAGGCTATTATGTTTCCACACCACATTTGGTGATGGACTTGATTTAAAAAATTAGTAGGGAGGAAATAGGTCTAATAACCGACGTGGATCAACACCTATTAGTAGAAAGATCAATGAGGGTGGGTATGTTTTTCATGGGGATCGCGTCTTGTCAACCGATCCGAGCGGGCAAAACACCGGTGCAAAGTCAAATGCAGTGTTCTTGGACATGAGCTCATTGTACCCCTCGGCAATGTCTCACTACTCTTTGCCGTGTGGGAACTATGAATGGCTTGAGAATCCTTGTGAGTTCCCCGACATTACCACCGTCGAGGACAATGGGCCACTAGGATGGTTCTTTGAAATTGACGGGCACATTCCATTGGCGCTTCATGATTCAGTCAGAGATTTTGTTTTTCCCTGTATCAATCGACCAGTGAGCAGGGACTCACTGATCCCCAACAATCGATCATTGGTTGAGGATATGGGGATGCACTGGACCCCCTCTAAGCAAAAACTGATTGCAGATTTGGACCCTAAGGAGAATATCGTTGTTCACCATGTGCTTTTGCACGGGATGGTGAACAATGGTTTCAAGATCACCAAAATACATAGGGTCCTGCAATTCAATCAGAAACCATACTTAAAGACGTTTATAGACACTTTTGTTGATAAACGCTCTCGGGCAAACAGTAAAGTAGAGAAGGAAATGTACAAACTCATTCTAAATTCAGCGTTTGGCGAAATGTGTGAAAGCGTACGCAACAGATCTCGCTGCGACGTCGTGACTGACCCTCAAGAGTGTGCAGGGATTATTGCCGACCCCAATTTTACAACGTTCACGAGCATAGAGGCTGGCATGGTTCTTCTACACAGGAAAAAGAGAAATGTGGTACTGAACAAGAATATAGCAGGAGGTAGTTCAGTACTTGAAATTTCCAAAAAGCTCATGTTGTCGTTTTTTTACAATGTGTGCAAGGTGCAATGGCCACGGGAGGGGGAGGTTCAAGTTTACTATGGGGATACAGATTCTCTGTTGTTAAAGGTAAAAACCGAGGATTTATTGGGAGATTTAGAAAATGGTGAACACATCAGCTCACGGATGGATTTCACCAACTGGAATCCGTCCCTCTACCCCGAGTTGGTGAAACGTCAAGCCCCCAACCAACTACTAATGTTAAAATCAGAGACGGTTAATGATTTGATATCCAGGAGGGTGTTCCTGGGTCCTAAATTTATTGCGTAGAAACACATAACAGGGATGTAAAGCAGGCGTGTAAAGGGGTGCCTACACATTTTGTAAAGAGCAATTTCAACATGAGCTTGTACAGAGACTGTGTAGAAAGTAGCCTAGTGCCGAGCGCACAAGTGCTTGCAATTCGCTCTCTACAGTACAAAAATTATACTGTAAGAGTGGAAAAGAATGCAATTTCGTATATATCCGACAATGTCTATGTGCTCGAGAATGGTGTAAGTGTACTGCCACATGGCCACTACCTTATTTCAGACCGAGTTGAATGCATAGATATCGCAATCAACTTGGTCTGGATAAATTAACCTAACCACTAACCTTCATAAATTAACTAACCCTAACCAACCACTAACCACTAACCTTTCATAAATTAACTAACCCTAACCCAACCTCACCCTAACCCAACCACTAACCCAACCCAACCTAACCTGTAGTGACGACATCTATTGTGTACAGTTTTTTCCACCGCGGCCCCGGGGGGTGGAGGGTCCCACCCGCGACCGGCCCCGCGGCTTCCAGGGGGTGGGGGGTCCCGCCCGCGGCAGGCCTTCGGCCCCACGGCTCCCGTGGGGGGGGACTCCATTTTAAATTCATAATGTTCAACTGTACTTTTTTTTAAAGTTCATGTTCCAAGTGTTTTTTTGTTTTGTTTTGTTTTTTTTTCTCAAGTGATTTACTCTACAAATAGAGTGTGTTTTCTTGTACAAATAGTGATGCTGGACAAAAAGTGTTTTTTTTATGACAATAAGTGTTGTTGTTGTTGTTGTTCATGTTTGAACAAAAGTGTTTTTATAATAAATGTTGTACATAAAGTTTTTTTTTATGTTGAACAAGTAGAGTTTTCATGTTGAATAAATGAATGAAAAATTGTTTTTCTCAGGTTCTTGTTGAACAAGTGTCATTTTATGTTGTTCATGTTTGAACAAATAGAGTTTTCATGTTGACTAAATGACCATGAAATATTGTTTTTGTTGTTCTTGTTAACGTACTAGATAGATCTATGGGAAAAATTATTACTACTGCTACTGCTTATTCACTGGACACGTATGATTTACAGTTAGTTGTAGTCTGACTGTTGTCAACAGCAGCAGCATGTATCAATTTAAAACACCCTTCAGATCGTTTCTGTGTGGTCCATCAATGTCGGGGAAAACAACACTTTTAGCTAAAATAATTCAAAATTGTAATAAAATGTTTTTGGAAAAACCAAAGAAAATTTATTATTGCTATAGTATTTGGCAGGAGTCCTATGATCAAATAAAAGCTATTGCCACACCCATACCAATACAATTCATACGGGGACTTGATGTTTTCAATAGTATTGAACCAAACTCGTGGCTGATTATTGATGATTTGGCTGAATCCATTGAACAGTTCTCACAGGAAATGCTACAGCTGTTCACCGTTCGCTCTCATCATGAACAGATTTCCATAGCCCTAGTTCTACACAATCTGTTTCATCTGAGCAAATGTATGCGAACTCTTGCTTTGAATTGCACTATCTATATCATCTACAGAGTTGTTTGTGATTCTAGCTCACTAATAACTCTCAATAAGCAAATATATCCAGGCGCCCCTAAATTTCTGCTGTCAGCGTACACTCAGGTGACAAATAAGCCCTACGGCTACATTTTGCTAGATCTTAATCAGAGCACACCCGAGGATCTACGTGTAGTCACAGACATTTTCGACAAAGAAATTACAGTATATCTTCCAGTGAACAGTAGAAAAGCTATTAGTTGGCATTATGGCACTGAAGAAACTACACGAACAACGCCATTTATTTTCCGTTTTAGGCACTTCAAAACCTCCACTCAGGAGGGCTATACTCAAACATGGTGTTGACAATGATTTCATTAATCTAATATCTGAACTTGTTTAAATTTACCTGAGGGCAATGTACACTTGCCAGAAGGTGTTATACAACAGACAAAGCAACATCGTTCCGCTGTACGCGCCTTGGCTTGTAAAAACAAGGGAAATTTTTTAAAAGAAAACGTCTCCTTCAAGCGGGCGGTAGCTTTTTTACACTTTTACTGCCAATAATTGCAGGACTTGTAAACAGTTTTCTCTAGAGACTGGTTAAACCCTATAAATTGACGAAATTTGAACTTGTCCTCTCGCCCGTCGAACATTTTGAAGACAATCTAAGCAAATTCATTAATGATGAGAATATTGCTGATGACAAAAAACTGCTTTTACTTCAAGATGCATTGCGACGTGTGGACAAACATAGACCTTATCGTGAGAGACCCGCTGCTGTCACCGTCACAGATCCCTCTAAACGGGAAACATCTCCTCAAGATTCTGCAGCAGCAGCAGTGCAATCAAAGGAGAAGGAATTGAATTGAATTGTATCGACAATTGGAAACCTATTGCCAGTGACCTATCGAGAACAGAGTAAAAGAGTAATATCATATCTCATGTTGGAAACTGGTGGTGATCAAGTTCAAGTTGACAGCATAGGGAAACGAATTATAATTCAGGGAAAAAGTTATAATCTAGTTGATTTAATTTGTGATATGGTGACGAATCGTAAAGGACTTTTATCATTTGACAATAATCTATACACCTTTCTAAATGCATCAAACTTTCCCAAAAGTCTTATTGGCAATAAGCAAATTCTAAAGAAACTAAGAGAACATAGTCCTCCAACAACACCAGCACCAACACCACACTTAAAAAAGAAGAAGATTCAATATTTGAAAATACTAGCAGCAGCAGCAGCAATGATTTTATAACACCTGTGGCTGCTAGTCAAAAGCGAAGACGGATTGAATCACCCTCCAGTGTGCAAAAGGGGAGTGGACATTACACTACGTGTTTGCGTTCAAAATGGATGAAGTTCTGAAACATGTCTATGAAAATATTGGTGAAGCGGGAAGTTTAAGTTCCCCCAAAACGCTTTCTAAAGTTGCCTCTGACAGCACATTAAAAAAAGCAAAAGAGTATCTAGAGAATGAACCGAGTTACAAACTGCATCGGAATCGCAGGCTTCGTGGCAAACAATATCGACAAACTAAAGCCTTTTTCCCTCTGCATATAATGCAAACGGATCTTTTAACTTTAGATGCAATTCAACGGCGTCACAATGCACCCTACAAATATATTCTAGTGGCAATCAGTGTTTTTAGTCGCTATGCCTATGCCATTCCATTACGGTCAAAGAGAGGTGTTGAAGTTGCTCAGGCCATTGAAAGTATTCTTGAACAGGATTGCTATAGAAAAATTCAATCGGATCGTGGTAGCGAATTTGTTAATCCCCATGTGCAAAAGGTTCTATTGAAATATAATACAACACTTTATCATAGTCACAGCCCGATAAAGGCTGCATTGGCTGAAAGATTGATAAGAACGATTCGTCTATTAATTTCAAGATATTGTACACTGAAAAATACACCTGCTTTTATTCATGATTTAGATAAAATCATGCGGATATACAACCATCGACCTCATCAATCTCTGTCCTACTCAAGCCCTCGGGAAGTTCATTGCAGTGAAAATACATTTGATGTTTTTCTAAAGCAATACTCCAATGACAATGAGAAGAAGAGGAAAAAGAAGAAATTCTATGTTGGTGATACTGTTCGAATTAATAGAACCACCAGTATTTTTGAAAAGGGGAATTATTTATGGAGCAACGAACTTTTTAAAGTGTTCAAAATCCTGGAAACCGAACCCACGACATATCGTCTGCGAGACACCAAAGATGATGATATTCTCGGCGGTTTTTATGAATATGAACTGCAAAAAGTTAGAAACACTAGTGAAATTTATCAAATTGAAAAGATATTAAAGAGTCGTACTCATAGGGGCAAGAGACAGTTGCTTGTTCGCTGGCTAGGATACAACACTGATTTTGATTCTTGGGTCAGTGCTGAAGACATTAACAATGCCCAATGATTTCTATGTGACTTTCATGTCCAATGTTTCTGATCCTCTCTACAGTGACTTGAATAGAACAAGTGATTTTTGGACAAAACTCTCTCCCACCATCGAATTCGACGACTATGGAAATATGAAGTGACTCTTGTCGACTGTATTCTCAAAAATACCTACGACATCCTGAGAAAAGATCGTAAATATGATATAAAAATTAGACCCTATGATTGGCCGCCACCACCCTCAGGTGATCAAGCACAAATTCAAAAAATCAATTGGATGAATTATCCATATATTGAATTACCCTACGAGGAACTCACCTGTATGAATGATTTATGTCGTTCTATTAATAAAAGAATTTCCGCTCGTAAAAAAGGAGCTTTTCATTTCAACTCTTCAAAGGAGGAGGGTAAGATCTATATTAGTTCACCTATTGCTGATGAAAAGGTTATTCTCAATGATAACCTAAAGGATGTTCTTGGCTTTAAGCTCAATATAATCAATGGTAAAAGTGCCGGAAACACTAATTTCATTTTTGCTGACTACCCGCCTGCCTTCTCCACGGACACTTGTATATTTCTCTACGCTTCATTCGTGGAAACATCTCGGGTTGGTAATTCAAATGTTCCCCTCCTACGAGTTCTTGAACGAAAAAACCAATCAAGAACATATTCACCACTACTATATAAAGCATCTTCAATATATTCCCGTAAACACTTCCTATTTGGAACTCTGTCAGTGAACACTACGAACTGAATTGGGTGACCCTCTAGCAATTTCAAAAGGTTTGGCTGTGATTACATGCCATTTTCGACCCATCGTTCAACAACAAGATGTCTAATAGAAAAGTGGTATTCATTTGTCCTGATATTGACTGCTATGTTAATACTCTTGGCCCAAGACAACAGGGCAATGGAATGGACTATTACAAAGGGCGTACTACAATGTCTGGCTATGGTCTTGGCAGTTGGTTTGCTAAGCTCTTTCGCTCTGCACTACCTCTGGCTAGAAAATATCTTGTACCGGCTGCGACAGATTTTGCATCCTCTACACTATACGATTGGGGCTCTGGCAAGGATTTTAAAAAAAGTGCTTCGGAAAATCTCAGGTCCAATGCACGAACCCTTGGCGAGAGATAAAAACAAAATGGAAAAGGTTTAAAAAGGTCGAGAAACACTGCATCACTCATCAGTCTCTACTCAGGTCAGAAACGAAAGACATCACCACTCTTGTCAAAGAAAAGAAGGAAAAAGCCGACACGTACTGTAAACAGAAGAAGAAGCCTCAGGAAGAGAATTGTTAGATCGAAACTAGATTTCTTTTCCTAAGATGTCCTACCTACCGCATAAGGATTCTCAACCTTCAATCACCTCATCATTGAATCTATTCAATGCAGAAAATGTTGATATGAGTGTCAAGCATGGATACTATGAACAATTTTATCCATAACAACCCCTCTCTGATAATATCCACTTTAAAATTTATTCCAATGAAGACTACTTTATGGACATGTCTTCGACATTTATAGATTTACAAATGAAAGTCCAGAAATCCGATAATACATTGCCAGTTTGGGCCGATGGAATATCCTATGAAAATTGTATATTACATAATTTATTTCGTCAAATCAGTGTCTACATCAATGGCACGCTGGTGAGCACAAGCAACAATCTCTCAAATTATACAAGCTATATGCAATTCATGTTCATGACACCCAAGTCATACAAGGACTTGAGAGGCACCTCCAATGGATATGAATATATTACTATTACTGATAGGACAGATGCACTTAAAAATGCTACAACTAGCGAATTACATCTAGTTGGAAAAATATATCATAAAATATTTAATATACCCCAATGGCTACCACCTAATGTTAAAGTGGATATAAAACTGACGCTTGCACCATCCAATTTCATATTGAGAAAAGAACTTGCTGCCAATCCTGATGTGACTCTCTCCCTCACCTCGACAATACTTCATGTACGCAAACAACAAGTTATGAGTTCTGTTGCTTTGGCAGTGGAAAATTGAGAGCCAATGGAAATAATATTAAACTACTTGTTCCTCATACAATCACCAATCAACGTCATATAGCCATGGGGTCACGCACCTTCACCGACTCATCCTTTATCAATGGCAAAATTCCGTCAAAACTCGCTTTAGCGTTTGTAAAAAGCGCCAGTGCAATAGGATCGTGGACTGGATGTCCACATAAATTTGAAATGTTTGGACTTTCATCTCTTGTGCGCAAAGTAAACGGTATCCCACTCTACAATCTATTTTTTGATAAATCCTATAGAACATTGTATGAGTTGACCATGCAAACCCTAGATCATGATTTGCAACTATTTGAAAATGGTATAACCGAAGAAATGTTTGCTAAAACACATGGTATTATTGTACTAGATTTGTCTGGCCAACATGATATGAGTATAGTACATACGGGGAGTGTGCGTTTAGAGTGTACATTTGCCGACCCATTGGCTGAGAGTATTGCACTAGTCTCACTAAATCAATATGAAACCTATTGGGAAATCACTCCCGAAGGCAGTGTTCTACTAGACTTGGCACCATGAACACCAGTCAAATAATCAATGTATTTAATATGGATCCCTACATGTCCCAGTACAAATCCTATTGTCTGCCCTCAGACTTTCTTAGAAAAATTCAAAGTGCGAACAACAGCTTAATTATTGTTAATAGCAGTCCGTCGACTGTGGTGACGGGTCATTGGCTCTGCATCTTTCAAACAATGAAGACGATTGAATTTTTTGATCCTCTTGGTCTACCCTATACATTTTACACACCCCACATCAGCAACTATATTGAGAGCAGTGGGAAAACTATTATTCAAAATCGGAAGAGGGTGCAGGATCTAACGACTAAAAGCTGTGGCTTCCGTGCACTACTATATTTTGTGTTCCGATGTCGCGGCTATACTTACAAGCAGTTTCTCCACATTTAGTGTGACAATCCACGTCGGAACGACTTTCTAGTGGAAAATATCCTCTCAGACCTATATAATATTGATTTCAGTGCCCTAAGAGTAAAGTGCTTAAAAAATGTTTGTGAATTTGTTTATTAATAGAATGCATATATATACAACAATGTCTTTAAATCTTCAATTTAGATTTCTTCTTCTTCATCGATGTATAGGCAACTGTCGTGAACCACTAAGGCTGGTAAATTATTTGGATTCACTGTATATTTATCTTGATTGGCTGCAAAGTCAGGGTCACATTTTCTACAGTATAATGTAACTTCACTCTTGTCATATCTCTTTGTATAGTCAATGATACTATTTGCATTCATATTATGAAATTCACGAGTTTCAATCTGTCTATTTGAAGCAATATCACATACAGTGTTTTCAAATGGTGAATCACTTTCCGTCACAGCCAAATAAAGATCACTTGGCTTATAGTCATAATAGGCAGTGTCGTCACAACGATGACGTAGAAACCAAATTGTCTTGTTACCCCAACAGTTGAACCGTAGACCTGACTCCTCCTCCCAGAATAATTTAAATCCACGACGATACCAATCTCGTAAAAATAAACTAAAATCACGTTTGGGATTCTTTCCAATCATAGCGGGGTAAGTATTCTCCCACTGATCACATTTATCATAGTGACAATTGGAGCACAGATGTCCTCTAGGGTGAGAGTCACAAATCTCTTCAAGACATGAATTACATCCTTTAATTTGTACTGCATAGCCTCTATGTAATTTACAAGGATTACATAATTTATACTTGTCATCAATAGTTGTACAATTCTCACATTGAGCCCAACTACCAAGAGTGTACATGCATAATGGACATGTATAGAACTTTTTTTTTTGGTTTCCAATGTCACTTGACTCTCTCACAGCTAAAACGAAACTGATCGTTCCTGCCGACGGATAAATTCAGGGTGGAGGAATGGGAGAGGAGTAGCTCTGTGACGTCACCTCTTTCGAATGGTGGGGGAGCCATCTACATTGAATCTATTGGTAATGTTTTCAAAAGTGCATCCACGATATGATTCTGCCTTGTTCCAATTAATATATCAATAAATTGAGTATAAGTATTTGAGTCACATCGACAAAGCTTCATACAATAGTCCAATGGGGGAGAATGAGTTTTCATTATATTGTCAAGTGTTCCCCGAGAGAATATCCTGCGTTGAAGAGATAACTCAAGAAAATCATCATCCAAAATCAAATGTTTTTCCATAAACACAAGATTTGATCTAATTCTCTCTTTCTCAAATTTATTCATTTTTCGATCCTTTCACTCTGACTGCTGACTCTAGACTGACCATGAATCGTTAGCCCTAGCATTCTAACCTGACAAAAAGAAAGGGAACATTTTCGATTTCGAAACAATTTTATTGAATAATTACAACAACAATAATACTAAGCATATACAATTATCGATACAGTTTATTGTCTTCGATATGTTTCACTAATGCACTTAAAGCACATTGAAGTCTGTTCACATGTGCTATATCAACTTTTGCAGCGAAACATAATTGATCCTCCATTTTAAATTTGCTCAAGGATATCACATATCTTGCATATACTTCATCCCATTCCAGACAAAGCCGTGATCCTCTCGTGATTTCCACCGCAATGTTTGGTGCTCTTGTATTATTGCCATCAACTCCACTATCAACTTCTATTAGGGTAAACATTCCACTCGTCATCATCAACACAAATATATATCCAAATGAGTAAAGTCAAACTGTTCTTCTCACTCCTTTGAAATCAATTCACAGACTAATAAAAACTATAGCAAAAAGCCTTTCCTTATATTCCCTGCAATCCTCTCCCGCTAATATGTAACCAACCCTCTGATTGGCTTAGAAGGAGACACGTGATTTGTTTCCCGTTATCGGATCAATACAATTCCCAATCGATTACGCAATCAATTTCTCGGAAATTCACTTCCCCTTCGATTACGCAATCAATTTCTCGGAAATCCATTTCCCCTAGGGAGGCTATGCCCATATATGGTGTTCGTACGGAGTTAGACTCAATAGTAGATGGCAGCAGGGGTGACTCGTGAGAGTCATTATGCCCTTCCTACTCACTAGTTGGTCCCTGTTAACATTAAATAAAAAAAAAGTTTTTTCAACTGAAAGTAAGGAGGAACATTAAAACTTAAGACGAACAGAAATTATTACGTATATAAAGGGGGTTGTCCTCTCCTCAGCACCTCACTCTTTACGCTAACGCTTTTAGTACTTTTAAAAAAGCGTCTCATTGTTCTAATTAAACGGCCCTTATGTTTCAGGAGTCATTATTAAAGAAGTGGGACAAAATTAAAACTTTAGCTTAAAGAGGGAGGTGTTGAGGAGGGGATAATCCCCTTTATATACGTAATAATTTCTGTTCGTTTTAAGTTTTAATGTTGCTCCTTACTTTCAGTTGAAAATTAATTTAATTTCTGATTGTTCTTTAAATAATGCCAGAAAATCTTGCCGCACCTCCGCTGAGAAACCCCCTCCCCACGGAAATATCCTCTAGACAATTCAATCCCGGTGAAAATTTGCCTCGGACAATTACGCTTAACCACTCCGCGCGTAGATTTGAGACGGAAAAGAGAAAGCAAGACATATAAAAAAAATTTTGTATAAAAATTCTTGCAAATTCCTCCAGTGTATAATTTCCCCTGACAAGTTCACTCTCTGCAAACTACCTTCACCATGGAAATTTCTCCAATGGAAAAACCCCCAGCAGACAATGTGTTCCCCCCTGCCCAAAAATGTATCCCTACATCCGAATAACAAACACTATGCGCAAACAACGGGCAAATTTTATAACTTAAAGACCTTTCCCCTTGGGCTGTGGGGGGGGGGGGGGGTCATGTCATACTCAAAGGCATAGTAATTGGGCCTTTCAACTATGATGAGCAAAATGACTAGCTCAGAATTTTGATCGGATGATTTTGGGTAAAAAAGGGGCGAGGTAGGGGGCCTAGTTGCCCTCCAATTTTTTTTCACTTAAACAGGACACTAGAACTTTTAATTTCCGTTTGAATGAGCCCTCTCCCGATATTCTAGGACCACTGGGTCGATACGATCACCCCTGAAAAAAAAAAAAAAAAAAAAAAAAAAAAACGAATAAACACGCATCCGTGATCATTCTTCTGGCAAAAAAAACCTGTGGATCACTGTGGATCATTATTATCCTTGGATCACTGATGTAAAAATAGATAATTATGTAGTCAATAACATCCAGATATCTTGGTGTTATTGTTGATGAATGCCATAGTTTTAAAGATCATATATCTTTAATTAGTATTAAGATTGCAAGAAATGTTGGAATGATGAGGAAGTTAAGGAATACATTCCTAAGTTATGTGATGAGATGAATTTATTTCTTTTTAGTCAACTCGTGTTTGGTATATTGTGTGAGAATATGGTCGAGCACAGACCTTTTAAACTATACATTGCGACCCCAAATGGGGTCGATTGGCTAAATTCTGGGGATGCGAAAGATTTTAATGTTAAATATTTAAATAGACAATTTTATAACATCTAGATTTGTGTTTTTGCAGAGTTACTCTCACAAACCTGCACACAAAAAAAAGCCTGGGATACGCGCACACGGGTTCAGTGAGACAATGATTCAGTGACGCTGACAGTAATTATAACTAATATAGCATTGCCTCTCTTCGCAGTGTTGCCATATTGGCTTATTTATCCCCAGACTGGCTTATTCTGATGGTGAACGGTGATAGATTTTTTTTTTAATTTATCCGTTGACTAAAATCATGACTAACTTTATTGTGATCTGGCTTATTTTTTGGCATGAAAATCTTTATCGGAAAAAAAATTCTTCAGACATCCATACATCATTTGAATCGAATAAATTTTACGTCACATAACGAAACTGTACTCTCTGAGTGCCTGAAAGGCTGGCACTGTAAAAATGATTTTTGAAGGCTCTGACTTGTTTTTGTACCTTCTAGCACCACAGGGTCTTCTAGTGAAGTCAGTTGTCAGTGTTTCACTGTAACGAAATTTCATTTTTTTTTCTTCTTTTTTCACTAGTTAATCAATTATTATATACAACATGTTATTTTTACATATTTATTTGATTTTGGGATCATAATAATTTTTAGCCGTGTATAATGGTTCGATGTACTGAGGTACTGACGCAGGAATGGTACTGACGCAGATAATAATGCTACAAACTCTGCTCAGACGGGACAAAGTATTGAAAAAAAACATCTAATGTACGAAAAAGAAAATATGATGAGTGATTTCTTCCATTTGTCTTTACATTTCAAAATTGTAACGGTAATAAACAACCTTCAAAGCATGTTTTAATTTCAATACACCAAATAATATTTTGAAGGACCGTATTAACCTTAATCCTAAAAAAATCTGTTGAAAAACTTATGACCTCAATAAAAAATATTTACTAACGTCATATAAAGTTTCATGCTGTATTGCTCAAAATAACATACCGTTCACCATTGGAAAAGATCTTGTATTACCTGCTGCTATTTGTAGAAAAATGGTAGAAATGCAAGATGAAAATAAATATTAATATTGTATTTTAATCTTATGCTAAAAGCATCTAGCTATTTTCAGAAGAAGGCCAAAGAAGCCTTTAATACAGTGTTAAAATTGTAAACTTTTGCTTTTGTTCTTGCTCGAGGAGTCTCCGATGTTGTACTTCGGATTTTTGTTCAGACACAAACAACATTTTTTCTTTACCTCATCTCCGAAAAAGACATTTTTGTACCTTCAAGCACCATAGGGTCGTCTAGTGAAGTCAGTTGTCAGTGTTTCACCGCAACGAAATTTCATTTTTTTTTCTCTTGTTTTTCACTAGTTAATCAATTATTATATACAACATGTTATTTTTATATATTTATTTGATTTTGGGATCATAATAATTTTTAGCCGTGGATAATGGTTCGATGTACTGAGGTACTGACGCAGGAATGGTACTGACGCAGATAATAATGCTACAAACTCTGCTCAGACAGGACAAAGTATTGAAAAAAAAAATCTAATGTACGAAAAAGAAAATATGATGAGTGATTTGTTCAATTTGTTTTTACATTTCAAAATTGTAACGGTAATAAACAACCTTCAAAGCATGTTTTAATTTCAATACATCAAATAATACTTTTAAAGACCGTATTAATCTTAAAATAACGCAAAAAAATCTTTTGAGAAACTTGTGACCTCAATAAAAAATATTTACTAACGTCATGTGAAGTTTCGGGCTGTATTGCTCAAAATAACATACCGTTCACCATTGGAGAAGATCTTGTATTACCTGCTGCTATTTGTAGAAAAATGGTAGAAATGCAAGATGAAAGTAAATATTAATATAGTAATTTTAATCTTATGCTAAAAGCATCTAGCTATTTTCAGAAGAAGGCCAAAGAAACCTTTAATACAGTGTTAAAATTTTAAACTTTTGCTTTTGTTCTTTGCTTTTGTTCATCTCCGATAAAAAAAAAAAAAAAACTTCCACGCTTCTAACCCGGAACTCTGTTGCGAATTTAAGAGACTTACGAGATAAAAAAAACATGTTAAAAGACACGTCCCATCTGACCCACATCTTCCCTAAGGTAAACAGTTTTTATGTTGCTTTGTTTTTGTAAAAGGGCTGCCCCCCCCCGGAGAAATCGAAACTCTACGCCTATGTGTCCTAGAGGATATTACGCTGAAACCTTTCAGTCCGTGAATATAAATATACTTTGCATTTCTAAAATACAAGGATAATACATTAAGTCAAAACAACGCATTCCATTCTATGAAAAGTGACTTTATATCCGTGCTTTTCGTCTGACTGTCTCTTTCACGAGCTTAGCATATATACAACAGGCACATAAAATATAATACAGTTGTATAAGCCAGTAAAATTTTTATGAAGTGAATTCTTTTCTGAAACACAGGCCCAACTTCCTCATTTTATCTGTCAATTCAATTCAATTTTGTGGGTTTATTTACAAAGACAAAAAGTAAAGCGCACATAATACAAAACACTCAGTCCATTTCTGGACGCCGAAAACCACAATCAATATCATTTCAACATATTACGCAGAGTGGTCACCGCTCTTACTCCCAGACACAACATTACCTCTCATTAATACAAAAAGATAACCATTACCGTTCCTACTCTTTTCTCCAGGGGAAGCCACCCCATCATAAATAATAACAAAAAAAATCATACTTTAGTTACTTATATTTTAATTTTAAAACTTTTTATTTGTCACACTTTACAAATCTCATATTTTATCTCATATTTGTCTGCATCACATCCTGTCAATAGCTCTACCCCTAAGCAAATTTAACTGAATAAACATGACTCTGGGAAGTTACAAGATCCCGATTTAGATATTTAAAAGAATATAGCTTCTAACTACGTCATTTCTAGTGAAGCAGTATGGTGTTACCTTATATTACCTGAGCTCTTCGGGTGGACATTGTCGTTTGCCAGGTATATCCCTTTTTTTTTTTTTTTTTATTTTTTTTTTTTTTTTTTTTTATTTTTTTTTTTTTTTTTTTTTTTTTTTTTTTTTTTTGTTGGTTGGCAGCGATGTAAACATTGTGCTATTTAAAAGGACGTTTTGTTTAAACAAGTTCTGGCGGTTGATGCGTTTGTTTGTTCATTGTAAATACAACATCATGCAGTTATAGCAAGACAGGCTACTAAGAATAAACAGTGAGGTCAGTCACTGAGATGTGCTTCTTCTTATTTACTGATCTAAAAAAGTGATTAATTGTTTTGTGTGCTTTCTCTTAAGCAAACTACGCATTGCTTAGCAACAAGCCTTTGTGGGTCGAATCAAACTTGTATACATAAAAAAAAACCTTGTGTTACAGCTTATTTGTCAATTGCGAGATAACGGTCTTTCTAGAAAAACTTGAAATATGGGTTGGATTTATTGCATGTAAACTTAGTCCAAGACAAGCTAATCATCTATGCATATTTTTATATACCTGTTTCTCGGGAGATTTCGGGTATATAAATTTATTTTTTTTTTCTATAGAAACTTTAGCACCTTGGTTTCTTCACTTGGCAAATTAAACTTAGTACGGTAGCTTTTTATAACCATATCTAGATTCACGTGACAAAAAAATGTTTTGACTCTTATTTTTTTTTAAATAAATGATTTTAAATAAAGGGTTTTGTGATTCTACCCCCAGAAATTCAGTAAGGTAGGTGTTTTGGGGCACTGGCCCCAGACCATTTTAAGGTATAAAACCACCTGAAGATTAGTATAAAACTGTTTCTCGAGTGAAATTTCCAGTGTCTGTCACCAAGAATACCTTACTCCCTATATAGGCTAACATCCATTATCGATGTATAACTGTGTAAGGAGCCATTCGATCCAATTGTGACCGAAACTCTTAAGAGACAGAATTTTGAAAATAACTGATACATCAAATGAATTGGCTTTTTATCGTAATTCCAAATATGTACAATTCATCAAGTTTAATGTTACCCATCAAAACAACGAGCCTGAGAAAATTTGCTAGATTTTCGAAAAAGAGGAGAAACCCCATAAAAAAGTTAAAGAATCTTAATGAAAATTGAATAACCATGCTTAGCGTATCAGAGAACTGTACTGCAGAGGCTTCAAGCTCTCATCTGCAAAAATGTGGAATTTTGTATTTTTATCTAGAAGAAAGATTACGGATGCGTGTTTATTTGTCCTAGCTCTTTACGCGAAAAGTTTTTTATTGTTTTTAAAATTAGGGTTGTGAGATAGAGTCTAACTTTAGCGTAAAGAGCGAGGCGTTGAGGAGCGGACAGCCCCTTTCATATAGGGAATAATTTCTGTTCGTTTTAAGTTTTAATGTCACTCCATACTTTTAGTTAAAAAAACTTGTTTTTTAATTTAATTTATGAACGTTTTTGAATTAATGCAGGTTTGGATTTTAGCTCACCGTACATGAATAATTAAAACGAAATTTGTATATTAACATTACTTTTGTTTGGTTAAATGGCTTTCTCGAAAGTTGCTTAATTTTATTTACAAACGTTTTTGTTAGTAATAAATATACGTAACTTACGAATTAACTTATGTAACGAACTTATATATTCATATATTTTTAATACGTATATTAGGGGGTTCACCCCCTGGTCAATACCTCGCTCTTTACACTACAGTTCGAATTTCGTTCCAATTCTTTAAAAAGGACCCCTTAATCACAAAGACCGTTAATTAGAATAAATAGTTTTTATGAAAATGCTAAAAAACCTTTAGCGTAAAGAGCGAGGTAACGACTAGGGGGCGAACACAATCATATGCGTAGTAATTTTTGTTCGTTTTAAGTTTTGATGTTGCTCCGCTCTTTCAGTTGAAAAACTTGTTTTTTTACTTAATTTCTGATCGTTTATTTTAAATAATGCTGGGAAATCCGGCGCCCCCTTCATAGCAATGTCCCTTCCCCCATGAAAACTTCCTCCAGGGAAAGATCTTTCTAAAAGTTTAAACATTTGTCAGTAAGATTTTAAACAGTTTGCATGGTTGTATCGAAGTTCCATGTGGAAGATATTAAGTTTGTGTTTGAAAATCAAGATAGTTGAAAAAAGAAATTCGTATTTATTAAAAATCATTTATCTAAAATAAAAAAAAGAAACTAACGGTGTATGTCAAATCACTTTTGAAAATCTTGAGATGTAAAACAAACAAAAAAATTAAAAAAACTATTATCAACGTTGGAAGTTTGTGCCATCCCGTAGGCCTGTAGATCATAAGTCCTATCCTGATTCTACACATAAATCTCAAATTTATTCGTGTGAGTAACTTATCTGTGAACCGAATTATGAAACTAAACGTACTAAGGACTTAAGAAGAAAAATGTCGAGGCATATATTGTTATTCTGTTGTTGATTGCTGACGGAAAGACATACTGAGTTGCAGAAAAGAAGACTAGAGATGCAGCAACCTCATACTTTATTGCGAAATTTTTTGGCAAAATTAAGCATATTCTGTCAATGAGCCAGATGCGCAATTTCTTATTGTCTCTTTTGACCGCTCTTCATCTATGAGCATGAATTGAATCCGAATAACATATTC
Organism: Artemia sinica; assembly: GCA_027921565.1. Lineage (NCBI taxonomy): Eukaryota > Metazoa > Arthropoda > Branchiopoda > Anostraca > Artemiidae > Artemia > Artemia sinica. The sequence continues at coordinate 29,256,240 of CM051265.1, read as the reverse complement.
AAAAGTTAACGTTTGATCAACTAACAAAAATTAAAGCAAATGTACAATAGTAAAAGCTAGAAGTGACGCCTAAGTTGCAATTTAATAGTTCTGGTAGCTCATCATAATTCATAACTACAAGTGGGAGGGATGGGTTCCATTGTAACTGAACCCCCCGTGTAACTGAACCCCACGCAACTGAACCCCTGTAACTGAACCCCCGTATAGCCGAACCCCTGTGCAACTGAACCCCCGTACAACTGAACTTCCGTATAACTGAACCCCTGTGCAACTGAACCCCCGTGCAACTGAACCCCTTTGCAACTGAACCCTCGTGCAACTCAACCCCCGTGCAACTCAACCCCGTTTAATTAAACCCCCGTGTAACTGAACCCCCATGTAACTGAAACCCCATGTAGCTGAACCCCCGTGAAACTGAACCCCCGTATAACCGAAACCCCGTGCAACTGAACCCCCGTGCAACTAAACCCCCGTGCAACTGAACCCCAGTGCAACTGAACCGTCGTGCTACTAAACCCTCATGCAACTGAACCCCCTTTAACTGAACCCTCGTGCAACTTAACCCCCGTGTAACTCAACCATATTTAACTAAACCTCGTGTAACTGAACCCCCATGTAACTGTAACTTTGTGTAATCATGTAACCATGCAACTGTGTGTTAAGAGAACACAACTGATGAGCGAAAAGTGATGAATGAGAGGGGTAATACCGAACTCTCAGCTACCATTCTTGGGAGACATCTGACAGTTTATAAGTGACGATGGAATTCCTGTGTTGTTTTAAAGTCACTTTCCTGTGAATTGACAGCGTGGCGGCAGAGTGTACCTGGCGACGATAAATCACACCAGTCCAGTTTTTGTCAGGGAAAAATTACTCAGTGATAATTTATTGCCCCCGCTAGCATTATGCGCTTCTAGGTCCGGGCCTAGGGACCTAGTGGTAAATCCAGGCCTGAGCGTGCACATATTTCCTTTTGGTGAATTGAATTTCCCTTTAAGTACTCTCTGAAAATTCCAATTTAATACACAAATCCCTTTTTGAGATTTTCCATTTTGAAAATCTGCATGCACATAGTGTCTTTTGATTTAGTTCAAGTTCCACCTCAAATACCTCATTCTGTCAAATTCTGTCAAACACCTCTACTTTAATGGCTTTTTGAATACCCCAACACCAAGCAATACTTTCAAAAGGCTTTTTATATCTTTTCAGAACAAGTTCTTTTCTTAATGTCCCCCCTAAACCAATTTTATAACTTGAAGTACTCATTCTTTTCACCCACAACTCTACTTTAACGGCTTTTTGAATGCCCCAACACCAAGCAATACTTTCAAAAGGCTTTTTATATCTTTTCAGAACAAGTTCTTTTCTTAATGTCCCCCCTAAAGCAATTTTACAACTTGAAGTACTCATTCATTTCACCCACACCTCTACTTTAACGGCTTTTTGAATGCCCCAACACCAAGCAATACTTTCAAAAGGCTTTTTATATCTTTTCAGAACAAGTTCTTTTCTTAATGTCCCCCCTAAACCAATTTTATAACTTGAAGTACTCATTCTTTTCACCCACAACTCTACTTTAATGGGTTTTTGAATGCCCCAACACCAAGCAATACTTTCAAAAGGCTTTTTATATCTTTTCAGAACAAGTTCTTTTCTTAATGTCCCCCCTAAACCAATTTTACAACTTGAAGTACTCTTTCTTTTCACCCACAACTTTACTTTATGGCTTTTCAAATATTATTAATAAAATCACATGTATTTTAAACATGAGCGTTCTTATTTCCGAAAACTAAAACCCAACTTTATTAAAAAATCAAATATTATTAAGAAAATCACGTGTATTTTAATTGTGGGCATCAAAGTAACAACATTCGAACTTAAAACTAACATACTTTTACTGAACACACACATTTTTTTCTTAGAAATAATATTTTTCATCAGTGATAACACATTTTCAGTTCGAACTAGCAAGTTCACTACCAAAGATACCAAATTTTTTCTTAGAAGTGACATTTTTTTGTTTGTGATAACAGCTTTTCTGTCAGAAGTAGCAAGTTCTGCTTAACACTAAAAAACCTTCTCATAAAAGTAACATCATTTTACCTTAAAACTAACATACTTTTACTGAACACACACAAATTTCTCTTAGAAATAATATTTTTCATCAGTAATAACACTTTTTCTGTTCGAACTAGCAAGTTTTCTACCAAATATACCAAGTTTTTTCTTAGAAGTAACAATTTTTTTGTTATGATAACAACTTTTCTGTCACAAGTAGCAATTTTTGCTTAACACTAACAAATTTCTCATCAAAGTAACAATATTTTATCTTAAAACTAACATACTTTTACTGAACACACACAAATTTCTCTTAGAAATAATATTTTTCATCAGTGATAACACTTTTTCTGTTCGAACTAGCAAGTTTTCTACCAAAGATACCAAATTTTTTCTTAGAAGTAACAATTTTTGATTGTGATAACAACTTTTCTGGCAGAAGTAGCAAGTTTTGCTTAACACTAAAAAACCTTCTCATCAAAGTAACAATATTTTACCTTAAAACTAACACACTTTTACTGAACACACACAATTTTTTCTTAGAAATAATATTTTTCATCAGTTATAACATATTTTCAGTTCGAACTAGCAAGTTTTGCTTAACACTAACAAATTTTTCTGTCAAAGATACATTTATTCTTAGAAGTAACAATTTTTTCGTTATGATAAAAAAGTTTTCTGTTCGAACTAGCAAGTTTTCTGCCAAAGATACCAAATTTTTTCTTAGAAGTAACATTTTTTGTTTGTGATAACAACTTTTCTGTCAGAAGTAGCAAGTTCTGCTTAACACTAACAAACCTTCTCATCAAAGTAACATCATTTTACTTTAAAACTAACATACTTTTACTAAACACACACAAATTTCTCTTAGAAATAATATTTTCTTCAGTGATAACACTTTTTCTGTTCGAACTAGCAAGTTTTCTACCAAAGATACCAAATTTTTCTTAGAGGTAACAATTTTTTGAATGTGATAACAACTTTTCTGTCACAAGTAGCAAGTTTTGCTTAACACTAACAAACCTTCTCATCAAAGTAACAATGTTTTATCTTAAAACTAACATACTTTTACTGAACACACACAAATTTCTCTTGGAAATAATATTTTCATCAGTGATAACACTTTTTCTGTTCGAACTAGCAAGTTTTCTACCAAAGATACCACATTTTTTCTTAGAAGTAACAATTTTTTTATTGTGATAACAACTTTTCTGGCAGAAGTAGCAAGTTTTGCTTAACACTAACAAACCTTCTCATCAAAGTAACAATATTTTACCTTAAAACTAACATACTTTTACTTAACACACACAAATTTCTCTTAGAAATAATATTTTTCATCAGTGATATCACGTTTTCTGTTCGAACTAGCAAGTTTTCTACCAAAGATACCAAATTTTTTCTTAGAAGTAACAATTTTAAAACTAACATACTCATACTTAACTTATACTAATTTCTCTTAGAAATAATATTTTTCGTCAGTGATAACACGTTTTCTGTTCGAACTAGCAAGTTTTCTGTCAAATATACCAAATTATTTCTTAGAAGTAACAATTTTTGATTGTGATAACGACTTTTCTGGCAGAAGTAGCAAGTTTTGCTTAACACTAACAAACCTTCTCATCAAAGTAACAATATTTTACCTTAAAACTAACACACTTTTACTGAACACACACAATTTTTTCTTAGAAATAATATTTTTCATCAGTTATAACATATTTTCAGTTCGAACTAGCAAGTTTTGCTTAACACTAACACATTTTTCTGTCAAAGATACATTTATTCTTAGAAGTAACAATTTTTTCGCTATGATAAAAAGTTTTCTGTTCGATCTAGCAAGTTTTTTGCCAAAGATACCAAATTTTTTCTTAGAAGTAACATTTTTTGTTTGTGATAACAACTTTTCTGTCAGAAGTAGCAAGTTCTGCTTAACACTAACAAACCTTTTCATCAAAGTAACATCATTTTACCTTAAAACTAACATACTTTTACTGAACACACACAAATTTCTCTTAGAAATAATATTTTCTTCAGTGATAATACTTTTTCTGTTCGAACTAGCAAGTTTTCTACCAAAGATACCAAATTTTTTCTTAGAAGTAACATTTTTTGATTGTGATAACAACTTTTCTGTCACAAGTAGCAAGTTTTGCTTAACACTAACAAACCTTCTCATCAAAGTAACAATATTTTATCTTAAAACTAACATACTTTTACTGAACACACACAAATTTCTCTTGGAAATAATATTTTCATCAGTGATAATACTTTTTCTGTTCGAACTAGCAAGTTTTCTACCAAAGATACCAAATTTTTTCTTAGAAGTAACAATTTTTGATTGTGATAACAACTTTTCTGGCAGAAGTAGCAAGTTTTGCTTAACACTAACAAACCTTCTCATCAAAGTAACAATATTTTACCTTAAAACTAACATACTTTTACTTAACACACACAAATTTCTCTTAGAAATAATATTTTTCATCAGTGATATCACGCTTTCTGTTCGAACTAGCAAGTTTTCTACCAAAGATACCAAATTTTTTCTTAGAAGTAACAATTTTAAAAACTAACATACTTATACTGAACATACACAAATTTCTCTTAGAAATAATATTTTTCGTCAGTGATAACACGTTTTCTGTTCGAACTAGCAAGTTTCCTGTCAAATATACCAAATTATTTCTTAGAAGTAACAATTTTTGATTGTGATAACAACTTTTCTGTCAGAAGTAGCAAGTTTTGCTTAACACTAACAAATTTTCTCATCAAAGTAACAATATTTTATCTTAAAACTAACATACTCATACTTAACACACACAATTTTCTCTTAGAAACAATCTTTTTCGTCAGTGATAACACGTTTTCTGTTCGAACTAGCAAGTTTTCTGTCAAATATACCAAATTATTTCTTAGAAGTAACAATTTTTGATTGTGATAACAATTTTTCTGTCAGAAGTAGCAAGTTTTGCTTAACACTAACAAACCTTCTCATCAAAGTAACAACATTTTACCTTAAAACTAACATACTTTTACTGAACACACACAAATTTTTCGTAGAAATAATATTTTTCATCAGTTATAACATATTTTCAGTTCGAGCTAGCAAGTTTTGCTGAACACTAAAAAATTTTCTGTCAAAAATACATTTATTCTTAGAAGTAACAATTTTTTCGTTATGATAAAAAGTTTTCTGTTCGAACTAGCAAGTTTTCTGCCAAAGATACCAAATTTTTTCTTAGAAGTAACATTTTTGGTTTGTGATAACAACTTTTCTGTCAGAAGTAGCAAGTTCTGCTTAACACTAACAAACCTTCTCATCAAAGTAACATCATTTTACCTTAAAACTAACATACTTTTACTGAACACACACAAATTTCTCTTAGAAATAATATTTTCTTCAGTGATAATACTTTTTCTGTTCGAACTAGCAAGTTTTCTACCAAAGATACCAAATTTTTTCTTAGAAGTAACAATTTTTTGATTGTGATAACAACTTTTCTGTCACAAGTAGCAAGTTTTGCTTAACACTAACAAACCTTCTCATCAAAGTAACAATATTTTATCTTAAAACTAACATACTTTTACTGAACACACACAAATATCTCTTAGAAATAATATTTTCATCAGTGATAACACTTTTTCTGTTCGAACTAGCAAGTTTTCTACCAAAGATACCAAATTTTTTCTTAGAAGTAACAATTTTTGATTGTGATAACAACTTTTCTGTCAGAAGTAGCAAGTTTTGCTTAACACTAACAAACCTTCTCATCAAAGTAACAATATTTTATCTTAAAACTAACACACTTTTACTGAACACACACAATTTTTTCTTAGAAATAATATTTTTCATCAGTTATAACATATTTTCAGTTCGAACTAGCAAGTTTTGCTTAACACTAACAAATTTTTCTGTCAAAGATACATTTATTCTTAGAAGTAACAATTTTTTCGTTATGATAAAAATTTTTCTGTTCGAACTAGCAAGTTTTCTTCCAAAGATAACAAATTTTTTCTTAGAAGTAACATTTTTTGTTTGTGATAACAACTTTTCTGTCAGAAGTAGCAAGTTCTGCTTAACACTAACAAACCTTCTCATCAAAGTAACATCATTTTACCTTAAAACTAACATACTTTTACTGAACACACATAAATTTCTCTTAGAAATAATATTTTCTTCAGTTATAACACTTTTTCTGTTCGAACTAGCAAGTTTTCTACCAAAGATATCAAATTTTTTCTTAGAAGTAACAGTTTTTTGATTGTGATAACAACTTTTCTGTCATAAGTAGCAAGTTTTGCTTAACACTAAAAAACCTTCTCATCAAAGTAACAATATTTTACCTTAAAACTAACATACTTTTACTGAACACACACAAATTTCTCTTAGAAATAATATTTTTCATCAGTGATATCACTTTTTCTGTTCGAACTAGCAAGTTTTCTACCAAAGATACCAAATTTTTTCTTAGAATTAACAATTTTTTGATTGTGATAACAACTTTTCTGTCAGAAGTAGCAAGTTTTACTTAACACACACAATTTTCTCTTAGAAATAATATTTTTCATCAGTGATAACACTTTTTCGGTTCGAACTAGCAAGTTTTCTACCAAAGATACCAAATTTTTTCTTAGAATTAACAATTTTTTGATTGTGATAACAATTTTTCTGTCAAGAGTAGTAAGTTTTGCTTAACACTAACAAACCTTCTCATCAAAGTAACAACATTCTTCTTTAATACTACAAAACGTTTACTTAACACTAACAGATTTTCTCTTCGAATCATCAACTTTTCTTTAATACTAACATACTTTTATTTAAACACTCAAATTTCTCTTAGAAATAACACTTTTCGTCAGCGTTATCACGTTTTCTGATTGAAGTAGCAAGTTTTCTGTCAAAGATACTTTTTTTCTTAAAAGTAACAATTTTTTGTTATCATAACAAGTTTTCTGTTCAAACTAGCAAGTTTTCTGCCAAAGATACCAAATTTTTTCGTAGAAATAACAATTTTTTGATTGTGATAACAATTTTTCTGTCAAGAGTAGTAAGTTTTGCTTAACACTAACAAACCTTCTCATCAAAGTAACAACATTCTTCTTTAATACTACAAAACGTTTACTTAACACACTCAATTTTCTCTTAGAGATAATATTTTTTCATCAGTGATATCACGCTTTCTGTTCGAACTAGCAAGTTTTCTACCAAACGTACCATATTTTTTCTTAGAAGTAACAATTTTTTGATTGTGATAACAACTTTTCTGTCAGCAGTAGCAAGTTTGAATTTTTTCTTGTAAGTAATTTTTCTCTGATGGTGATAACAACTTTTCTGTCAGAAGTAGCAAGTTTTGTTTAACACTAACAAATCTTCTCTTCAAAGTAACAACATTCTTCCTTAATACTACCAAATGTTTACTTAACACTAACAGATTTTCTCTTCGAATCATCAACTTTTCTTTAATACTAACATACTTTCACTTAAACACTCAAATTTCTCTTAGAAATAACACTTTTCGTCAGCGTTATCACGTTTTCTGATTGAAGTAGCAAGTTTTCTGTCAAAGATACTTTTTTTCTTAGAAGTAAAAATTTTTCTTTATGATAACAAGTTTTCTGTTCGAACTAGCAAGTTTTCTACCAAAGATACAAATTTTTTCTTAGAAGTAAAAATTTTGATTGTGATAACAATTTTTCTGGCAGAAGTAGCAAGTTTTGCTAAACACTAACAAACCTTCTCATTAAAGTAACAATATTTTATCTTAAAACTAACATACTTTAACTGAACACACACAATTTACTCTTAGAAACAATATTTTTCATCAGTGATAACATATTTTCAGTTCGAACTAGCAAGTTTTGCTTAACACTAACAAATTTTTCTGTCAAAGATACTTTTATTCTTAGAAGTAACAATTTTTTCGTTATGATAAAAAGTTTTCTGTTCGAACTAGCAAGTTTTCTGTAAAAGATACCAAATTTTTTCTTAGAAGTAACATTTTTTGTACGAACAAATAAACTTTCAAATGGGGATAAATCCATTTATTTAGACAGTGAAAAAACAGGTACAAAAGTCCAGATATTTCGGTCACATATACAGCGACCGTCTTCAGTAGAAATACTGTATTTCTACTGAAGACGGTCGCTGTATATGTGACCGAAATATCTGGACTTTTGTACCTGTTTTTTCACTGTCTAAATAAATGGATTTATCCCCATTTGAAAGTTTATTTGTTCGTCTTAGAACGGCAGTGTGGTCTAAGAAAACAACACCTAATATAAAGGTGTTACGTCGAAAAAAAACATTTTTTGTTTGTGATAACAACTTTTGTGTCAGAAGTAGCAAGCTCTGCTTAACACTAACAAACCTTCTCATCAAAGTAACATCATTTTACCTTAAAACTAACATACTTTTACTGAACACACACAAATTTCTCTTAGAAGTAATATTTTCTTCAGTGATAACACTTTTTCTGTTCGAACTAGCAAGTTTTCTACCAAAGATACCAAATTTTTTCTTAGAAGTAACAATATTTTGATTGTGATAACAACTTTTCTGTCACAAGTAGCCAGTTTTGCTTAACACTAACAAACCTTCTCATCAAAGTAACAATATTTTATCTTAAAACTAACATCTTTTACTGAACACACACAAATTTCTCTTGGAAATAATATTTTCATCAGTGATAACACTTTTTCTGTTCGAACTAGCAAGTTTTCTACCAAAGATACCAAATTTTTTCTTAGAAGTAACAATTTTTTTATTGTGATAACAACTTTTCTGTCACAAGTAGCAAGTTTTTCTTAACACTAACAAACCTTCTCAGCGAAGTAACAATATTTTATCTTAAAACTAACATACTTTTACTGAACACACACAAATTTCTCTTGGAAATAATATTTTTCATCAGTGATAACACTTTTTCTGTTCGAACTAGCAAGTTTTCTACCCATGATACCAAATTTTTTTTTAGAAGTAACAATTTTTTATTGTGATAACAACTTTTCTGGCAGAAGTAGCAAGTTTAGCTTAACACTAACAAACCTTCTCATCAAAGTAACAATATTTTATCTTAAAACTAACATACTTTTACTTAACACACACAAATTTTTCTTAGAAATAATATTTTTCATCAGTGATATCACGCTTTCTGTTCGAACTAGCAAGTTTTCTACCAAAGATACCAAATTTTTTCTTAGAAGTAACAATTTTTTGATTGTGATAACAACTTTTCTGTCACAAGCAGCAAGTTTTGTTTAACAATGACAAACCTTCTCATCAAAGTAACAACATTCCTCCTTAATACTACTTAACCCTAACAAATTTTCTCATCAAAGTAACAATATTTTATCTTAAAACTAACATACTTTTACTGAACACACACAAATTTCTCTTAGAAATAATATCTTTCATCAGTGATAATACTTTTTCAGTTCGAACTAGCAAGTTTTCTACCAAAGATACCAAATTTTTTCTTAGAAGTAACAACTTTTTGATTGTGATAATAACTTTTCTGGCAGAAGTAGCAAGTTTTGCTGAACACAAACAAACCTTCTCATCAAAGTAACAACATTCTTCTTTAATACTATCAAACGTTTACTTAACACACTCAATTTTCTCTTAGAGATAATATTTTTTCATCAGTGATATCACGCTTTCTGTTCGAACTAGCAAGTTTTCTACCAAACGTACAATATTTTTTCTTAGAAGTAACAATTTTTGATTGTGATAACAAGTTTTCTGTCAGAAGTAGCAAGTTTTACTTAACACACACAATTTTCTCTTAGAAACAATATTTTTCATCAGTGATAACACTTTTTTGGTTCGAACTAGAACCGAAACTTTTGATTAGAAATTTTCTAAGGTTCGAACTTTTGCTTAGAAATCATATTTTTGTCAGTGATAACACGTTTTCTGTTCGAACTAGCAAGTTTTCTGTCAAATATACCAAATTTTTTCTTAGAAGTAACAGTTTTTGATTGTGATAACAACTGTTCTGTCAGAAGTAGCAAGTTTTGCTTAACACTAAAAAATTTTCTCATCGAAGTAACAATATTTTATCTTAAAACTAACATACTCATACTTAACACACACAAATTTCTCTTAAAAATAACATTTTTTGTCAGTGATAACACGTTTTCTGTTCGAACTAGCAAATTTTCTGTCAAATATACTGAATTTTTTCTTAGAAGTAACTTTTCTTTGATTGTGATAACAACTTTTCAGTCAGAAAAAGCAATTTTTGTTTAACACTAACAAATCTTCTCTTCAAAGTAAAAACATTCTTCCTTAATACTGCCAAATGTTTACTTAACACTAACAGATTTTCTCTTCGAATCATCAACTTTTCTTTAATACTAACATACTTTTACTTAAACACTCAAATTTCTCTTAGAAATAACACTTTTCGTCTGCGTTATCATGTTTTCTGATTGAAGTAGCAAGTTTTCTGTCAAAGATACTTTTATTCTTAGAAGTAAAAATTTTTCTTTATGATAAAAAGTTTTCTGTTCGAACTAGCAAGTTTTCTACCAAAGATACCAAATTTTTTCTTAGAAGTAACAATTTTTGATTGTGATAACAATTTTTCTGGCAGAAGTAGCAAGTTTTGCTAAACACTAACAAACCTTCTCATCAAAGTAACAATATTTTATCTTAAAACTAACATACTTTAACTGAACACACACAATTTACTCTTAGAAACAATATTTTTCATCAGTGATAACATATTTTCAGTTCGAACTAGCAAGTTTTGCTTAACACTAACAAATTTATCTGTCAAAGATACTTTTATTCTTAGAAGTAATAATTTTTTCGTTATGATAAAAAGTTTTCTGTTCGAACTCGCAACTTTTCTGTAAAAGATACCAAATTTTTTCTTAGAAGTAACATTTTTTGTTTGTGATAACAAGATACCACTTTTGTGTCAGAAGTAGCAAGTTCTTCTTAACACTAACAAACCTTCTCATCAAAGTAACATCATTTTACCCTAAAACTAACATACTTTTACTGAACACAGACAAATTTCTCTTAGAAGTAATATTTTCATCAGTGATAACACGTTTTCTGTTCGAACTAGCAAGTTTTCTACCAAAGATACCAAATTTTTTCTTAGAAGTAACAATTTTTTGATTGTGATAACAACTTTTCTGTCACAAGTAGCCAGTTTTGCTTAACACTAACAAACCTTCTCATCAAAGTAACAATATTTTATCTTAAAACTAACATCTTTTACTGAACACACACAAATTTCTCTTGGAAATAATATTTTCATCAGTGATAACACTTTTTCTGTTCGAACTAGCAAGTTTTCTACCAAAGATACCAAATTTTTTCTTAGAAGTAACAATTTTTTTATTGTGATAACAACTTTTCTGTCACAAGTAGCAAGTTTTCCTTAACACTAACAAACCTTCTCATCAAAGTAACAATATTTTATCTTAAAACTAACATACTTTTACTGAACACACACAAATTTCTCTTAGAAATAATATCTTTCATCAGTGATAACACTTCTTCTGTTCGAACTAGCAAGTTTTCTACCAATGATACCAAATTTTTTCTTAGAAGTAACAATTTTTTATTGTGATAACAACTTTTCTGGCAGAAGTAGCAAGTTTAGCTTAACACTAACAAACCTTCTCATCAAAGTAACAATATTTTATTTTAAAACTAACATACTTTTACTTAGCAAACACAAATTTTTCTTTGAAATAATATTTATCATCAGTGATATCACGCTTTCTGTTCGAACTAGCAAGTTTTCTACCAAAGATACCAAATTTTTTCTTAGAAGTAACAATTTTTTGATTGTGATAACAACATTTCTGGCAGAAGTAGCAAGTTTTGTTTAACACTAACAAACCTTCTCATCAAAGTAACAACATTCTTCCTTAATACTACTTAACCCTAACAAATTTTCTCATCAAAGTAACAATATTTTATCTTAAAACTAACATACTTTTACTGAACACACACAAATTTCTCTTAGAAATAATATTTTTCCTCAGTGATAATACTTTTTCAGTTCGAACTAGCAAGTTTTCTACAAAAGATACCAAATTTTTTCTTAGAAGTAACAATTTTTTGATTGTGATAACAATTTTCTGTCAGAAGTAGCAAGTTTTGCTTAACACTAATAAACCTAAGTAACAATTTTTTGATTGTGATAACAATTTTCTGTCAGAAGTAGCAAGGTTTACTTAACACACACAATCTTCTCTTAGAAATAATATTTTTCATCAGTGATAACACTTTTTCTGTTCGAACTAGCAAGTTTTCTACCAAAGATACCAAATTTTTTCTTAGAAGTAACAATTTTTTGATTGTGATAACAACTTTTTCTGTCAGAAGTAGCAAGTTTTGCTTAACACTAAAAAACCTTCTCATCAAAGTAACAGTATTTTATCTTAAAACTAACATACTTTTACTGAACACACACAAATGTCTCTTGGAAATAATATTTTTCATCAGTGATATCACGCTTTCTGTTCGAACTAGCAAGTTTTTTACCAAAGATACCAAATTTTTTCTTAGAAATAACAATTTTTTGATTGTGATAACAACTTTTCTGTCAGAAGTAGCAAGTTTTACTTAACACGCACAATTTTCTCTTAGAAATAATATTTTTCATCAGTGATAACACTTTTTCGGTTCGAACTAGCAAGTTTTCTACCAAAGACACCAAATTTTTTCTTAGAAGTAACAATTTTTTGATTGTGATAACAACTTTTTCTGTCAGAAGTAGCAAGTTTTGCTTAACACTAACAAACCTTCTCATCAAAGTAACAACATTCTTCTTTAATACTACAAAACGTTTACTTAACACTAACAGATTTTCTCTTCGAATCATCAACTTTTCTTTAATACTAACATACTTTTAGTTAAACGCTCAAATTTCTCTTAGAAATAACACTTTTCGTCAGCATTATCACGTTTTCTGATTGAAGTAGCAAGTTTTCTGTCAAAGATACTTTTTTTTAGAAGTAACAATTTTTTGTTATCATAACAAGTTTTCTGTTCGAACTAGCAAATTTTCTGCCAAAGATACCAAATTTTTTCGTAGAAGTAACAATTTTTTTATTGTGATAACAACTTTTCTGTCACAAGGAGCAAGTTTTGCTTAACACTAACAAATTTTTTCATCAAAGTAACAATATTTTATCTTAAAACAAACATACTTTTACTCAACACACACAATTTTCTATTGGAAATAATATTTTTCATCAGTGATAACACTTCTTCTGTTCGAACTAGCAAGTTTTCTACCAATGATACCAAATTTTTTCTTAGAAGTAACAATTTTTTATTGTCATAACAACTTTTCTGTCAGAAGTAGCAAGTTTTTCTTAACACTAACAAACCTTCTCATCAAAGTAACAATATTTTATCTTAAAACTAACATACTTTTACTTAACACAAACAAATTTTTCTTAGAAATAATATTTTTCATCAGTGATATCACGCTTTCTGTTCGAACTAGCAAGTTTTCTAAAAAGATATCAAATTTTTTCTTAGAAGTTTTAAGTTTTTGATTGTGATAACAACATTTCTGGCAGAAGTAGCAAGTTTTGTTTAACACTAAAAAACCTTCTCATCAAAGTAACAATATTCTTCCTTAATACTACTTAACCCTAACAATTTTTCTCATCAAAGTAACAATATTTTATCTTAAAACTAACATACTTTTACTGAACACACACAAATTTCTCTTAGAAATTATATTTTTCCTCAGTGATAATACTTTTTCAGTTCGAACTAGCAAGTTTTCTACAAAAGATACCAAATTTTTTCTTAGAAGTAACAATTTTTTGATTGTGATAACAATTTTCTGTCAGAAGTAGCAAGTTTTGCTTAACACTAATAAACCTAAGTAACAATTTTTTGATTGTGATAACAATTTTCTGTCAGAAGTAGCAAGGTTTACTTAACACACACAATCTTCTCTTAGAAATTATATTTTTCCTCAGTGATAATACTTTTTCAGTTCGAACTAGCAAGTTTTCTACAAAAGATACCAAATTTTTTCTTAGAAGTAACAATTTTTTGATTGTGATAACAACTTTTCTGTCAGAAGCAGCAAGTTTTGCTTAACACTAAAAAACCTTCTCATCAAAGTAACAATATTTTATCTTAAAACTAACATACTTTTACTGAACACACACAAATGTCTCTTGGAAATAATATTTTTCATCAGTGATATCACGCTTTCTGTTCGAACTAGCAAGTTTTTTACCAAAGATACCAAATTTTGTTCTTAGAAATAACAATTTTTTGATTGTGATAACAACTTTTCTGTCAGAAGTAGCAAGTTTTACTTATCACACACAATTTTCTCTTAGAAATAATATTTTTCATCAGTGATAACACTTTTTCGGTTCGAACTAGCAAGTTTTCTACCAAAGATACCAATTTTTTTCTTAGAAGTAACAATTTTTTGATTGTTATAACAACTTTTCTGGCAGAATTAGCAAGTTTTGCTTAACACTAAGATACCAAATTTTCAACAAGAGAAGATTTGTTAGAAAACACTAACAAATCTTCTCTTCAAAGTAACAACATTCTGCCTTAATACTACCAAATGTTTACTTAACACTAACAGATTTTCTCTTCGAATCATCAACTTTTCTATAATACTAACATACTTTTACTTAAACACTCAAATTTCTCTTAGAAATAACACTTTTCGTCAGCGATGACACGTTTTCTGCTTGAAGTAGCAAGTTTTCTATCAAAGATACTTTTTTTCTTAGAAGTAACAATTTTTCGTTATGATAACAAGTTTTTTGTTCGAACTATTAAGTTTTCTGCCGAAGATACCAAATTTTTTTCGTAGAAGTAACAATTTTTTGATTGTGATAACAACTTTTCTGTCAGAAGTAGCAAGTTTTGCTTAACACTAACAAACCTTCTCATCAAAGTAACAACATTCTTCTTTAATACTATCAAACGTTTACTTAACACACTCAATTTTCTCTTAGAGATAATATTTTTTCATCAGTGATATCACGCTTTCTGTTCGAACTAGCAAGTTTTCTACCAAACGTACCATATTTTTTCTTAGAAGTAACAATTTTTTGATTGTGATAACAACTTTTCTGTCAGCAGTAGCAAGTTTTACTTAACACACGCAATTTTCTCTTAGAAATAATATTATTCATCAGTGATAACACTTTTTCGGTTCGAACTAGCACCGAAACTTTTGCTTAGAAATTTTCTAAGGTTCGAACTTTTGTTTAGGAATAATATTTTTCGTCAGTGATAACACGTTTTCTTTTCGAACTAGCAAGTTTTCTTTCAAATATACAAAATTTTTTCTTAGAAGTAACAATTTTTGATTGTGATAACAACTGTTCTGTCAGAAGTAGCAAGTTTTGCTTAACACTAACAAATTTTCTCATCAAAGTAACAATATTTTATCTTAAAACTAACACACTCATACTTAACACACACAAATTTCTCTTAGAAATAATATTTTTTGTCAGTGATAACACGTTTTCTGTTCGAACTAGCAAATTTTCTGTCAAATATACTGAATTTTTTCTTTGATTGTGATAACAACTTTTCTGTCAGAAGTAGCAAGTTTTGTTTAACACTAACAAATCTTCTCTTCAAAGTAACAACATTCTTCCTTAATACTACCAAATGTTTACTTAACACTAACAGATTTTCTCTTCGAATCATCAACTTTTCTTTAATACTAACATACTTTTACTTAAACACTCAAATTTCTCTTAGAAATAACACTTTTCGTCTGCGTTATCATGTTTTCTGATTGAAGTAGCAAGTTTTCTGTCAAAGATACTTTTTTTCTTAGAAGTAAAAATTTTTCTTTATGATAACAAGTTTTCTGTTCGAACTAGCAAGTTTTCTACCAAAGATACCAAATTTTTTCTTAGAAGTAACAATTTTTGATTGTGATAACAATTTTTCTGGCAGAAGTAGCAAGTTTTGCTAAACACTAACAAACCTTCTCATCAAAGTAACAATATTTTATCTTAAAACTAACATACTTTTACTGAACACACACAATTTACTCTTAGGAACAATATTTTTCATCAGTGATAACATATTTTCAGTTCGAACTAGCAAGTTTTGCTTAACACTAACAAATTTTTCTGTCAAAGATACTTTTATTCTTAGAAGTAACAATTTTTTCGTTATGATAAAAAGTTTTCTGTTCGAACTAGCAAGTTTTCTGTAAAAGATACCAAATTTTTTCTTAGAAGTAACATTTTTTGTTCGTGATAACAACTTTTGTGTCAGAAGTAGCAAGCTCTGCTTAACACTAACAAACCTTCTCATCAAAGTAACATCATTTTACCTTAAAACTAACATACTTTTACTGAACACACACAAATTTCTCTTAGAAGTAATATTTTCTTCAGTGATAACACTTTTTCTGTTCGAACTAGCAAGTTTTCTACCAAAGATACCAAATTTTTTCTTAGAAGTAACAATTTTTTGATTGTGATAACAACTTTTCTGTCACAAGTAGCCAGTTTTGCTTAACACTAACAAACCTTCTCATCAAAGTAACAATATTTTTATCTTAAAACTAACATCTTTTACTGAACACACACAAATTTCTCTTGGAAATAATATTTTCATCAGTGATAACACTTTTTCTGTTCGAACTAGCAAGTTTTCTACCAAAGATACTAAATTTTTTCTTAGAAGTAACAATTTTTTGATTGTGATAACAACTTTTCTGTCACAAGTAGCAAGTTTTTCTTAACACTAACAAACCTTCTCATCGAAGTAACAATATTTTATCTTAAAACTAACATACTTTTACTGAACACACACAATTTTCTCTTAGAAATAATATTTTTCATCAGTGATAACACTTTTTCTGTTCGAACTAGCAAGTTTTCTACCAATGATACCAAATTTTTTCTTAGAAGTAACAATTTTTTATTGTGATAACAACTTTTCTGGCAGAAGTAGCAAGTTTAGCTTAACACTAGCAAACCTTCTCATCAAAGTAACAATATTTTATCTTAAAACTAACATACTTTTACTTAACACACACAAATTTTTCTTAGAAATAATATTTTTCATCAGTGATATCACGCTTTCTTTTCGAACTAGCAAGTTTTCTACCAAAGATACCAAATTTTTTCTTAGAAGTAACAATTTTTTAATTGTGATAACAACATTTCTGGCAGAAGTAGAAAGTTTTGTTTAACACTGACAAACCTTCTCATCAAAGTAACAACATTCTTCCTTAATACTACTTAACCCTAACAAATTTTCTCATCAAAGTAACAATATTTTATCTTAAAACTAACATACTTTTACTGAACACACAAATTTCTCTCAGAAATAATATCTTTCATCAGTGATAATACTTTTTCAGTTCAAACTAGCAAGTTTTCTACCAAAGATACCAAATTTTTTCTTAGAAGTAACAACTTTTTGATTGTGATAATAACTTTTCTGGCAGAAGTAGCAAGATTTGCTGAACACAAACAAACCTTCTCATCAAAGTAACAACATTCTTCTTTAATACTATCAAACGTTTACTTAACACACTCAATTTTCTCTTAGAGATAATATTTTTTCATCAGTGATATCACGCTTTCTCTTCGAACTAGCAAGTTTTCTACCAAACGTACCATATTTTTTCTTAGAAGTAACAATTTTTTGATTGTGATAACAACTTTTCTGTCAGAAGTAGGAAGTTTTACTTAACACACACAATTTTCTCTTAGAAATAATATTTTTCATCAGTGATAACACTTTTTCGGTTCGAACTAGAACCGAAACTTTTGCTTAGAAATTTTCTAAGGTTCGAACTTTTGCTTAGAAATAATATTTTTGTCAGTGATAACACGTTTTCTGTTCGAACTAGCAAGTTTTCTGTCAAATATACCAAATTTTTTCTTAGAAGTAACAGTTTTTGATTGTGATAACAACTTTTCTGTCAGAAGTAGCAAGTTTTGCTTAACACTAAAAAATTTTCTCATCAAAGTAACAATATTTTATCTTAAAACTAACATACTCATACTTAACACACACAAATTTCTCTTAAAAATAATATTTTTTGTCAGTGATAACACGTTTTCTGTTCGAACTAGCAAATTTTCTGTCAAATATACTGAATTTTTTCTTAGAAGTAGCTTTTCTTTGATTGTGATAAAAACTTTTCTGTCAGAAAAAGCAAGTTTTGTTTAACACTAACAAATCTTCTCTTCAAAGTAAAAACATTCTTCCTTAATACTACCAAATGTTTACTTAACACTAACAGATTTTCTCTTCGAATCATCAACTTTTCTTTAATACTAACATAAACAAACACTAAAAACTAAAAAACCTTTCTCATCAAAGTAACAATATTTTATCTTAAAACTAACATACTTTTACTGAACACACACAAATGTCTCTTGGAAATAATATTTTTCATCAGTGATATCACGCTTTCTGTTCGAACTAGCAAATTTTTTTACCAAAGATACCAAATTTTTTCTTAGAAGTAACAATTTTTGATTGTGATAACAACTTTTCTGTCAGAAGTAGCAAGTTTTACTTAACAAACACAATTTTCTCTTAGAAATAATATTTTTCATCAGTGATAACACTTTTTCGGTTCGAACTAGCAAGTTTTCTACCAAAGATACCAATTTTTTTCTTAGAATTAACAATTTTTTGATTGTGATAACAAATTTTTCTGTCAGAAGTAGCAAGTTCTGCTTAACACTAACAAACCTTCTCATCAAAGTAACATCATTTTACCTTAAAACTAACATACTTTTACTGAACACACACAAATTTCTCTTAGAAGTAATATTTTCTTCAGTGATAACACTTTTTCTGTTCGAACTAGCAAGTTTTCTACCAAAGATACCAATTTTTTTCTTAGAATTAACAATTTTTTGATTGTGATAACAACTTTTCTGTCACAAGTAGCCAGTTTTGCTTAACACTAACAAACCTTCTCATCAAAGTAACAATATTTTATCTTAAAACTAACATCTTTTACTGAACACACACAATTTTCTATTGGAAATAATATTTTTCATCAGTGATAACACTTCTTCTGTTCGAACTAGCAAGTTTTCTACCAATGATACCAAATTTTTCTTAGAAGTAACAATTTTTTATTGTGATAACAACTTTTCTGGCAGAAGTAGCAAGTTTAGCTTAACACTTACAAACCTTCTCATCAAAGTAACAATATATTATCTTAAAACTAACATACTTTTACTTAACACACACAAATTTTTCTTAGAAATAATATTTTTCATCAGTGATATCACGCTTTCTGTTCGAACTAGCAAGTTTTCTAAAAAAGATACCAAATTTTTTCTTAGAAGTAACAATTTTTTATTGTGATAACAACTTTTCTGGCAGAAGTAGCAAGTTTTGTTTAACACTAACAAACCTTCTCATCAATGTAACAACATTCTTCCTTAATACTACTTAACCCTAACAAATTTTCTCATCAAAGTAACAATATTTTATCTTAAAACTAACATACTTTTACTGAACACACACAAATTTCTCTTAGAAATAATATTTTTCCTCAGTGATAATAATTTTTCAGTTCGAACTAGCAAGTTTTCTACAAAAGATACCAAATTTTTTCTTAGAAGTAACAATTTTTTGATTGTGATAACAATTTTCTGTCAGAAGTAGCAAGTTTTGCTTAACACTAATAAACCTAAGTAACAATTTTTTGATTGTGATAACAAATTTTTCTGTCAGAAGTAGCAAGTTTTGCTTAACACTAACAGACCTTCTCATCAAAGTAACAAAATTCTTCTTTAATACTACCAAACGTTTACTTAACACTAACAGATTTTCTCTTCGAATCATCAACTTTTCGTTAATACTAACATACTTTTACTTAAACACTCAAATTTCTCTGAGAAATAACACTTTTCGTCAGCTTTATCTTGTTTTCTGATTGAAGTAGCAAGTTTTCTGTCAAAGATACTTTTTTCTTAGAAGTAACAATTTTTTCGTTATGATAACAAGTTTTCTGTTCGAATTAGCAAGTTTTCTGCCAAAGATACCAAATTTTTTCTTAGAACTAACAATTTTTTTGATTGTGATAACAACATTTCTGGCGGAAGTAGCAAGTTTAGCTTAACACTAACAAATCTTCTCATCAAAGTAACAATATTTTACCTTAAAACTAACATACTTTTACTTAACACACACAAATTTCTCTTAGAATTAATATTTTTCATCAGTGATATCACGCTTTCTGTTCGAACTAGCAAGTTTTCTACCAAAGATACTGAATTTTTTTTAGAAGTAACAATTTTTTGATTGTGATAACAACGTTTCTGTCAAAAGTAGCAAGTTTTGCTTAAAACTAACAAACTTCCTCATCAAAGTAACAATATTTTATCTTAAAACTAACATACTCATACTTAACACACGCAAATTTCTCTTAGAAATAATATTTTTCGCCAGTGATAACACGTTTTCTGTTCGAACTAGCAAGTTTTATTGTCAAAAATACCAAATATTTTCTTAGAAATAACAATTTTTGATTGTGATAACAACTTTTCTGTCAGAAGTAGCAACTTTTGCTTAACACTAACAAATTTTCTCTTCGAATCATCAACTGTTCTATAATACTAACATACTTTTACTTAAACACTCAAATTTCTCTTAGAAATAACACTTTTCGTCAGCGATGACACGTTTTCTGATTGAAGTAGCAAGTTTTCTGTCAAAGATACTTTTTTCTTAGAAGTAACAATTTTTCGTTATGATAACAAGTTTTCTGTTCGAACTATTAAGTTTTCTGCCGAAGATACCAAATTTTTTTCGTAGAAGTAACAATTTTTTGATTGTGATAACAACTTTTCTGTCAGAAGTAGCAAGTTTTGCTTAACACAAACAAACCTTCTCATCAAAGTAACAACATTCTTCTTTAACACTATCAAACGTTTACTTAACACACACAAATTTCTCTTAGAAATAATATTTTTCATCAGTGATATCACTCTTTCTGTTCGAACTAGCAAGTTTTCTACCAAAGATACCAAATTTTTTCTTAGAAGTAACAATTTTTTGATTGTGATAACAACTTTTTCTGTCAGAAGTAGCAAGTTTTGCTTAACACTAACAGACCTTCTCATCAAAGTAACAACATTCTTCTTTAATACTACCCAACGTTTACTTAACACTAACAGATCTTCTCTTCGAATGATCAACTTTTCGTTAATACTAACATACTTTTACTTAAACACTCAAATTTCTCTTAGAAATAACACTTTTCGTCAGCGTTATCACGTTTTCTGATTGAAGTAGCAAGTTTTCTGTCAAAGATACTTTTTTTCTTAGAAGTAACAATTTTTCGTTATGATAACAAGTTTTCTGTTCGAATTTGCAAGTTTTCTGCCAAAGATACCAAATTTTTTCTTAGAAGTAACAATTTTTTTGATTGTGATAACAACATTTCTGGCGGAAGTAGCAAGTTTAGCTTAACACTAACAAACCTTCTCATCAAAGTAACAATATTTTACCTTAAAACTAACATACTTTTACTTAACAGACACAAATTTCTCTTAGTAATAATATTTTTCATCAGTGATATCACGCTTTCTGTTCGAACTAGCAAGTTTCTACCAAAGATACCAAATTTTTTCTTAGAAGTAACAATTTTTTGATTGTGATAACAACATTTCTGGCAGAAGTAGCAAGTTTTGTTTAACACTAAAAATCTTCTCATCAAAGTATCATCACTCTTGTTTAATACTACCAAACGTTTACTTAACACACACAATTTTCTCTTAGAAATAATGTTTTTCATCAGTGATATCACGCTTTCTGTTCGAACTATAAGTTTTCTACCAAAGATACCAAATTTTTTCTTAGAAGTAACAATTTTTTGATTGTGATAACAACTTTTCTGTCAAAATTAGCAAGTTTTGCTTAAAACTAACAAATTTTCTCATCAAAGTAACAATATTTTATCTTAAAAGTAACATACTCATACTTAACACACGCAAATTTCTCTTAGAAATAATATTTTTTGCCAGTGATAACACGTTTTCTGTTCGAACTAGCAAGGTTTATTGTCAAATATACCAAATTTTTTCTTAGAAATAACAATTTTTGATTATGATAACAACTTTTCTGTCAGAAGTAGCAACTTTTGCTTAACACTAATAAATTTTCTTATCAAAGTAACAATATTTTATCTTAAAACTAACATACTCATACTTAACACACACAAATTTCTCTTAGAAATAATATTTTTCGTCAGTGATAACACGTTTTCCGTTCGAACTAGCAAGTTTTCTGTCAAATATACCGAATTTTTTCTTAGAAGTAACTTTTCTTTGATTGTGATAACAACTTTTCTGTCAGAAGTAGCAAGTTTTGATTAACACTAACAAATCTTCTCTTCAAAGTAACAACATTCTGCCTTAATACTACCAAATGTTTACTTAACACTAACAGATTTTCTCTTCGAATCATCAACTTTTCTATAATACTAACATACATTTACTTAAACACTCAAATTTCTCTTAGAAATAACACTTTTCGTCAGCGATGACACGTTTTCTGCTTGAAGTAGCATGTTTTCTGTCAAAGATACTTTTTTTCTTAGAAGTAACAATTTTTTGTTATGATAACAAGTTTTCTGTTCGAACTATTAAGTTTTCTGCCGAAGATACCAAATTTATTTCGTAGAAGTAACAATTTTTTGATTGTGATAACAACTTTTCTGTCAGTAGTAGCAAGTTTTGCTTAACACAAACAAACCTTCTCATCAAAGTAACAACATTCTTCTTTAACAATATCAAACGTTTACTTAACACACACAAATTTCTCTTAGAAATAATATTTTTCATCAGTGATATCACTCTTTCTGTTCGAACTAGCAAGTTTTCTACCAAAGATACCAAATTTTTTCTTAGAAGTAACAATTTTTTGATTGTGATAACAACTTTTTCTGTCAGAAGTAGTAAGTTTTGCTTAACACTAACAAACCTTCTCATCAAAGTAACAACATTCTTCTTTAATACTACCAAACGTTTACTTAACACTAACAGATTTTCTCTTCGAATCATCAACTTTTCGTTAATACTAACATACTTTTACTTAAACACTCAAATTTCTCTTAGAAATAACACTTTTCGTCAGCGTTATCACGTTTTCTGATTGAAGTAGCAAGTTTTCTGTCAAAGATACTTTTTTTCTTAGGAGTAAAAATTTTTCGTTATGATAACAAGTTTTCTGTTCGAACTAGCAAGTTTTCTGCCAAGGTACCAAATTTTTTCTTAGAAGTAACAATTTTTTGATTGTGATAACAACTTTTTCTGTCAGAAGTAGCAAGTTTTGCTTAACATTAACAAATTTTCTCATCAAAGTAACAACATTTTACCTTAAAACTAACATACTCTTACTTAACACACACAAATTTCTCTTAGAAATAATATTTTTCGTCAGTGATAACACGTTTTCTGTTCGAACTAGCAAGTTTTCTGTCAAAGATACCAAATTTTTTCTCAGAAGTAACTTTTCTTTGATTATGATAACAACTTTTCTGACAGAAGTAGCAAGTTTTGATTAACACTAACATATCTTCTCTTCAAAGTAACAACATTCTTCCTTAATACTACCAAACGTTTACTTAACACTAACAGATTTTCACTTCGAATCATCAACTTTTCTTTAATACTAACATACTTTTACTTAACACACTCAAATTTCTCTTAGAAATAACACTTTTCATCAGTGATAACACATTTTCTGCTTGAGCTTGCAAGTTTTCTCTCAAAGATACCAAATTTTTTCTTAGAAGTAGCAATTTTCGTTATGATGACAAATTATGTGTTAAAAATAACAAGTTTTAAGACATTCATACCAAATTTTTCTTGGAATTAACAATTTTTTCGTTGATGATAACAATTTTTCTGTCAGAAGTAGCGAACTATCCCTAACACTAACAAATCTTCGCATCGAAGTAACAACTTTTTCTTAATTCTAATAAACTTTTACTTAACACTATCAAATTTCTCTCAAAAGTAACAGGTTTTTAACGAGTTTTCTTTCAAAGTTAGGTTTCTCTACATTTAAGTTAGGTTCATCTAACCTCCAAAACTATAGGTTAGGTTAGGTTATCTACATATAAATATTAAAAAAAATAGAAACATTTCTCCATGTTTAAGTTAGGTTAGTTTAGCTTATCATGAGCGCTCATGATAAGCTATCCTAACCTAACTTAAACATGGAGAAATGTTTCTATTTATTTATTAATATTTATTTATAGCTAACCTAACCTATAGTTTTGGAGGTTAGTTGAACCTAACTTAAATGTAGAGAAACCTAACTTTTAAAGAAAACCTGTTAAAAACCTGTTACTTCTAAGAGAAATTTGATAGTGTTAGGTAAAAGTTTATTATAATTAAGAAAAATTTATTACTTTGATGCGAAAATTTGTTAGTGTTAGGGATAGTTCGCTACTTCTGACAGAAAAATTGTTATCATCAACGAAAAAATTGTTAATTCCAAGAAAAATTTTGTATGAATGACTTAAAACTTGTTATTTCTAACAGATAATTTGCCATCATAACGAAAATTGCTACTTCTAAGAAAAAATTTGGTATCTTTGAGAGAAAACGTGCAAGCTCAAGCAGAAAATGTGTTATCATTGATGAAAAGTGTTATTTCTAAGAGAAATTTGAGTGTGTTAAGTAAAAGTATGTTAGTATTAAGGAAAAGTTGATACTTCGAAGTGAAAATTTGTTAGTGTTAAGTAAACGTTTGGTAGTATTAAGGAAGAATGTTGTTACTTTGAAGAGAAGATTTGTTAGTGTTAATCAAAACTTGCTACTTCTGTCAGAAAATTTGTAATCACAATCAAAGAAAAGTTAGTTCTGAGAAAAAATTTGGTATCTTTGGTAGAAAACTTGTTAGTTCGAACAGAAAACGTGTTATCACTGACGAAATATATTATTTCTAAGAGAAATTTGTGTGTGTTAAGTAAGAGTATGTTAGTTTTAAGGTGAAATGTTGTTACTTTTATGAGAAAATTTGTTTGTGTTAAGCCAAACTTGCTAGTTCTGACAGAAAAGTTGTTATCACAATAAAAAAAACTGTTACTTCTAAGAAAAAATTTGGTATTTTTGGAAGAAAACTTGCTAGTTCGAACAAAAAACTTTTTATCATAACGAAAAATTTTTACCTCTAAGAAAAAAAGTATCTCTGACAGAAAACTTGCTACTTCAATCAGAAAACGTGATAACGCCGACGAAAAGTGTTATTTCTAAGAGAAATTTGAGTGTTTAAGTAAAAGTATGTTAGTATTAAAGAAAAGTTGATGATTCGAAGAGAAAATCTGTTAGTGTTAAGTAAATGTTTGGTAGTATTAAAGAAGAATGTTGTTACTTTGATGAGAAGGTTTGTTAGTGTTAAGCAAAACTTGCTACTTCTGACAGAAAAAGTTGTTATCACAATAAAAAAAATGTTACTTCTAAGAAAAAATTTGGTATCATTGGTAAAAAACTTGCTAGTTCGAACAGAAAGCGTGATATCACTGATGAAAAATATTATTTCTAAGAGAAAATTGTGTGCGTTAAGTAAACGTTTGATAGTATTAAAGAAGATTGTTGTTACTTTGATGAGAAGTTTTGTTTGTGTTAAGCAAAACTTGCTACTTCTGACAGAAAAGTTGTTATCACAATCAAAAAATTTTTACTTCTACGAAAAAATTTGGTATCTTTGGCAGAAAACTTGCTACTTCGAACAGAAAACTTGTTATCATAGCAAAAAATTGCTACTACTAAGAAAAAAAGTATCTTTGACAGAAAACTTGCTAATTCAATCAGAAGACGTGATAACGCTGACGAAAAGTGTTATTTCTAAGAGAAATTTGAGTGTTTAAGCAAAAGTATGATAGTATTAAAGAAAAGTTGATGATTCGAAGAGAAAATCTGTTAGTGTTAAGTAAACGTTTGGTAGTATTAAAGAAGAATGTTGTTACTTTGATGAGAAGGTTTGTTAGCGTTAAGCAAAACTTGCTACTTCTGATAGAATAAGTTGTTATCACAACAAAAAAATTGTTACTTCTAAGAAAAAATTTGGTATCTTTGGTAGAAAACTTGCTAGTTCTAACCGAAAAAGTGTTATCACTGATGAAAAATACTATTTCTAAGAGAAAATTGTGTGTGTCTTAAGTAAAACTTTCTACTTCTGACAGAAAAGTTGTTATCACAATCAAAAAATTGTTACTTCTAAGAAAAAATTTGGTATCTTTGGTAGAAAACATGCTAGTTCGAACAAAAAGCGTGATATCACTGATGAAAAATATTATTTATAAGAGAAAATTGTGTGTGTTAACTAAACGCTTGATAGTATTAAAGAAGAATGTTGTTATTTTGATTAGAAGTTTTGTTTGTGTTAAGCAAAACTTGCTACTTCTGACAGAAAAGTTGTTATCACAATCAAAAAATTGTTACTTCTACGAAAAAATTTGGTATCTTTGGCAGAAAACTTGCTAGTTCGAACAGAAAACTTGTTATCATAACGAAAAATTCTTACTTCTAAGAAAAAAAGTATCTTTGACAGAAAACTTCGTACTTCAAGCAGAAAACGTGTTATCGCTGACGAAACGTGTTATTTCTAAGAGAAATTTGAGTGTTTAAGTAAAAGTATGTTAGTATTATAGAAAAGTTGATGATTCGAAGAGAAAATCTGTTAGTGTTAAGTAAACATTTGGTAGTATTAAGAAGAATGTTGTTACTTTGAAGAGAAGATTTGTTAGTGTTAATCAAAACTTGCTACTTCTGACTTCTGACGAAAAATATTATTTCTAAGAGAAATTTGTGTGTGTTAAGTATGAGTATGTTAGTTTTAAGGTAAAATATTGTTACTTTGATGAGAAAATTTGTTACTGTTAAGCAAAACTTGCTACTTGTGACAGAAAAGTTGTTATCACAATCAAAAAATTGTTACTTCTAAAAAAAAATTTGGTATCTTTGGTAGAAAACTTGCTAGTTCGAACAAAAAGCGTGATATCACTGATGAAAAATATTATTTCTAAGAGAAAATTGTGTGTGTTAAGTAAACGTCTGGTAGTATTAAAGAAGAATGTTGATACTTTGATGAGAAGATTTGTTAGTGTTAAGCAAAACTTGCTACTTCTGCAAGAAAAGTTGTTATCACAATCGAAAATTGTTGCATCTAAGAAAAAATTTGGTATCTTTGGTAGAAAACTTGCTAGTTCGAACAGAAAAAGTGTTATCACTGATGAAAATATTATTTCCAAGAGAAATCTGTGTGTGTTCAGTAAAAGATGTTAGTTTTAAGATAAAATATTGTTTACTTTGATGAGAAGGTTTGTTAGTGTTAAGCAAAACTTGCTACTTCTGCGAGAAATGTTGTTATCACAATCAAAAAATCGTTACATCTAAGAAAAAATTTGGTATCTTTGGTAGAAAACTTGTTAATTCGAACAGAAAGAGTGTTATCACTGATGAAAAATATTATTTCTAATAGAAATTTGTGTTTGTTAAGTAGAAGTATGTTAGTTTTAAGGTAAAATATTGTTACTTTGATGAGAAGGTTTGTTAGTGTTAAGCTAAACTTGCTACTTCTGCAAGAAAAGTTGTTATCACAATCGAAAATTGTTGCTTCTAAGAAAGAATTTGGTATGTTTGGTGGAAAACTTGCTAGTTCGAACAAAAAAAGTGTTATCACTGATGAACAATATTATTTTCAAGAGAAACTGTGTGTGTTCAGTAAAAGTCTGTTAGTTTTAATATAACATATTGTTATTTTGATGAGAAGGTTTGTTAGTGTTAAGCAAAACTTGCTACTTGTGACAGAAAAGTTGTTATCACAATCGAAAATTGTTACTTCTAAAAAAAAATTTGGTATCTTTGGTAGAAAACTTGTAGTTCGAACAGAAAACTTGTTATCATAACGAAAATGTTACTTCTAAGAAAAAAAAGTATCTTTGACAGAAAACTTGCTACTTCAATCCGAAAACGTGATAACGCTGACGAAAAGTGGTATTTCTAAGTGAAATTTGAGTGTTTAAGTAAAAGTATGTTAGTATTAAAGAAAAGTTGATGATTCGAAGAGAAAATCTGTTAGTGTTAAGTAAACGTTTGGTAGTATTAAAGAAGAATGTTGTTACTTTGATGAGAAGGTTTGTTAGTGTTAAGCAAAACTTGCTACTTGTGACAGAAAAGTTGTTATCACAATCGAAAATTGTTACTTCTAAGGAAAAATTTGGTATCTTCGAACCGAAAAAGTGTTATCAGTGATGAAAAATATTATTTCTAAGAGAAAATTGTGTGTGTTAAGTAAAACTTGCTGCTTCTGACAGAAAAGTTGTTATCACAATCAAAACTTGTTACTTGTTACTAAGAAAAAAATTGGTATCTTTGGTAGAAAACTGCTAGTTCGAACAGAAAGCGTGATATCGCAGATGAAAAATATTATTTCTAAGAGAAAATTGTGTGTGTTAAGTAAACGTTTGATAATATTGAATAAGAATGTTGTTACTTTGATGAGAAGGTTTGTTTGTGTTCAGCAAAACTTGCTACTTCTGACTGAAAAGTTGTTATCAAAATCAAAAAATTGGAAAAAAACTTGCTAGTTCGAACAGAAAACTTGTTATCATAACGAAAAATTGTTACTTCTAAGAAAAAAAGTATATTTGACAGAAAACTTGCTACTTCAAGCAGAAAACGTGTTATTGCTGAAGAAAAGTGTTTTTTCTAAGTGAAATTTGAGTGTTTAAGTAAAAGTATGTTAGTATTATAGAAAAGTTGATGATTCAAAGAGAAAATCTGTTAGTGTTAAGTAAACATTTGGTAGTATTAAGGAAGAATGTTGTTACTTTGAAGAGAAGATTTGTTAGTGTTAATCAAAACTTGCTACTTCTGACAGAAAAGTTGTTATCACAATCAAAGAAAAGTTACTTCTAAGAAAAAATTCGGTATATTTGACAGAAAACTTGCTAGTTCGAACAGAAAACGTGTTATCACTGACGAAAAATATTATTTCTAAGAGAAATTTGTGTGTGTTAAGTATGAGTGTGTTAGTTTTAAGATAAAATATTGTTACTTTGATGAGAAAATTTGTTAGTGTTAAGCAAAACTTGCTACTTCTGACAGAAAAGTTGTTATCATAATAAAAAATTGTTACTTCTAAGAAAAAATTTGGTATATTTGACAGAAAACTTGCTAGTTCTAACAGAAAACGTGTTATCACTGACGAAAAATATTATTTCTAAGAGAAATGTGTGTGTGTTAAGTATGAGTATGTTAGTTTTAAGATAAAATATTGCTACTTTGATGAGAAAATTTGTTAGTATTAAGCAAAACTTGCTACTTCTGACAGAAAAGTTTTTATCGCAATAAAAAAATTGTTACTTCTAAAAACAAAATTTGGTATCTTTGGTAGAAAACTTGCTAGTTCGAACAGAAAGCGTGATATCACTGATGAAAAATATTATTTCTAAGAGAAAATTGTGTGTGTTAAGTAAATGTTTGGTAGTATTAAAGAAGAATGTTGATACTTTGATGAGAAAATTTGTTAGTGTTAAGCAAAACTTGCTACTTCTGCCAGAGAAGTTGTTATTACAATCAAAGAATTGTTACTTCTAAGAAAAAATTTGGTATCTTTGGTTGAAAACTTGCTAGTTCGAACAGAAAGCGTGATATCACTGATGAAAAATATTATTTCTAAGAGAAATTTGTGTGTGTTAAGTAAAAGTATGTTAGTATTAAGGTAAAATATTTTTACTTTGATAAGAAGGTTTGTTAGTGTTAAGCTAAACTTGCTACTTCTGCCAGTAAAGTTGTTATCACAATCAAAAATTGTTACTTCTAAGAAAAAAATTTGGTATCTTTTCTAACTTGCTAGTTCGAACAGAAAAAGTGTTATCACTGATGAAAATATTATTTCCAAGAGAAATTTGTGTGTGTTCATTAAAAGTATGTTAGTTTTAAGATAAATTATTGTTACTTTGATGAGAAGGTTTGTTAGTGTTAAGTAAAACTTGCTACTTGTGACAGAAAAGTTGTTATCACAATCAAAAAATTGTTACTTCTAAGAAAAAATTTGGTATCTTTGGTAGAAAACTTGCTAGTTCGAACAGAAAAAGTGTTATCACTGAAGAAAATATTATTTCTAAGAGAAATTTGTGTGTGTTCAGTAAAAGTATGTTAGTATTAAGGTAAAATATTGTTACTTTGATAAGAAGGTTTGTTAGTGTTAAGCAAAACTTGCTACTTCTGCCAGAAAAGTTGTTATCACAATCAAAAATTGTTACTTCTAAGAAAAAAATTTGGTATCTTTGGTAGAAAACTTGCTAGTTCGAACAGAAAAAGTGTTATCACTGATGAAAAATATTATCTCCAAGAGAAAATTGTGTGTGTTCAGTAAAAGTATGTTAGTTTTAAGATAAATTATTGTTACTTTGATGAGAAGGTTTGTTAGTGTTAAGCAAAAATTGCTACTTGTGATAGAAAAGTTGTTATCACAATCAAAAAATTGTTACTTCTAAGAAAAAATTTGGTATCTTTGGTAGAAAACTTGCTAGTTCGAACAGAAAAAGTGTTATCACTGAAGAAAATATTATTTCTAAGAGAAATTTGTGTGTGTTCAGTAAAAGTATGTTAGTTTTAAGGTAAAATGATGTTACTTTGATGAGAAGGTTTGTTAGTGTTAAGCAGAACTTGCTACTTCTGACAGAAAAGTTGTTATCACAAAAGAAAAATGTTACTTCTAAGAAAAAATTTGGTATCTTTGACAGAAAACTTGCAAGTTCGAACAGAAAACTTTTTATCATAACGAAAAATTGTTACTTCTAAGAATAAAGTATCTTTGACAGAAAAATTTGTTAGTGTTAGCAAACTTGCTCGTTCGAACTGAAATATGTTATCACTGATGAAAAATATTATTTCTAAGAGAAAATTGTGTGTGTTCAGTAAAAGTATGTTAGTTTTAATGTAAAATATTGTTACTTTGATGAGAAGGTTTGTTAGTGTTAAGCAAAACTTGCTACTTCTGACAGAAAAGTTGTTATCACAATCAAAAAATTGTTACTTCTAAGAAAAAATTTGGTATCTTTGGCAGAAAACTTGCTAGTTCGAACAGAAAACTTGTTATCATAACGAAAAAATTCTTACTTCTAAGAAAAAAGGTATATTTGACAGAAAACTTGCTACTTCAATCAGAAAACGCGATAACGCTGACAAAAGTATATTTCTAAGAGAAATTGAGTGTTTAAGTAAATTATGTTAGTATTAAAGAAAGTTGATGATTCGAAGAGAAAATCTTTAGTGTTAAATAAACGTTTGGTAGTATTAAAGAAGAATGTTATTACTTTGATGAGAAGGTTTATTAGTGTTAAGCAAAACTTGCTACTTCTGACAGAAAAGTTGTTATCACAATCAAAAAATTGTTACTTCTAAGAAAAAATTTGGTATCTTTGGCAGAAAACTTGCTAGTTCGAACCGAAAAAGTGTTATCATAACGAAAAATTCTTACTTCTAAGAAAAAAGGTATATTTGACAGAAAACTTGCTACTTCAATCAGAAAACGCGATAACGCTGACAAAAGTTTTATTTCTAAGAGAAATTTGAGTGTTTAAGTAAAATTATGTTAGTATTAAAGAAAAGTTGATGATTCGAAGAGAAAATCTTTTAGTGTTAAATAAACGTTTGGTAGTATTAAAGAGGAATGTTATTACTTTGATGAGAAGGTTTATTAGTGTTAAGCAAAAATTGCTACTTCTGACAGAAAAAGTTGTTATCACAATCAAAAAATTGTTACTTCTAAGAAAAAATTAGGTATCTTGGTAGAAAACTTGCTAGTTCGAACCGAAAAAGTGTTATCACTGATGAAAAATATTATTTCTAAGAGAAAATTTTGTGCGTTAAGTAAACATTTGATAGTATTAAAGATTGTATTAAAATTGTTACTTCTAAGAAAAAATTTGGTATCTTTGGTAGAAAACTTGCTAGTTCAAACAGCTAGCGTGATATTACTGATGAAAAATATTATTTCTAAGAGAAAATTGTGTGTGTTAAGTAAACGTTTGATAGTTTTAAAGAAGAATGTTGTTACTTTGATGAGAAGGTTTGTTTGTGTTAAGCAAAATTTGCTACTTCTGACAGAAAAAGTTGTTATCACAATCAAAAAATTTTTACTTCTACGAAAAAATTTTGTATCTTTGGCAGAAAACTAGCTAGTTCGAACAGAAAACTTTTTATCATAACGAAAAATTGTTACTTCTAAGAAAAAAAAAGTATCTTTGACAGAAAACTTGCTACTTCAAGCAGAAAACGTGTTATCGCTGACGAAAAGTGTTATTTCTAAGAGAAATTTGAGTGTTTAAGTAAAAGTATGTTAGTATTATGGAAAAGTTGATGATTCGAAGAGAAAATCTGTTAGTGTTAAGTAAACATTTGGTAGTATTAAGGAAAAATGTTGTTACTTTGAAGAGAAGATTTGTTAGTGTTAATCAAAACTTGCTACTTCTGATAGAAAAGTTGTTATTACAATCAAAGAAAAGTTACTTCTAAGAAAAAATTCGGTATATTTGACAGAAAACTTGCTAGTTCGAACAGAAAACGTGTTATCACTGACGAAAAATATTATTTCTAAGAGAAATTTGTGTGTGTTAAGTATGAGTATGTTAGTTTTAAGATAAAATATTCTTACTTTGATAAGAAAATTTGTTAGTGTTAAGCAAAACTTGCTACTTATGACAGAAAAGTTGTTATCACAACAAAAAATTGTTACTTCTAAGAAAAAATTTGGTATCTTTGACAGAAAACTTGCTAGTTCGAACAGAAAACGTGTTATCACTGACGAAAAATATTATTTCTAATAGAAATTTGTGTGTGTTAAGTATGAGTATGTTAGTTTTAAGATAAAATATTGTTACTTTGATGAGAAAATTTGTTAGTGTTAAGCAAAACTTGCTACTTCTGAGAGAAAAGTTGTTATCACAATCAAAAAATTGTTACTTCTAAGAAAAAATTCGGTATCTTTGGTAGAAAACTTGCTAGTTTGAACAGAAAGTGTGATATCACTGATGAAAAATATTATTTCTAATAGAAAATTGTGTGTGTTAAGTAAACGTTTGGTAGTATTAAAGAAGAATGTTGATAATTTGATGAGAAGGTTTGTTAGTGTTAAGCAAAACTTGCTACTTCTGCCAGAAAAGTTGTTATCACAATCAAAAAAATGTTACTTCTAAGAAAAAATTTGGTATCTTTGGTGAAAAACTTGCTAGTTGGAACTGAAAAAGTGTTATCACTGATGAAAAATGTTATTTCTAAGCGAAATTTGTGTGTGTTCAGTAAAAGTATTTTAGTTTTAAGATAAATATTGTTACTTTGATGAGAAAATTTGTTAGTGTTACGTAGTATTAAGGAAGAATGTTGTTACTTTGATGAGAAGGTTTGTCAGTGTTAAACAAAACTTTCTACTTCTGCCAGAAATGTTGTTATCACAATAAAAAAATTGTTACTTCTAAGAAAAAATGTGGTATCTTTGGTAGAAAATTTGCTAGTTCGAACAGAAAGCGTGATATCACTGATGAAAAGTATTATTTCTAAGAGAAAATTGTGTGTGTTAAGTAAACTTTTGGTAGTATTAAAGAAGAATGTTGTTACTTTGATGAGAAGGTTTGTTAGTGTTAAGCAAAACTTGCTACTTCTGCCAGAAAAGTTGTTATCACAATCAAAAAATTGTTACTTCTAAGAAAAAATTTGGTATCTTTGACAGAAAACTTGCTAGTTCGAACAGAAAACTTGTTATCATAACGAAAAATTGTTACTTCTAAGAAAAAAAAGTATCTTTGACTGAAAACTTTGTACTTCAAGCAGAAAACGTGTTATCGCTGACGAAAAGTGTTATTTCTAAGAGAAATTTGACTGTTTAAGTAAAAGTATGTTAGTATTATAGAAACGTTGATGATTCGAAGAGAAAATATGTTAGTGTTAAGTAAACATTTGGTAGTATTAAGGAAGAATGTTGTTACTTCGAAGAGAAGATTTGTTAGTGTTAATCAACACTTGCTACTTCTGACAGTTTTTCTACTTCTGAAAAGTTTTTATCACAATCAAAGAAAAGTTACTTCTAAGAAAAAATTCGGTATATTTGACAGAAAACTTGCTCGTTCGAACAGAAAACGCGTTATCACTGACGAAAAATATTGTTTCTAAGAGAAATTTGTGTGTGTTAAGTAAACGTTTGGTAGTATTAAAGAAGAATGTTGATAGTTTGATGAGAAGGATTGTTAGTGTTAAGCAAAACTTGCTACTTCTGCCAGAAAAGTTGTTATCACAATCAAAACTTGTGACTTCTAAGAAAAATTTGGTATCTTTGGCAGAAAACTTGCTAGTTCGAACAGAAAAAGTGTTATCACTGATGAAAAATATTATTTCTAAGAGAAATTTGTGTGTGTTCAGTAAAAGTATGTTAGTTTTAAGATAAAAATATTGTTACTTTGATGAGAAAATTTGTTAGTGTTAAGCAAAACTTGCTACTTGTGACAGAAAAGTTGTGATCATAACGAAAAAATTGTTACTTCTAAGAAAAAATTTGGTATCTTTGGTAGAAAACTTGCTAGTTCGAACACAAAAAGTGTTATCACTGATGAAAAATATTATTTTTAAGAGAAATTTGTGTGTGTTCAGTAAAAGTATGTTAGTTTTAAGATAAAATGTTGTTACTTTGATGAGAAGGCTTGTTAGTGTTAAGCGAAACTTGCTACTTGTGACAGAAAAGCTGTTATCACAAACAAAAAAGTGTTACTTCTAAGAAAAAATTTGTCATCTTTGGTAGAAAACTTGCTAGTTCGAACTGAAAATGTGTTATCACTGATGAAAAATATTATTTCTAAGAGAAAATTGTGTGTGTTCAGTAAAAGTATGTCAGTTTTAAGTTAGAATGTTGTTACTTTGATGCCCACATTTAAAATACACGTGATTTTATTAATAATATTTGATTTTTTAATAAAGTTGGGTTTTAGTTTTTGGAAATAAGAACACACGCTCATGTTTAAAATACATGTGATTTTATTAATAATATTTGAAAAGCCATAAAGTAAAGTTGTGGGTGAAAAGAAATAGTACTTCAAGTTGTAAAATTGGTTTAGGGGGGACATTAAGAAAAGAACTGGTTCTGAAAAGATATAAAAAAGCCTTTTGAAAGTATTGCTTGGTGTTGGGGTATTCAAAAAGCCATTAAAGTAGATTTGTGGGTGAAAAGAATGAGTAATTCAGTTATAAAATTGTTGAGGGGGGACATTAAGAAAGAACTTGTTCTGAAAAGATGTAAAAAAAACTTTTGAAAGTATTGCTTGGTGTTGGGGTATTCAAAAAGCCATTAAAGTAGAGGTGTGGGTGAAATGAATGAGTACTTCAAGTTGTGAAATTGGTTTAGGGGGACATTAAGAAAAGAACTTGTTCTGAAAAGATATAAGAAAGCCTTTTGAAAGTATTGCTTGGTGTTGGGGTATTCAAAAAGCCATTAAAGTAGATTTGTGGGTGAAAAGAATGAGTAATTCAAGTTATAAAATTGGTTGAGGGGGGACATTAAGAAAAGAACTGGTTCTGAAAAGATATAAAAAAGCCTTTTGAAAGTATTACCTGGTGTTGGGGTATTCAAAAAGCCATAAAGTAGAGCTGTGTGTGAGAAGAATGAGTACTTCAAGTTGTAAAATTGGTTAAGAGGGGACATTAAGAACAGAAATTGTTCTGAAAAGATATAAAAAAGCCTTTGTAAGTATTGCTTGGTGTTGGGGTATTCAAAAAGTCGTAAAGTAAAGTTGTGGGTGAAAAAGATGAGTACTTCAACTTGTAAAATTGGCTTAGGAAGGATATTACGTAAAGAACTTGTTCTGAAAAGACATAATACAGCCTTTTGAAAAGTATTGCTTGATGTTGGGGTGTGCAAAAAGCCGTAAAGTAAAGTTGTGTATGAAAAGGATGAGTACTTCAACTTGTAAAATGGGTTTAAGAGGGACATTAAGAAAGGAACTTGTTCTGAAAAGATATTAAAAAGCCTTTTGAAAAGTATTGCTTGGTTTTGGGGTATTCAAAAAGTCGTAAAGTAAAGTTGTGGGTGAAAAAGATGAGTACTTCAACTTGTAAAATGGGTTTAGGAGGGATATTAAGTAAAGAACTTGTTCTGAAAAGATATAATAAAGCCTTTTGAAATGTGGGGTGGCCCTTCTGTGTCTCAAGTGCACAAAAAAGTATTAAAAAACGGCCCGAGGGGCCTTTGGGGGCCCGGGGGTCTTTGGGGTCCCGAGGGACCTTCGGAGGCCCGGGGCCCTTTGGCGGTCCGGGGGGCCTTTGAAAGCAGGGGGGCCCTTTGGGGTTGGGGTAGGGGGCCGTTTGGGGTTGGGGTAGGGGACCTCACAACACTGTTCAAATGGAACTTGTGTATTATAACGACCACAGAGTTTCACCCAAAATCATCTTCTAAATCATCTTCTAAAATCATCTTCTAAAATGTCTCAAACGGTTTTGCCCAAATAATCCCCTAAAATGTCTCAAACAGTTTCGCCCAAATAATCCCCTAACCGTAATTTCTGCGTGTTCCTTTTGTTTTGGCATCCCTGCGCTGTCACATTTGAAATTCCCATGAAATCATTTCCCGCGTTAATCTCTTCGTCTCATAGGTGTTCCTAGCTACACTATTAAGGCTTCGATAGAATTCCCGAATTTATCTCTGTCACTAAAGATCAGAGAAGCCTTATTTAAAAAATAGAATATTCACTTATCTCTGTCTCTAAAGACCATTTATCCCTCAGACCTAAAGATCAAAGAAGCCATAATGTTTCTTAATTCCCCTTTCGTGAATCAATAATTCCCCTCGATCATGCAAATCAATTTCTCAGAAATCCAGTTCCCCTCTTGTGGATGGTAGAAAACTTGCTAGTTCGAACAGAAAAAGTGTTATCACTGATGAAAAATATTATCTCCAAGAGAAAATTGTGTGTGTTCAGTAAAAGTATGTTAGTTTTAAGATAAATTATTGTTACTTTGATGAGAAGGTTTGTTAGTGTTAAGCAAAAATTGCTACTTGTGATAGAAAAGTTGTTATCACAATCAAAAAATTGTTACTTCTAAGAAAAAATTTGGTATCTTTGGTAGAAAATTTGCTAGTTCGAACAGAAAAAGTGTTATCACTGATGAAAATATTATTTCCAAGAGAAATTTGTGTGTGTTCATTAAAAGTATGTTAGTTTTAAGGTAAAATATTGTTACTTTGATGAGAAGGTTTGTTAGTGTTAAGCAAAACTTGCTACTTGTGACCGAAAAGTTGTTATCACAATCAAAAAATTGTTACTTCTAAAAAAAAATTTGGTATCTTTGGTAGAAAACTTGCTAGTTCGAACAGAAAAAGTGTTATCACTGAAGAAAAATATTATTTCTAAGAGAAATTTGTGTGTGTTCAGTAAAAGTATGTTAGTTTTAAGGTAAAATGATGTTACTTTGATGAGAAGGTTTGTTAGTGTTAAGCAGAACTTGCTACTTCTGACAGAAAAGTTGTTATCACAAACAAAAATGTTACTTCTAAGAAAAAATTTGGTCTCTTTGACAGAAAACCTGCAAGTTCGAACAGAAAACTTTTTATCATAACGAAAAAATTGTTACTTCTAAGAATAAAAGTATCTTTGACAGAAAAATTTGTTAGTGTTAAGCAAAACTTGCTAGTTCGAACTGAAAATATGTTATCACTGATGAAAAATATTATTTCTAAGAGAAAATTGTGTGTGTTCAGTAAAAGTATGTTAGTTTTAATGTAAAATATTGTTACTTTGATGAGAAGGTTTGTTAGTGTTAAGCAAAACTTGCTACTTCTGCCAGAAAAGTTGTTATCACAATCAAAAATTGTTACTTCTAAGAAAAAATTTGGTATCTTTGGTAGAAAACTTGCTAGTTCGAACAGAAAACTTGTTATCATAACGAAAAATTCTTACTTCTAAGAAAAAAGGTATATTTGACAGAAAACTTGCTACTTCAATCAGAAAACGCGATAACGCTGACAAAAGTTTTATTTCTAAGAGAAATTTGAGTGTTTAAGTAAAATTATGTTAGTATTAAAGAAAAGTTGATGATTCGAAGAGAAAATCTTTTAGTGTTAAATAAACGTTTGGTAGTATTAAAGAAGAATGTTATTACTTTGATGAGAAGGTTTATTAGTGTTAAGCAAAACTTGCTACTTCTGACAGAAAAAGTTGTTATCACAATCAAAAAATTGTTACTTCTAAGAAAAAATTAGGTATCTTGGGTAGAAAACTTGCTAGTTCGAACCGAAAAAGTGTTATCATAACGAAAAATATTATTTCTAAGAGAAAATTTTGTGCGTTAAGTAAACATTTGATAGTATTAAAGATTGTATTAAAATTGTTACTTCTAAGAAAAAATTTGGTATCTTTGGTAGAAAACTTGCTAGTTCAAACAGCTAGCGTGATATTACTGATGAAAAATATTATTTCTAAGAGAAAATTGTGTGTGTTAAGTAAACGTTTGATAGTTTTTAAAGAAGAATGTTGTTACTTTGATGAGAAGGTTTGTTTGTGTTAAGCAAAATTTGGTACTTCTGACAGAAAAGTTGTTATCACAATCAAAAAATTTTTACTTCTACGAAAAAATTTTGTATCTTTGGCAGAAAACTAGCTAGTTCGAACAGAAAACTTTTTATCATAACGAAAAATTGTTACTTCTAAGAAAAAAAAAGTATCTTTGACAGAAAACTTGCTACTTCAAGCAGAAAACGTGTTATCGCTGACGAAAAGTGTTATTTCTAAGAGAAATTTGAGTGTTTAAGTAAAAGTATGTTAGTATTATGGAAAAGTTGATGATTCGAAGAGAAAATCTGTTAGTGTTAAGTAAACATTTGGTAGTATTAAGGAAAAATGTTGTTACTTTGAAGAGAAGATTTGTTAGTGTTAATCAAAACTTGCTACCTCTGACAGAAAAGTTGTTATCACAATCAAAGAAAAGTTACTTCTAAGAAAAAATTCGGTATATTTGACAGAAAACTTGCTAGTTCGAACAGAAAACGTGTTATCACTGACGAAAAATATTATTTCTAAGAGAAATTTTTGTGTGTTAAGTATGAGTATGTTAGTTTTAAGATAAAATATTGTTACTTTGATGAAAAAATTTGTTAGTGTTAAGCAAAACTTGCTACTTATGACAGAAAAGTTGTTATCACAACAAAAAATTGTTACTTCTAAGAAAAAATTTGGTATAATGGACAGAAAATTTGCTAGTTCGAACAGAAAACGTGTTATCACTGACGAAAAATATTATTTCTAAGAGAAATTTTTGTGTGTTAAGTATGAGTATGTTAGTTTTAAGATAAAATATTGTTACTTTGATGAAAAATTTGTTAGTGTTAAGCAAAACTTGCTACTTCTGAGAGAAAAGTTGTTATCACAATCAAAAAATTGTTACTTCTAAAAAAAAATTTGGTATCTTTGGTAGAAAACTTGCTAGTTTGAACAGAAAGTGTGATATCACTGATGAAAAATATTATTTCTAATAGAAAATTGTGTGTGTTAAGTAAACATTTGGTAGTATTAAAGAAGAATGTTGATAATTTGATGAGAAGGTTTGTTAGCGTTAAGCAAAACTTGCTACTTCTGCCAGAAAAGTTGTTATCACAATCAAAAAAATGTTACTTCTAAAAAAAAATTTGGTATCTTTGGTAGAAAACTTGCTAGTTGGAACTGAAAAAGTGTTGTCACTGATGAAAAATATTATTTCTAAGAGAAATTTGTGTGTGTTCAGTAAAAGTATTTTAGTTTTAAGATAAATATTGTTACTTTGATGAGAAAATTTGTTAGTGTTACGCAGTATTAAGGAAGAATAATGTTACTTTGATGAGAAGGTTTGTTAGTGTTAAGCAAAACTTGCTACTTCTGCCAGAAATGTTGTTATCACAATAAAAAAATTGTTACTTCTAAGAAAAAATTTGGTATCTTTGGTAGAAAATTTGCTAGTTCGAACAGAAAGAGTGATATCACTGATGAAAAGTATTATTTCTAAGAGAAAATTGTGTGTGTTAAGTAAACTTTTGATAGTATTAAAGAAGAATGTTGTTACTTTGATGAGAAGGTTTGTTTGTGTTAAGCAAAACTTGCTACTTCTGACAGAAAAGTTGTTATCACAATCAAAAAATTGTTACTTCTAAGAAAAAATTTGGTATCTTTGGCAGAAAACTTGCTAGTTCGAACAGAAAACTTGTTATCATAACGAAAAATTGTTACTTCTAAGAAAAAAAAGTATCTTTGACTGAAAACCTTGTACTTCAAGCAGAAAACGTGTTATCGCTGACGAAAAGTGTTATTTCTAAGAGAAATTTGACTGTTTAAGTAAAAGTATGTTAGTATTATGGAAAAGTTGATGATTCCAAGAGAAAATATGTTAGTGTTAAGTAAACATTTGGTAGTATTAAGGAAGAATGTTGTTACTTTGAAGAGAAGATTTGTTAGTGTTAATCAACACTTGCTACTTCTGACAGTTTTTCTACTTCTGAAAAGTTTTTATCACAATCAAAGAAAAGTTACTTCTAAGAAAAAATTCGGTATATTTGACAGAAAACTTGCTAGTTCGAACAGAAAACGCGTTATCACTGACGAAAAATATTGTTTCTAAGAGAAATTTGTGTGTGTTAAGTAAACGTTTGGTAGTATTAAAGAAGAATGTTGTTACTTTGATGAGAAGAATTGTTAGTGTTAAGCAAAACTTGCTACTTCTGACAGAAAAGTTGTGATCATAACTAAAAAATTGTTACTTCTAAGAAAAAATTTGGTATCTTTGGCAGAAAACTTGCTAGTTCGAACAGAAAAAGTGTTATCACTGATGAAAAATATTATTTCTAAGAGAAATTTGTGTGTGTTCAGTAAAAGTATGTTAGTTTTAAGGTAAAATATTGTTACTTTGATGAGAAAATTTGTTAGTGTTAAGCAAAACTTGCTACTTGTGACAGAAAAGTTGTGATCATAACGAAAAAATTGTTACTTCTAAGAAAAATTTGGTATCTTTGGTAGAAAACTTGCTAGTTCGAACACAAAAAGTGTTATCACTGATGAAAAATGTTATTTCTAAGAAAAATTTGTGTGTGTTCAGTAAAAGTATGTTAGTTTTAAGGTAAATGTTGTTACTTTGATGAGAAGGCTTGTTAGTGTTAAGCGAAACTTGCTACTTGTGACAGAAAAGCTGTTATCACAAACAAAAAAGTGTTACTTCTAAGAAAAAATTTGTCATCTTTGGTAGAAAACTT
This sequence comes from Artemia sinica, assembly GCA_027921565.1. Classification (NCBI taxonomy): domain Eukaryota; kingdom Metazoa; phylum Arthropoda; class Branchiopoda; order Anostraca; family Artemiidae; genus Artemia; species Artemia sinica. Next base: position 29,214,938 of record CM051265.1, on the reverse strand, counting down.
GCTAGTTCGAACTGAAAATGTGTTATCACTGATGAAAAATATTATTTCTAAGAGAAAATTGTGTGTGTTCAGTAAAAGTATGTCAGTTTTAAGTTAGAATGTTGTTACTTTGATGCCCACATTTAAAATACACGTGATTTTATTAATAATATTTGATTTTTTAATAAAGTTGGGTTTTAGTTTTTGGAAATAAGAACGCACGCTCATGTTTAAAATACATGTGATTTTATTAATAATATTTGAAAAGCCATAAAGTAAAGTTGTGGGTGAAAAGAAATAGTACTTCAAGTTGTAAAATTGGTTTAGGGGGGACATTAAGAAAAGAACTTGTTCTGAAAAGATATAAAAAAGCCTTTTGAAAGTATTGCTTGGTGTTGGGGTATTCAAAAAGCCATTAAAGTAGATTTGTGGGTGAAAAGAATGAGTACTTCAAGTTATAAAATTGGTTGAGGGGGGACATTAAGAAAAGAACTTGTTCTGAAAAGATATAAAAAAGCCTTTTGAAAGTATTGCTTGGTGTTGGGGTATTCAAAAAGCCATTAAAGTAGAGGTGTGGGTGAAATGAATGAGTACTTCAAGTTGTGAAATTGGTTTAGGGGGGGACATTAAGAAAAAAACTTGTTCTGAAAAGATATAAGAAAGCCTTTTGAAAGTATTGCTTGGTGTTGTGGTATTCAAAAATCCATTAAAGTAGAGTTTTGGGTGAAAAGAATGAGTACTTCAAGTTATAAAATTGGTTTAGGTGGGACATTAAGAAAAGAACTGGTTCTGAAAAGATATAAAAAAGCCTTTTGAAGGTATTACCTGGTGTTGGGGTATTCAAAAAGCCATAAAGTAGAGCTGTGTGTGAGAAGAATGAGTACTTCAAGTTGTAAAATTGGTTAAGAGGGGACATTAAGAACAGAAATTGTTCTGAAAAGATATAAAAAAGCCTTTGAAAGTATTGCTTGGTGTTGGGGTATTCAAAAAGTCGTAAACAAAAGTTGTGGGTGAAAAAGATGAGTACTTCAACTTGTAAAATTGGCTTAGGAAGGATATTACGTAAAGAACTTGTTCTGAAAAGACATAATAAAGCCTTTTGAAAAGTATTGCTTGATGTTGGGGTGTGCAAAAAGCCGTAAAGTAAAGTTGTGTATGAAAAGGATGAGTACTTCAACTTGTAAAATGGGTTTAAGAGGGACATTAAGAAAGGAACTTGTTCTGAAAAGATATAAAAAAGCCTTTTGAAAAGTATTGCTTGGTTTTGGGGTATTCAAAAAGTCGTAAAGTAAAGTTGTGGGTGAAAAAGATGAGTACTTCAACTTGTAAAATGGGTTTAGGAGGGATATTAAGTAAAGAACTTGTTCTGAAAAGATATAATAAAGCCTTTTGAAATGTGGGGTGGCCCTTCTGTGTCTCAAGTGCACAAAAAAAGTATTAAAAAACGGCCCGAGGGGCCTTTGGGGGCCCGGGGGGTCTTTGGGGTCCCGAGGGACCTTTGGAGGCCCGGGGCCCTTTGGCGGCCCGGGGGGCCTTTGAAAGCAGGGGGGCCCTTTGGGGTTGGGGTAGGGGGCCGTTTGGGGTTGGGGTAGGGGACCTCACAACACTGTTCAAATGGAACTTGTGTATTATAACGACCACAGAGTTTCACCCAAAATCATCTTCTAAATCATCTTCTAAAATCATCTTCTAAAATGTCTCAAACGGTTTTGCCCAAATAATCCCCTAAAATGTCTCAAACAGTTTCGCACAAATAATCCCCTTACCGTAATTTCTGCGTGTTCCTTTTGTTTTGGCATCCCTGCGCTGTCACATTTGAAATTCCCATGAAATCATTTCCCGCGTTAATCTCTTCGTCTCATAGGTGTTCCTAGCTACACTATTAAGGCTTCGATAGAATTCCCGAATTTATCTCTGTCACTAAAGATCAGAGAAGCCTTATTTAAAAAATAGAATATTCACTTATCTCTGTCTCTAAAGACCATTTATCCCTCAGACCTAAAGATCAAAGAAGCCATAATGTTTCTTAATTCCCCTTTCGTGAATCAATAATTCCCCTCGATCATGCAAATCAATTTCTCAGAAATCCAGTTCCCCTCTTGTGGATCAATACATTGTCTATGTGGTTAGGTACCGTTAGACTCAATTATAGATGGCAGCACGCAGTATAATCAGGAGTTACACCTGGCTTCCTACTTATAACTATGGTTCATAACTCTATTGTGTTTTACCCAATGTAAGTACGGTGGTTGAGTTGCACGAGGGTTCAGTAGCACGAGGGTTCAGTTGCACGGGGGTTCAGTTGCACGGGGGTTCAGTTGCACGGGGGTTCAGTTACATGGGGGTTCAGTTACACGGGGGTTTAGTTAAATGGGGTTGAGTTGCACGGGGGTTTAGTTGCATGAGAGTTCAGTTAAAGGGGGTTCACCTGCATGAGGGTTCAGTAGCACGAGGGTTCAGTTTCACGGGGGTTCAGTTGCACGGGGGTTCAGTTGCACGGGGGTTCAGTTGCACGGGGGTTCAGTTGCACGGGGGTTCAGTTGCACGGGAGTTTAGTTATACGGGGGTTCAGTTACACGGTGGTTCAGTTACACGGGGGTTCAGTTACAGGGGTTCAGTTGCTTGGGGTTCAGTTACACGGGGGTTCAGTTACACGCACACCGGAGGGATGAGATATATCGAAGCTAGAGCAGTGAAAGAAAAAGAAAAATCACATAAAAGTGATTTTCTTCGTTGTTCAAGCTGGGGTTCTACCACTTTGCTGTCTGGGACTTTCGACAATGAAAATACCTATGATGCAGTTTTCATTTTGATCCGACACTATTTTTCAGGGTGTTCATGGTGTTTTTCAAATTCCCGTGGGTTTTGTTTTCTCAATAAACTTTTACCATTAAGATTAAATGAAATTGTAGTTATTATTCCTAAATTAGTTTTAAAAGGCCATTTTTCTCACTTGACAGTTTTTTCTCAAAAACGATTGTTAAATTTTTGAATACTGAACTTCGTTCTTTACTAGGTATCAGAGGTCGGTGCAACCATGATGTATATTGGTTACTACTAGGATAGATAGGATAACTTTATCTACGGCAACCCTTAGTCTGATATGTTTGGGTACTTCCTCTTTATCAAAAATTAACCTTATATCTATGATTTTCTAAAGAGTATCATATACACTAGCATATTGAGTCTTATCTCTAACTTCGTAGAGTGACTATATTTTGAAAACCCATTCACCATACTGTTAACTGCATCGGCAGTCTTGTTATTTTTCAATCCTTAAATAGTATCTCCGCCTTTTTTTTTGCCAAATAGATTTTTCTTTCACTTGTAACCCATGAAAAATTTTCTAAGTGTGTTCTATATAATTTCCTACACCTTCATGACGTTTTAACACGATTCCATAATTTTCAACCCGTCCCTCATTGACATATTTTCCTCGTTTTTACCTTTGACTAGGACAACTGCCAAATTACAGCTCCCCCCCCAATATCTTAACAAACAAATAAAATATACTACTGTTATGCCTTCTGACTGCATCTTCCACGAACTCTGAATTTTTATTCATTATCTCCATTTTATATATCTTTATATCTCACATTAATACCTTCTCTACCTGTCTTACTCTTTACATATTTTCAGAAGTTCTAACACTAAGAAATTTCTAGTACATAGCGATTCTCTCTTCGAAAAAAATCAAGGGTTTTCCCTAATATTGTTGGTTAATTCTTATTTTCATTTCTAAGACACCCTCTGCTACTTCGCAAACTGTTTTATTAAATGTTTTACATTCATCTTCTATATTATCAAGTTCTAAATTCCCTAGTTCTAAAACTCTTCCTAATTTTGGATTTAAATTATTTTAGGATAGTAGATGGCGAACCTTACTTTCACATCAAAAACGGGACTTTTCTCTTGTCAGTTCATAGTCAGTAGGGTTAGCTGTATTTCCATATTATGAGTACCATATTAATTTATTACATAAAAAAAACAAGGTTACACATGAAAGTAAAGAGTTACATTAAAATGAACAGAAATTATTCCGTATGTGAGGGTAAATGTCCCATCCTTAATCAACCCCTCACTCTTTAAGCTAACGTTTTGTAGTACTTTAAAAATACTTCTCACTCTAATCTAAGGGATCTTGCGTTTGACCAGTCATTCATAAAGAATTGGAACACAAGTCCGAATTTAGCATAAAGAGCGGAGGTTTGAGTGAGAATCGGGCAACCACTCTCAGATACTGAATAGTTTCTGCTTATCTAATTTTTTATTTCACACTCTACTTTCATTTGGAAAGACTTGTTTTTGTTATTTAATTCCTGTTTGTTTTTAATACCATATTTGGCGTTGCCCCTTAATACAAGGACTGCTACCACCCCCTGAAACACGATTCTTGTAATCAAAGGTAATTTATCCACAGCAGTAGGTCACAGTAATCTCTAACGAAGGGAGATCAAAGCTTAATTCTGTAATCATTTGGATATGTATTCAAGTCACAGGAAAAATGAGAAATTTCATATTTTGTAGATGGTAAATTCGAGCGTTCTCATCCATGTTAGTTATATTAATTTTTCATGTTCTATCGGTGATCAAAGATGAAATATCAATGACGAGGAACTTTAACACAAAAGCATTTCGCACATTTAGAATCAGTATGAATAATATATTTTATTGTTGCATATATTATGATCAAAACTTCATCTTTTAGAGTTAAGGTTTTTTTTATATGGTTACTCTTTGCTAACAGCATTTTGGTCAAAATTGTTTTTCTGAACCACAAAATGGCTGAAAACGCCAATGTATGTGGCACAATGGGCGTTCACGCCCATTGTGTTCACAAGTTCCTAGGACAATTGGTTCGATGCAATCATCCATAAAAAAAAAATGCGAATGATTATCTTCCTTCCTGGGAAATAATTCTAAATTCCCAGTTTTCAAATATAAGTGCTTGAAATTTCCACAACAGGGTTCTCTGTCATGTTTAATTTGATGGTGTAATTTTCATTAAGATTAGTTACCCTTTTGAGGGTGTCTCACCCTTTTCCAAACCAGAGAAAATTTTCTCAGGCCCATAACTTTTGATGAGTAACAATAGATTTAATGATTTTTACATATTCATAATCACGATAAAAATCCAATTTGTTAAAATATATATATATATATATATATATATATATATATATATATATATATATATATATATATATCTTATATATATATTATATATATATATATATATATACATATATATATATATAATATATATATATATATATATATATATATATATATATATATATATATATATATATATATATATTCATATTTGGTTTAATATATATATTATTTTTGGTTTAATAAAGTTCTTTACTTTTTTTGAAAACTTATTTTGTGCTAAAAGTTTTTTGATTAATCACAAGTTAACAGGTAATCCGTGAAATACACTTTTTATTTAAGATGTTAACTGTCCAAAGACTGAATGACGATTGTTAACCCTTATTACTTTTGCGTGACCCCCACTGGATACTGAGTTCATATTATTTTTTGCTATTTGGTCTATTTGGATTTTTTCTTTAAGAGGGAACGGAATAGAAAAATTTCTGGCTATCTCTTCCATGTTAAATATTTTTAGCTTGTCTGGTGACACCAGACGCATAAAGGCGTCAATTTTGGTTTCTATCTATTCCCTGATCTAGCAACATAATCTGAGTTTGCTAAAAAAAATTCTGAGCTTTCTAAATTAGACTTTTTCGTGCAAATTCCATTTCAACTTGTCCAAAAGAACGGCAAATACAAGTATAATAAAATTAACATGGATTTGTAGAGGATTTTGAAAGGAACAACTTGACTTTTAGTGTTTTTTTTCCTAATTAATTCAAAAAAGGCATTTCCATAAGTTTATTTGTTTCTACTAAAAGTTGTTACCATCAGTTTCAAACAGTTCGTGGTAACGAACTGTAAGTAAGGAGCGACCCGGCTCAATGGTAACCGAAACTCTAGAAAACGGGTTTTTGATACCAATAGATATATCAAAAGAATCAGATTTCAATGCTGATTTCAAATATATAACTTTCATCAAGTTTAGAGCTACCCATCAAAAGTTACGCGCCTGAGAAAATTTGGCTGATTTTCAAAAAAAGGGGGAAAGACCCCCTAAAAATGATAGAACCTTAATGAAAATCACACCATCATATTCAGCGTATCAGAGAACCCTAATGTAGAGGTTTCAAGCTCCTATCTACAAAAATGTGGATTTTTGCATTTTTTTGCCAGAAGAAAGATCACGGATGCGTGTTTATTTGTTTGTTTGTTTGTTTGTTTGTTTGTTTTTTTTTTTTTTCCCCAGGGGTGATCGTATCGACCCAGTGGTCCTAGAATATCGTGGAGGGCTCATTGGAACGGAAATTAAAAGTTCTAGTGCCCTTTTTAAGTGACCAAAAAAATGGAGGGCAACTAGGCCCCCTCCCACGCTCATTTTTTTCCCAAAGTCACCCGATCAAAATTTTGAGATAGCCATTTTGTTCAGCATGGTCGAAAATATGATAAAAATGTCTTTTAGGATGACTTGATCCCCCAAAGTCCCCAGGGAGAGGGCTGAAAGTTATGAACTTTACTCAATGTTAACATATAGTATTGGTTATTGGGAAGTATACAGACTTTTTCAGAGGAGATTTTTTCTGGTAGGTGGGGGAAGGAGAGGGTCGGGGGCTATATGGAAGGATCTTTCCATGAAGGAAGTTTTCATGGGGGAAGGGACATTGCTATGAAGGGGGCGCCGGATTTCCCAGCATTATTAAAGAAAAAGATCAGGAATTAAATAAAAAAAAAACAAGTTTTTCAACTGATCAACTGATTGTGATTAAGAGGTCATTTTTAAAGAACTGGAAAAAAAATTCGAACTATAGTTTAAAAGCAGGGTATTGACTAGGGGGCGAACCCCCTAATATACGTGTTAAAAATTTATGAATATAGAAGTTCGTTACGTAAGTTAATTCTAAGTTACGTATATTTATTACTAATAAAAACGTTCGTAAATAAAATTAAACAAGTTTCGAGAAAGCCATTTAACCAAATATATTATGCAAATTTTGTTTTAATTATTCATGTACGGTGAGCCAAAATCAAAACCTGCATTAATTCAAAAACGTTCAAAAATTAAATAAAAAAACAAGTTTTTTTAACTGAAAGTAAGGAACGACGTTAAAACTTAAAACGAACAGAAATTATTCCGTATATGAAGGGGGCTGTCCCCTCCTCAACGCCTCGCTCTTTACGCTAAAGTTTGACTTTCTCACAACTCTATTTTTTTAAACAATAAAAAAACTTTAGCGTAAAGAGCGAGGCGTTGAGGAGGGGACAGCCCCCTTCATATACGGAATAATTTCTGTTCGTTTTAAGTTTTAACGTCGTTCCTTACTTTCAGTTAAAAAAACTTGTTTTTTTTATTTAATTTATATTAGAAACTCCTGAACTGTTGCATATTTAGTTTCAATAGGCGGGCATAAATACCAGTCTTCAGGTGATAAACAGTCAGGGTTTCAACTTATATCGGCTGGCATGATAAGTGAATGTTTCAACATATTATGCAAATGGCAATGCTCCGTCAAATTAGGTTGCTGTCAAAGATTTGAAAGAAGAGAAAGGCAATTAAAGAAGGACTTGGCCTAGTTAGTTCACAAACGTGCTGTGTTAAACACAAGAGCGCCGACAGAAAATTTTCGAGGGGGGGGGGGCAAACGCCAAAATATCAGGGGGGGTTGGGTGACATGGAATATATTTTAGAATTTTTTTTTGGTAGGAATAAGTTTATTTTTAAATACTTTTAGAAAAAAACTCAAATAAAAAGAGCAACTAAATTGCCTGCAAAATGAAACAAAATACAGTGAATTTTAAACCGCAAGGACTCCTGGCAAAAGGATCAATTTGTTTAATCAATAATATATTTAATTATTATGTGTTTAATTTTAAAAGAAAATCTAACTCAAACCAAAAATACAGAAAGATTGCTTTCGTAGATTTTAACAGTTGTAGACTTGCCTTTATACAATTTCCTACGCCTTATAATACTTTACATAAGGAGTAGAGATACTCAAAAATCATCCTGCCTGCACAGATACCACTTTTTGATTTTATAACGGCCATCTAAAATATACCTCATTCATAATAGGACAATTCTTCCCCTCGAACTTAAATCGGTTATACATTCATACATTAAGAAAAAAAAATAGAAAAGCGAAAGAAAAAAAAAATTAAACTTACTATTCAGCTGTCAAATTGTCCCTCTTTCTTTTTATTGTCCTATTCAACTAAAAAAAAAAAAAAAAAAAAAAATGAACAAGTTCAAAAAAAAAATTTCATCAAAAGAGAATCTTATCAAACAGTTTGTGAAAAAAAAACTGGAAGTAAAGAATGACTTGGACCAATATTCACCAAAACTAGAAATTTAGTTCTCGTGACAATTCCTACACCGGCAGTATTGGCTTTTTATGCTAATTCTAAATATTTAAAATTCTTTCAGTTTATTGTTACCCACCCAAAACCAAAAATCTGAGAAAATTGGCCTGAAAAAAGAACCCCCCCCCCCCAAAAAAAGCAAGCAATCTTATTGAAAAGCTCTTTATTAGGTACATCATATCAGAGAACCCTACCGTAGAGGTTTCAAGCTCCAATCTTCAAAATGTGGAATTTCGCATTTTTTTTCCCAAAAGAAACATCGTCGATGCATGTTTATTTGTTTTGTTTTTTCCCAGGGGTGATTGTATCAAACCAAAGGTCCAAAATAATGGGGAGGGAGCTCTTTCAAGCGTAAATTTAAAGCTCCTTTTTAAGTGACCATACAGATTGGACCAGGGGAAAGTCTTGTTTTCTTGCTATTTTAGGGCACAAAACTACAACTTTACCCCAAAGAGGATTAATTTGGAATCAATTTAACATTCTGAGAAGCTAATTGATTTAAAGGTATGAATAACTATACTTTAGGCTTTCCATTTGTAAAAGAAGCAATACCACACGGTGGCAGTACAGGATTCAACCAAGTTGATTCGCTTTATTTGTAATAAAGTTAGGCTACGCGTTTGGCGATCTGTAATTGCGGATCAGCTATAATGAGGGGGGTGAGTCATTGTTTAGGTGGGGGTAGGGTAGAAGTAGAAAGGCCTTATTGACTACAAGCGGGAGTCCATATATGGGCATGGAATCCCCAGGGAGAATGATTGCATAATCGAAGTGGGTCAATGACCTAAATTTCCCTTTCGTGAATCAATAATTCCCCTTAGAAACAACAAATTAATTCCCCTTTCTTGACAAATCAATCAACCATGACATCATCTGTCAGACATTAAAAAACTTCGCCCAGAAACAATTCTCATGAATGAAAACCAAAGACATTAATTACCTTTGCCCCGGAAACAATTCTCCTTGTCGAACTCCAAAGATATTAATAAACTACGCCCCGGAAACAATTCTCCAAGAAACTCTGGCGAATGTTTTGATCTTAGAGATGAAGAGATTTACGTGGGAAAGGGTTTCCCAGTAATTTCAAATGTGACAGCGCAGGGATGCCAAAAACAAAAGGAACACGCAGAAATTTTGTTTAGGGGTTATTTGGGCGAAACCGTTTTAGACATTTTAGGGAATTATTTCGGCGAAACAGTTAGAGACATTTTAAAAGATGATTTTAGAAGAGGTTTTAGAAGAGGTTTTGAGTGTGGTCGTTATAATACACAAGTTCCATTTGAACAGTGTCGTGAGGTCCCCTACCCCAATCCCAAAGGGCTCCGATCCCCATACCCCAACCCGAAGGAAGTCCCCGGTCCCCAAAGGTCCCCCGGGATCCCAAAGGACCACCCGGACCCTCAAAGGCCCTCCCGGGTCTCCAAAGGACCACCCGGCACCAAAGGGCCCCTGGACCCCCTAGTGCCTCCGCCCTGGGCCCCCAAAGAGTCCCCTCCCCATTTTTAATACTTTTTTAAGGCTATATTATATCATTTTCCAAGTTGAAGTTCCCATCCTTCTAATCCACAACTTTACTTTACAGCGTTTTGGATACCTCATCACCAAGAAATACTTTTCAAAAGACATTTCAGAGCAAGTTACTTTCTTAATGTCCCTCCTAAACTCATTTTACAAGTTGAAGCATCCATCCTTTTCACCCACAACTTTACTTTACAGCTTTTTGGATACCTCAACACCAAGAAACACTTTTAAAAAGACATTTCAGAGCAAGTTCCCTTCTTAATGTCCCTTCTAAACCTATTTTCCAACTTGAAGTAGCCATCCTTTTCACCAACAACTATACTTTACAGCTTTTTGAATACCTCAACACCAAGAAATACTTTCAAAAGGCATTTCAGAACAAGTTCTTTACGTAATGTCTCTTCTAAACCCACTTTCTAACTTGAAGTACCCTTTCCTTTTCACACACAACTTTACTTTACAGCTTTTTGGTTACCTCAACACCAAGCAATACTTTTCAAAGGGCATTTCAGAACAAGTTCTTTTCTTTATGTCCCCTTCTAAGCCCATTTTCCAACTTGAAGTACCTATCCTTTTCACCCACATTTTTACTTTACAGCTTTTTGAATGCCCCAACACCAAGAAATACCTTTCAAAAGGCATTTCAGAGCAAGTTCTTTTCTTAATGTCCCTTCTAAACCCATTTTACAAGTTGAAGTACCCATCCTTTTCACCCGAAACTATACTTTACAGCTTTTTGGATGCCTCAAGACCAAGAAATACTTTTCAAAAGGCATTTCAGAACAAGTTCCTTTCTTAATGCCCCTTCTAAACCTGTTTTCCAACTTGAAGTACCCATCCTTTTCATCCAAAACTTTACTTTACAGCTTTTTGAATGCTCCAACACCAAGCAATACTTTTCAAAGGCATTTCAGAACCAGTTATTTTCTTAATGTCCTTCCTAAACCCTTTTTACAAGTTGAAGCATCCTTGCTTTTCACCAGACTTTTACTTTACAGCTTTTTGGATACCTCAACACCAAGAAATACCTTTCAAAAGGCATTTCAGAGCAAGCTCTTTTCTTAATGTCCCTTCTAAACCCATTTTATAAGTTGAAGTACCCATCCTTTTCACCCACAACTATACTTTACAGCTTTTTGGATGCCTCAACACCAAGAAATACTTTTCAAAAGGCATTTCAGAACAAGTTCCTTTCTTAATGCCCCTTCTAAACCTGTTTTCCAACTTGAAGTACCCATCCTTTTTACCCACAACTTTACTTTACAGCTTTTTGAATGCTCCAACACCAAGCAATACTTTTCAAAGGCATTTCAGAACCAGTTATTTTCTTAATGTCCTTCCTAAACCCATTTTACAAGTTGAAGCATCCTTCCTTTTCACCCACAACTTTACTTTACAGCTTTTTGAATGCTCCAACTCCAAGCAATACTTTTCAAAGGCATTTCAGAACCAGTTATTTTCTTAATGTCCTTCCTAAGCCCATTTTACAAGTTGAAGCATCCTTCCTTTTCACCACAACTTTACTTTACAGCTTTTTGGATACCTCAACACCAAGAAATACTTTTCAAAAGGCATTTCAGAACAAGTTCCTTTCTTAATGTCCTTCCTAAACCCATTTTACAAGTTGAAGTACCCATCCTTTTCACACACAACTTTACTTTACAGCTTTTTGAATGCCCTTCACCAAGCAACACTTTTCAAAAGGCATTTCAGGTAATAATTCAGTAGTGTTTTGTTGTGGTTTACCTTGTCACAGTTACATTCTCTTAATTTTTCAAAGTTCATTTTGGATTTCTTTCATTGAAATGCAAGAGTTGGAATTTTTCAGTAGTGTTTTGTCGTGGTTTACCTTGTCACACTTATATTCTCTTGATTTTTCAAATTCATTTCGAATTTCTTTCATTGAAATGCATGAGTTGGAATATTTCAGTAGTGTTTTGATATGGTTTACCTTGTCACAGTTACATTCTCTTGATTTTTCAAAGTTCATTTTGGTTTTCTTTCGTTGAAATGCAAGAGTTGGAATATTTCAGTAGTGTTTTGTAGTGGTTTACCTTGTCACAGTTACATTCTCTTAATTTTTCAAAGTTCATTTTGGAATTTCTTTCGTTGAAATGCAAGAGTCGGAACATTTCAATAGTGTTTTGTCGTGGTTTACCTAGTCACAGTTACATTCTCTTGATTTTTCAAAGTCCGTTTTGAATTTCTTTCATTGAAATGTAAGAGTTGGAATATTTCAGTAGTATTTTGTCGTGGTTTACCTTGTCACAGTTACATTCTCTTAATTTTTCAAAGTTCATTTTGAATTTCTTTCGTTGAATGCAAGAGTTGGAATATTTCAATAGTGTTTTGTTGTAGTTTACCTTGTCGCAGTTACATTCTCTTGATTTTTCAAAGTTCATTGTGAATTTCTTTCATTGAAATGCAAGAGTTGGAACATTTCAGTAGTGTTTTGTCGTGGTTTACCTAGTCACAGTTACATTTTCTTGATTTTTCAAAGTTCATTTTGAATTTCTTTCATTGAAATGCATGAGTTGGAACATTTCAGTAGTGTTATGTCGTGGTTTATCATGTCGCACTTACATTTTCTTGATTTTTCAAAGTTCATTGTGAATTTCTTTCGTTAAAATGCAAGAGTTGGAATATTTCAGTAGTGTTTTGTTGTAGTTTACCTTGTCGCAGTTACATTCTCTTGATTTTTCAAAGTTCATTTTGATTTTCTTTCATTGAAATGCAAGAGTTTGAACATTTCAGTAGTGTTTTGTCGTAGTTTACCTTGTCACAGTTACATTCTCTTGATTTTCCAAAGTTTATTTTGATGGATTACCTTATCACAGTTACATTCTCGTGATTTTTCGAAGTTCATTTTAATTTCTTTCGTTGAAATGCAAGAGTTGGAATATTTCAGTAGTGTTTTTTTGTAGTTTACCTTGTCGCAGTTACATTCTCTTGATTTTTCAAAGTTCATTTTGAATTTCTTTCATTGAAATGCAAGAGTTGGAATATTTCAGTAGTGTTTTGTTGTAGTTTACCTTGTCGCAGTTACATTCTCTTGATTTTTCAAAGTTCATTTTGGAATTTCTTTCGTTGAAATGCAAGAGTTGGAATATTTCAATAGTGTTTTGTCGTGGTTTACCTTGTCGAAATTACATTTTCTAGATTTTTCAAAGTTCATTTTGAATTTATTTCATTGAAATGCATGGGTTGGAACATTTCAGTAGTGTTTTGTTGTAGCTTACCTTGTCGCAGTTACATTCTCTTGATTTTTCAAAGTTCATTTTGAATTTCTTTCATTGAAATGCAAGAGTTGGAATATTTCAGTAGTGTTTTGTTGTAGTTTACCTTGTCACAGTTACATTCTCTTGATTTTTCAAAGTTCATTCTGGTTTTCTTTCGTTGAAATGCATGAGTTGGAACATTTCAGTAGTGTTTTGTCGTGGTTTACCTTGTCACAGTTACATTCTTGTGATTTTTCAAAGTTCATTTTGAATTTCTGTCGTTGAAAAATAAGAGCTGGAATATTTCAGCAGCGTTTGTCGTGGTTTATCGTGCCACAGTTACATTCTCTTGATTTTCCAAAGTTCATTTTGAATTTCTTTCATTGAAATGCAAGAGGTGGATTATTTCAGTAGTGTTTTGTCGTGGTTGACCTTGTCACAGTTACATTCTCTTGATTTTTCAAAGTTCATTTTGAATTTCTTTCATTGAAATGTAAGAGTTGGAATATTTCACTAGTGTTTAGTCATGGTTTACCTAGTTACATTCTCTTGATTTTTCAAAGTTCGTTTTGAATTTCTTTCATTGAAATGTAAGAGTTGGAATATTTCACTAGTGTTTTGTCATGGTTTATCATGTCACAGTTACATTCTCTTGATTTTTCTAAGTTCATTTTGAATTTCTTTCGTTGAAATGCAAGAGTTGGAATATTTCTGTAGTGTTTTGTTGTGGTTTACCTTGTCACAGTTACATTCTCTTAATTTTTAAAGTTCATTTTGGATTTCTTTCATTGAAATGCAAGAGTTGGAATATTTCAGTAGTGTTTTGTAGTGGTTTACCTTGTCACAGTTACATTCTCTTAATTTTTCAAAGTTCATTTTGAATTTCTTTCGATGAAATGAAAGAGTTGGAATATTTTAATAGTGTTTTGTCATGGTTTAACTTGTCAGACTTACATTCTCTTAATTTTTCAAAGTTCATTTTGTTTTATTTCGGTGAATTGCAAGAGTTGGAATATTTCAGTAGTGTTTTGATGTGGTTTACCATGTCACAGTTACATTCTCTTGATTTTTCAAAGTTCATTTTGGTTTTATTTCGGTGAAATGCAAGAGTTGGAATATTTCACTAGTGTTTTGTTGTGGTTTACCATGTCACAAATTTTTCAAATTTCATTTTGAATTTCTATCATTGAAATGCAAGAGTTGGAATATTTCAGTAGTGTTTTGTAGTGGTTTACCTTGTCACAGTTACATTCTCTTAATTTTTCAAAGTTCATTTTGAATTTCTTTCGATGAAATGAAAGAGTTGGAATATTTCAATAGTGTTTTGTCATGGCTTACCTTGTCATACTTACATTCTCTTAATTTTTCAAAGTTCATTTTGGTTTTATTTCAGTGAAATGCAAGAGTTGGAATATTTCAGTAGTGTTTTGATGTGGTTTACCTTATCACAGTTACATTCTCTTGATTTTTCAAAGTTCATTTTGGTTTTATTACGGTAAAATGCAAGAGTTGGAATATTTCAGTAGTGTTTTGTTGTGGTTTACCTTGTCACAGTTACATTCTCTTAATTTTTCAAAGTTCATTTTGGATTTCTTTCATTGAAATGCAAGAGTTGGAATATTTCAGTAATGTTTTGTCATGGTTTACCTTGTCACAGTTACATTCTCGTAATTTTTCAAAGTTCATTTTGAATTTCTTTTCGTTGAAATGCAAGAGTTGGAATATTTCAGTAGTGTTTTGTCATGGTTTACCTTGTCACAGATACATTCTATTGATTTTCCAAAGTTCATTTTGAATTTCATTCGTTGAAATGCAAGGGTTGGAATATTTCAGTAGTGTTTTATCGTGGTTTACCTTGTCACAGTTACATTCTCTTGATTTTTCAAAGTTCATTTTGGATTTCTTTCGTTGAACTGCAAGAGTTGGAATAATTCAGTAGTGTTTTGTTGTGGTTTACCCTGTCACACTTTCATTTTTGTTAGGTTAGGTTAGGTTAGGTTAGGCTAGATCAAGTTAGGTTAGGTTATGTTCAGTTTAGTTAGGTTAGGTTAGCCTACGTACGCGCGCGTACGTAGGCTAACCTAACCTAACTTAACATAACCTAACCTAACTTGATCTAGCCTAACCTAACATAACCTAACCTAACAAAAATGAAAGTGTGACAGGGTAAACCACAACAAAACACTACTGAATTATTCCAACTCTTGCAGTTCAACGAAAGAAATCCAAAATGAACTTTGAAAAATCAAGAGAATGTAGCTGTGACAAAGTAAACCACGATAAAACACTACTGAAATAATCCAACTCTTGCATTTCACGAAAGAAATCCAAAATGAACTTTGAAAAATCAAGAGAATGTAACTGTGACATGGTAAACCACAATAAAACACTACTGAAATATTCCAACTCTTGCATTTCAACGAAAGAAATCCAAAATGAACTTTGAAAAATCAAGAGAATGTAACTGTGACAAGGTAAACCACAACAGAACACTACTGAAACATTCCAACCCTTGCATTTCAACGAATGAAATTCAAAATGAACTTTGGAAAATCAATAGAATGTATCTGTGACAAGGTAAACCATGACAAATCACTACTGAAATATTCCAACTCTTGCATTTCAACGAAAAGAAATTCAAAATGAACTTTGAAAAATCAAGAGAATGTAACTGTGACAAGGTAAACCATGACAAAACATTACTGAAATATTCTAACTCTTGCATTTCAATGAAAGAAATTCAAAATTAACTTTGAAAAATCAAGAGAATGTAACTGTGACAAGGTAAGCCATGACAAAATACTACTGAAATATTCCAACTCTTGCATTTCAACGAAAGAAATTCAAAATAAACTTTGAAAAATCAAAAAAATGTAACTTTGATAAGGTGAACCACAACAGAACACTACTGAAATATTCCAACTCTTGCACTTCAAGGAAAGAAATTCAAAATGAACTTTGAAAAATTAAGAGAAAGTAGCTGTGACTAGGTAAACCATGACAAAACACTATTGAAATATTCCAACTCTTGCATTTCATCGAAAGAAATCCAAAATGAGCTTTGAAAAATTAAGAGAATGTGAGTGTGACATGGTAAACCACAACAAAACACTACTGAAATATTTCAACTCTTGCATTTCACCGAAATAAAACCAAAATGAACTTTGAAAAATCAAGAGAATGTAACTGTGATAAGGTAAACCACATCAAAACACTACTGAAATATTCCAACTCTTGCATTTCACCGAAATAAAACCAAAATGAACTTTGAAAAATTAAGAGAATGTAAGTCTGACAAAACACTACTGAAATATTCCAACTCTTGCATTTCATCGAAAGAAATTCAAACTGAACTTCGAAAAATTAAGAGAATGTAACTGTGACAAGGTAAACCACTACAAAACACTACTGAAATATTCCAACTCTTGCATTTCAACGATAGAAATTCAAAATGAACTTTGAAAAATTTGTGACATGGTAAACCACAACAAAACACTAGTGAAATATTCCAACTCTTGCATTTCACCGAAATAAAACCAAAATGATTTTTGAAAAATCAAGAGAATGTAACTGTGACAAGGTAAACCACATCAAAACACTACTGAAATATTCCAACTCTTGCATTTCACCGAAATAAAACCAAAATGAACTTTGAAAAATTAAGAGAATGTAAGTCTGACAAGGTAAACCATGACAAAACACTATTGAAATATTCCAACTTTTTCATTTCATCGAAAGAAATTCAAAATGAACTTTGAAAAATTAAGAGAATGTAACTGAGACAAGGTAAACCACTACAAAACACTACTGAAATATTCCAACTCTTGCATTTCAATGATAGAAATTCAAAATGAACTTTGAAAAATTAAGAGAATGTAACTGTGACAAGGTAAACCACAACAAAACACTACACAAATATTCCAACTCTTGCATTTCAACGAAAGAAATTCAAAATGAACTTAGAAAAATCAAGAGAATGTAACTGTGACATGATTAACCATGACAAAACACTAGTGAAATATTCCAACTCTTACATTTCAATGAAAGAAATTCAAAATGAACTTTGAAAAACCAAGAGAATGTAACTGTGACAAGGTAAACCATGACAAAACACTAGTGAAATATTCCAACTCTTACATTTCAATGAAAGAAATTCAAAATGAACTTTGAAAAATCAAGAGAATGTAAATGTGACAAGGTAAACCATATCAGAACACTACTGAAATTTTCCAACTCTTGCATTTCAATGAAAGAAATTCAAAATGAACTTTGAAAAATCAAGAAAATGTAAGTGTGACAAGGTAAACCACAACAAAACACTACTGAAATATTCCAGCTCTTGCATTTCAACGATAGAAATTCAAAATGAACTTTGAAAAATTAAGAGAATGTAACTGTGACATGGTAAATCATGTCAAAACACTACTGAAACATTCCAACCCTTGCATTTCAACGAAAGAAATTCAAATGAACTTTGAAAAATCATGAGAATGTAACTGTGACAAGGTAAACCACGACAAAACACTACTGAAATAATCTAACTCTTGCATTTCAATGAAAGAAATTCAAAATGAACTTTGGAAAATCAAGAGAATGTAACTGTGACACGATAAACCACGACAAAACACTACTGAAATATTCCAACTCTTTTTTTTTCAACGAAAGAAATTCAAAATGAACTTTGGAAAATCAAGAGAATGTAACTGTGACACGATAAACCACAACAAAACACTTCTGAAATATTCCAACTCTTGCATTTCAACGAAAGAAATTCAAAATGAACTTTGAAAAATCACAAGAATGTAACTGTGACAAGGTAAACCACGACAAAACACTACTGAAATGTTCCAACTCATGCATTTCAACGAAAGAAAACCAAATGAACTTTGAAAAATCAAGAGAATGTAACTGTGACAAGGTAAACTACAACAAAACACTACTGAAATATTCCAACTCTTGCATTTCAATGAAAGAAATTCAAAATGAACTTTGAAAAATCAAGAGAATGTAACTGCGACAAGGTAAACTACAACAAAACACTACTGAAATGTTCCAACTCATGCATTTCAATGAAATAAATTCAAAATGAACTTTGAAAAATCTAGAAAATGTAATTGCGACAAGGTAAACCACGATAAAACACTACTGAAATGTTCCAACTCTTGCATTTCAATGAAAGAAATTCACAATGAACTTTGAAAAATCAAGAGAATGTAACTGCTACAAGGTAAACTACAACAAAACACAACTGAAATATTCCAACTCTTGCATTTCAATGAAAGAAATTCAAATGAACTTTGAAAAATCAAGAGAATGTAACTGCGACAAGGTAAACTACAACAAAACACTACTGAAATATTCCAACTCTTGCATTTCAACGAAAGAAATTCAAAATGAACTTTGAAAAATCACGAGAATGTAACTGTGACAAGGTAATCCATCAAAATGAACTTTGGAAAATCAAGAGAATGTAACTGTGACACGAGAAACCACAACAAAACACTACTGAAATATTCCAACTCTTGCATTTCAATGAAAGAAATTCAAAATGAACTTTGAAAAATCACGAGAATGTAACTGTGACAAGGTAAACCACAACAAAACACTACTGAAATGTTCCAACTCATGCATTTCAATGAAATAAATTCAAAATGAACTTTGAAAAATCAAGAGAATGTAACTGTGACAAGGTAAACCACGACAAAACACTACTGAAATGTTCCAACTCTTGCATTTCAATGAAAGAAATTCAAAATGAACTTTGAAAAATCAAGAGAATGTAACTGCGACAAGGTAAACTACAACAAAACACTACTGAAATATTCCAACTTGCATTTTAACGAAAGAAATTCAAAATGAACTTTGAAAAATCAAGAAAATGTAAGTGCGTCATGGTAAACCACGACATAACACTACTGAAATGTTCCAACTCATGCATTTCAATGAAAGAAATTCAAAATGAACTTTGGAAAATCAAGAAAATGTAATTGCGACAAGGTAAACCACGACAAAACCCTACTGAAATGTTCCAACTCTTGCATTTCAATGAAAGAAATTCACAATGAACTTTGAAAAATCAAGAGAATGTAACTGCGACAAGGTAAACTACAACAAAACACTATTGAAATATTCCAACTCTTGCATTTCAACGAAAGAAATTCAAAATGAACTTTGAAAAATCAAGAGAATGTAACTGTGACAAGGTAAACCACGACAAAATACTACTGAAATATTCAAACTCTTGCATTCCAATGAAAGAAATTCAAAATGGACTTTGAAAAATCAAGAGAATGTAACTGTGACTAGGTAAACCACGACAAAACACTATTGAAATATTCCAACTCTTGCATTTCAACGAAAGAAATTCCAAAATGAAATTTGAAAAATCAAGAGAATGTAACTGCGACAAGGTAAACAACTACAAAAGACTACTGAGATATTCCAACTCTTGCATTTCAACGAAAGAAAACCAAAGTGAACTTTGAAAAATCAAGAGAATGTAACTGTGACAAGGTAAACCATAACACTACTGAAATATTCCAACTCATGCATTTCAATGAAAGAAATTTGAAATAAACTTTGAAAAATCAAGAAAATGTAAGTGCGACAAGGTAAACCACGACAAAACACTACTGAAATATTCCAACTCTTGCATTTCAATGAAAGAAATTCAAAATGAACTTTGAAAAATTAAGAGAATGTAACTGTGACAAGGTAAACCACAACAAAACACTACTGAATTATTACCTGAAATGCCTTTTGAAAAGTGTTGCTTGGTGAAGGGCATTCAAAAAGCTGTAAAGTAAAGTTGTGTGTGAAAAGGATGGGTACTTCAACTTGTAAAATGGGTTTAGGAAGGACATTAAGAAAGGAACTTGTTCTGAAATGCCTTTTGAAAAGTATTTCTTGGTGTTGAGGTATCCAAAAAGCTGTAAAGTAAAGTTGTGGTGAAAAGGCAGGATGCTTCAACTTGTAAAATGGGTTTAGAAAGGACATTAAAAAAATAACTGGTTCTGAAATGCCTTTGAAAAGTATTGCTTGGTGTTGGAGCATTCAAAAAGCTGTAAAGTAAAGTTGTGGGTGAAAAGCATGGGTACTTCAAGTTGGAAAATAGGTTTAGAAGGGGCATTAAGAAAGGAACTTGTTCTGAAATGCCTTTTGAAAAGTATTTCTTGGTGTTGAGGCATCCAAAAAGCTGTAAAGTATAGTTGTGGGTGAAAAGGATGGGTACTTCTACTTGTAAAATGGGTTTAGAAGGGATATTAAGAAAAGAACTTTCTCTGAAATGCCTTTTGAAAGGTATTTCTTGGTGTTGGGGCATTCAAAAAGCTGTAAAGTAAAGTTGTGGGTGAAAAGGATGGGTACTTCAAGTTGGAAAATGGGCTTAGAAGGGGACATAAAGAAAAGAACTTGTTCTGAAATGCCCTTTGAAAAGTATTGCTTGGTGTTGAGGTAACTAAAAAGCTGTAAAGTATAGTTGTGTGTGAAAAGGAAAGGGTACTTCAAGTTAGAAAATGGGCTTAGAAGGGGACATAAAGAAAAGAACTTGGTCTGAAATGCCTTTTGAAAAGTATTTCTTGGTGTTGAGGTATTCAAAAAGCTGTAAAGTATAGTTGTTGGTGAAAAAGATGGGTACTTCAAGTTGGAAAATCGGTTTAGAAGGGACATTAAGAAAGGAACTTGTTCTGAAATGCCTTTTGAAAAGTATTTCTTGGTGTTGAGGTATCCAAAAAGCTGTAAAGTAAAGTTGTGGGTGAAAAGGATGGATGCTTCAACTTGTAAAATGAGTTTAGGAGGGACATTAAGAAAGTAACTTGCTCTGAAATGTCTTTTGAAAAGTATTTCTTGGTGATGAGGTATCCAAAAAGCTGTAAAGTAAAGTTGTGGATTAGAAGGATGGGAACTTCAACTTGGAAAATGGGTTTAGAAGGGACATTAAGAAAGGAACTTGTTCTGAAAAGATATAATATAGCCTTAAAAAAGTATTAAAAAATGGGGAGGGGACTCTTTGGGGCCCGGGGGGAGGCATTAGGGGGTCCGGGGGCCCTTGGGTGCCGGGTGGTCCTTTGGGGACCTGGGAGGGCCTTTGGGGGTCCGGGTGGTCCTTTGGGATCCCGGGGGACCTTTGGGGACCGGGGGCTTCCTTCGGGGTTGGGGTATGGGGATCGGAGCCCTTTGGGATTGGGGTAGGGGACCTCACGACACTGTTCAAATAGAACTTGTGTATTATAACGACCACACTCAAAACCTCTTCTAAAACCTCTTCTAAAATCATCTTTTAAAATGTCTCTAACTGTTTCGCCGAAATAATTCCCTAAAATGTCTAAAACGGTTTCGCCCAAATAACCCCTAAACGTAATTTCTGCGTGTTCCTTTTGTTTTTGGCATCCCTGCGCTGTCACATTTGGAATTACTGGGAAACCCTTTCCCGCGCAAATCTCTTCATCTCTAAGATCAAAACATTCGCCGGAGTTTCTTGGAGAATTGTTTGCGGGGCGAAGTTTATTAATATCTTTGGAGTTCGACCAGGAGAATTGTTTCCGGGGCAAAGTTAATTAATGTCTTTGGTTTTCATTCATGAGAATTGTTTCTGGGCGAAGTTTTTTAATGTCTCACAGATGATGTCATGGTTGATTGATTTGTCAAGAAAGGGGAATTAATTTGTTGTTTCTAAGGGGAATTATTGATTCACGAAAGGGAAATTTAGGTCAGTGACCCACTTCGATTATGCAATCATTCTCCCTGGGGATTCCATGCCCATATATGGACTCCCGCTTGTAGTCAATATGGCCTTTCTACTGGTAGATTCCTAAAAAAGTACATTTTAATGGACACACTGCTTACTCTTCACGAGGCTTCAGATAAATGTTGAAAGAGGTAGGAGGAGTAGGAATTAATTAAATTGTTTCGCTATACAGCAAAAATGTTACATTCCCATTTCTACCAGCACAAAGGTGGATAGCAAGGCAGTTCATCATCAGCCCCGCCAGGAAATTTCTTTGGGGTTGCAAATACTGCAAGGAACTTAGTTTACACCAATTTTAAATGGAGGTACTTTCTTTTTCTATTTCTATAAAGTACTTCAATGTATTTAAACAATCTAGGTAATGTATTTACCAGTAAGAAAATCCTATTTTAGAGGTTGTGATGGCTTCAGTTATGTAGAAGATCAAAATTCTCACAGAATTTCCATCCAAACAAATAATGATGCTTCTGTTCTTCCAACCGAAATTGTTTTGTAGTAACATTAACAAGGACTTCTTACCAAAATTACTATTCATTGCCAATTTTTTAAGTAGCCTATATTCAAATTTTATCCAAAATTGAAATTGAAAATTTAAACGTGGGACGGTACTAATACACGTACAATTATGGATTTACACATTTTAAAAGCAATTGACCAGGGATTTAAGGAACAGGTACCTCAAATTATATCTTGGTTAGGCCTGGGTATGATTTAGAAAACAATCAGAAGTTAAATAAAAAAAGAGCGTTTCAACTGAAAGCAAGAAACAGATTTGAAACCTATTTGAAAAGATTATTCTTTATATGAAGCGGGCTGTCTCCTCCTTAGCTCCTTACTGTTTACTGTGAAGTTTGGCCTTTTTTCCAAATTTTAAAGAAAATTTGCAATTGGAAAGATAAGATATTTCAAAGCACTAAAAATACCTTTGTTTAATAGGCAAGGTGTTGAGAAGGGGGCAGTCCCGCTTATATAAAAAGTATTTAAATGTGCTTAAAGTTTTAAACTTGCTCCTTACTTTAGTTGAAAATCGTTTTCTATTTGTTTAATTACATTTCATTAAACTGTAAAGTTTTATGAATACAGTACTTTTGGTAACGCAGAAAAACGATCAATAAATTCAATGATCTCTGTTTGGATTTTGTGAGTAATCAAACAGTTCACGGTAATCAACTGTAAGTACGTAGCGACCCGGCTCAATAGTAACCAAACTCTAAAAAACTGAATTTTGATACCAATTGATATATCAAAAGAATTGGCTTATTATGCCGATTCCAAATATATACGTTTCATTAAGTTTAGTTTGATTAATTAAACATTAAGTTAAGTTAAGTTTAGATAGGCAAGGTGTTGAGAAGGGGGCAGTCCCGCTTATATACAAAGTATTTAAATGTGCTTAACGTTTTAAACTTGCTCCTTACTTTAGTTGAAAATCGTTTTCTATTTGTTTAATTACATTTCATTAAACTGTAAAGTTTTATGAACACAGTACTTTTGGTAACGCAGAAAAAACGATCAATAAATTCAATGATCTCTGTTTGGATTTTGTGAGTAATCAAACAGTTCACGGTAATTAACTGTAAGTACGTAGCGACCCGGCTCAATAGTAACCAAACTCTAAAAAACTGAATTTTGATACCAATTGATATATCAAAAGAATTGGCTTATTATGCCGATTCCAAATATATACGTTTCATTAAGTTTAGTTGGACCCATCAAAAGCTACGAGCCTGGGAAAATTTGTCTGATTTTCAAAAAAGGGGGAAAGCCCCCTCAAAGTCATAGAATTTTAATAGAAATTACATCATCAGATTCAGCGTATCAAAGAACCCTACTGTAGAGGTTTCAAGCTCATATCTGCAAAAATGTGGAACTTCGTAATTTTGCTAGAAGAAAGATCACGGATGCGTGTTTACTTATTTTTATTTATTTATTTTTTTTTCCATGGGTGGTCGTATTGATCCAGTGGGCACAGACCGTCGAGAGAGGGTCTATTCTAATGGAAATAAAAGATTCTAGTGTCCTTTTAAGTGACAAAAATAATTTGAGGGCAACTAGGCCCCCTCCCACGTCACCTTTTTCCAAAATCGTCTGAACAAAATTTTGAGATGGATTTTTTCTTCAGCATAGTTGAAAGGCCCAATAACTATGTCTTTAGAGATACAATGGCCCCCTTCAGCCCCTGGGGAAAGGTTTATAAGTTATAAAATATACCCATTGCTTCATTTGTTATTGGGAATATGCATACATTCTTCGGGTTGGGAGGGGGGAAATTTTCTGCTGGGAGGATTTTACACGGAGAGAAATTTCCATGGAGAGGGGAGTTTCCAGGGGGATGAACTTTTCAGGGGAAATTTTACACTTGGTGAATTTACCAGAATTCCTATACAAAATTCCTTGATGTCTTGCTTTTTCTTTACCGATTCAATTTTAGGCGTGGAGATGTTAAGGGTAATTGTTCGGGGTAAATTTTCGCCAGGATTGAATTGCCCAGAGGAGATTTTTGTGGGAAGGGGGGCTTTTCCGTGGAGGGGGCCAGGTATCCTGGCGTTATTAAAAAAAAACAATCAGAAATTCAATTAAAAAACAAGTTTTTTCAACTGAAAGTAAGGAGCAACATTAAAACTTTTCTTATGATATTTTCACGGATATTTTTTAAGAATATCGACAGTTTTGAACTTTGTTATCAAACACCAAAATATTTAATGCCTTTAGACTCAATTGCTTATAAAAAGTAGCGCAGTATCAAAGTAGTTTGTTTAATGTAAAACATTAAACCTAAGATTAAGAAAATCAAATAAAAATTTGTAGTGTGGAGAAGGTGGCAACTGTACCTGCGACTGTGCGGCTGGGGTTCAGATACTGTGCGACTGTGCGGCTATAGGGTGTGTTGTTTCTCTCCACTCACTGTGATCAGTTTTTGTGTACCAGAACAAATTATTTTATCACAATTTAATTAGCCCTCTTTAAATTTTTTGTTGAAATGAAGATATTGTTGGTGGTTTTCAATAAAAATTTCTGAAACGCAATATAAGTAAAGAGCAATAAAGTTTTAATTTATTAATCTTTTTGACATGGAAGGAGTTGTCGTAGAAACTTTGGAAGGTGCTCATTCAGCTGAAAATTGTAAGTTTTAGTTCTTTTTATAAGAATCAAAGGGATTGATACCAATCCATTTCCCTCCCAATCCCGTTTTCACTACCCTTCTTCCAATAATATTTGATCAAAATTAGCCATTTTGTTCATAATAGTCAAAACGTCATGAAGTTTCACCGCAATGTCTTCATCCTTTTTTTTTGTTAACCCAGGATATAGCCCTCTCCCCCCCCCCTTCTCAATCATAAATACTACATGGAAACAATCGATAAATTGCATAATTTTTCTTCTTGCCCCAGGGTCTTTTGGGGGCGAGGCATAACCGATATATGAATCTTAGTTGTCTGGTATTTAGCCCCCTTCCCCTCAATTACTTTCCGACATCCCTTTCAACCAGCCCAGAAAGTTTCACCTTAATAACCTTGGCTCTTCTAAGGCTATTGCTGATAGTAATTTTTAACAACCCACATGCAAATAATATGCTCTGGTGCAGATAAAAAAACCTTTTTTAAAATTGCCTGAAAGCAGTCGCAATTGGAAGTGGTCACAGTCGCAAGTAGTTGCATTCAAATTAATGAATGGTCGCAGCCATTGCTAAAGCAGCACCAGTAGGGGCCTGAAAGTTTCAAGTTAAAAACCTTAGCTATTCCTAAGGTATTACAGATACGCCTTTTTTATAAGCCACTTGTCCATAGTGCTATTTGATTTAGTTAAGAAATACCCCTCAACATTCACTAGCGTTTCGCATTGACACCCTTAGTCTTTTGGAACACATGTGGTTTGAAACATTCCCTCCTTTCTTAGTGATAAATCTTGTGTGTAAACAGTCGAAAGATTGCATAATTTTATATTGCCAAATAATTTGCCCCAAAATAACCGTATTCTTTATTGTCAATATTTTATCAATCATCCTCACGTTTTTTCTCTAAATAATTATTTTTCAAATTTTATCCCTCCTTCCATATAACCAGGATGCACACAGTGGATTTTTATTTAGTTCGAAATGCCTCTAAGGCTCTAAGCATCCAATGAAGTTTCGCATTTAGACCCTTACTATTTTGTGACACAACCAGGTTCGAACATTTTTCCCTTTCCCAATGACAAATCCTGTGTAAACAATCAAAAAATTGCATAATCTACAAATTGCCAAATAATTTACCCTAAATAATATGGGCGCCGACAGGGAGTCCATGCCCCCCCCCCTGGATATTTGTTACTATAAAGTAATTATAAGGAAACCAAAGGAAAGAGAGCAGAATAGAGCAAAACCATGGAAAAAATATGTGTTGCTCCATTGTTGGCTGCCTGTCAATAGATTTTGCCCCTTAATAAGGAAAATACAAGTTCTAATTTGTGACTGAGTGACCCTTTTCTAGTTTTCAAGAAACATTTTTGCTATATGATTTGGTTCGAGCAACAACAACAAAAAAACAATCAAATACTTCATAGTAACGAATGGCAAGTAAATAACGATCCTTGTCAATAACGAAAGTATAAGAGCCTAACTATTGATAACATTAAATCAAAGAATCAGCTTCTCATGGTGATCCTAAATATGTATTTGTTAATTAGTAATTAGTGCAATTATTAGTACACAAGAAAGTTTATATGATTATAGTAAACAACTTAATAAGGGGTAATTTCGGTAAAAATATGCCGTCAAGTTTTGCTTGCATCGCAAGAGTACCCTTGAGCTGATATATGAAGCCACCATAATCAGAAATGTTTCCCCTAAACGGAATGCTGGGAATTTTTTCCCCCTGAACGGATACGTTTTTTGTCTTTTCCAGGAGTGATTGTGTTTACCTAATTGCCACTTCGAAAAAGATTTAATTTTCTACGATTATGAAGTATAAAGGTGTCAAATATATTGGTTTTTGGTATTTAAAATTAAATCGAAAATATTTGATAAACATTTTTATTTGGTTTTCTTAATATTAGTTTTAACGTTTTACTTTGACCAAACTACTTTGATAATGCGTTACTTTTTATAAACACTGGGTAGTCTAAAGGCATTATATATTTTGGTGTTTGATAACCAAATTCAAAACTGTCGATATTGTTAAAAAATATCCGTCCAGCACTTCGACATTGTTCAACAGAACAGACATCTGGGAGTTTATATCTTAGTTTTTATAAGTAGGCTAATTTTTCGTCTATTGTTTGTAATTACTTACTTTTTTCATTTATATGTACTTTGACTTTAATTTGTCTCTAAGCATCATTAAATAAAAAAAACAAGATTTTTCAACTGAAAGTAAGGAGCAACATTAAAACTTAAAATGAAGAGAAATTATTATGTATATGAGTGGGGTTGCCCCCTCTTCAACACTTCGATCTTCACGCTAAAGTTTTTCGGCATTTAAAAAAAAAATTATGTAATGCTCTAACTAAACGACCTTTGTCTTCCAGAAGTGATTTTTAAAGAATTGGGACACAATTTAAAGAGCAAGGTGTTGAGGAGGGGGAACATCCCCTCATATACGTTATAATTTCTCCTTACTTACCGTCAGTTATCATGAACTATTTGATTAGCATCAAAATCCAAACAGAGATCATTGAAATGTTGATCTTTTTTCTGCGTTATCAAAAGTATTGCTTTCCTAATTCTTTACAGTCTCATAAATGTAATTAAACAAATAGAAAAGATTTTTCAACTAAAGTAAGGAGCAAGTTTAGAACTGAAAACAGATTGAAGTTACTTTGTATATAAGGTGGACTGCCCCCTTTTCAACACCCTGCACATTAAACAAAAGTTTTTTTAGTGCTTTGAAAAACCTTTTTTTTTCAATTGCAAATTTTCTTTAAAAATTTGGACAAAAGCCAAACTTCGCAACAAAGAGCAATGAGTTAAGGATGAGACTGACTTTTTATCTTTTACATAACTGAAGCAAGGTTGCCACCGTCAGTAGGATTTTACTAGATCTAGTAAAAAAAAAATCTAGTAAATTTAGAGGATCTAGTAAATTTCCCGAAATCTAGTAAAAACTAGTAAAAAGTCATGATTTATAGTAAACAAAACTTTTTTTTTTATTTTCCTTGAATTAAGGGAAAAAATTGTCGTAAACATATGGCAATTTACAATTTTTGCTTGTCTGTTTTACAATTTACAATTTTGCTTGTCTGTCTCAGAGACAGACAAGCAGTCACCTATTTTCATAAACAGACAATTCACTTCCGGCGTCTAAAGGTCGACAAAATCAGCTTTCTGTGTATCAAATCTTACCAACTAAAAATGAAGCTATAATGACACTTGGATTTGTGATGATTGAGAATTTATATATATATATATATATATATATATATATATATATATATATATATATATATATATATATATATATATATATATATATATATATATATATATATATATATATATATATATATATATATATATATATATGTATATATATACATATATATATATATATATATATATATATATATATATATATATATATATATATATATATATATATATATATATATATATATATATTATATATATATATATATGTATATATATACATATATATATATATATATATATATATATATATATATATATATATATATATATATGTATATATATATATATATATATATATATATATATATATATATATATATATATATATATATATATATATATATATATATATATATATATGTGAACTTCTAGGTTTCATTAATTTTCAATCATACTATGAAAACGACAGAAAAAAGGAAAAGAGAAAAAAAAGAAGAAAAAAGGAAAAAAGATTGTGAAAATCGTATTGATTATCCTCCTACAGTAAAAATCGATTCTTGATGGTGCGCGAAAAATTTTTTTTAGCATTTAGTAAAAACAGATGCGATCTAGTAAATTTTTCCTCTCCGATTTAGTAAATTCTTCCAGGTCTGGGTGGCAACCCTGAACTGAAGACATCACAAGCTCTGCAGTAAGATTTCTTATCGATAAATACATTGCATTCATTTGTTTGAACAAATTAAAGTACTTCTTATAAATAGAAAAAGAAAAATATTACGATTTGAAATTGCTGAAAACTAAGTTCCTAGCAGTATTTGCCATCCCAAAGAAATTTATTGGCGGGGCTGATGACGGCCTGCCTTGCTTTTTCCCCCCTCTGTGCTGGTAGATATGGGAATTTAATATTTTTGCTGTATAGAGAAACATTTTAATTAATTCCGACTCCTCTCGACCTCTTTTAACATTTATCTGAAGCCCCATGAAGAGTAAGCAGTGTGTCCATTAATATGTACTTTTTTAGGAAGCTACTCTATCCCCACCTAAAGAATGACTCACCCTTCTCCCCCCCCCCCTCATTGTGGCTGATACGCAATTACAGATCACCAAACGTAGCCTAATTTCATTACAAATAAAGTGAATCAACTTGGTTGAATCCAGTACTGCCACCGTTTGGCATTACTTTTTTTGCAACTGGGAAGTATAAAATATAGTTATTGGTACTTTTAAATCAATTAACTTCTCACAATTTTAAATTGATTGCAAATTTGTCCTCTTTGGGGTAAAGTCGTAGTTTCGTGCCATAAAATGGCAGAAAACTAGACTTTCCTCTAGCCCAACGTGTATGGTCATTTAAAAAAGAGCTTTCAATTTACGTTTGAATGAGCTCCCTCCCAATTATCTTGGACATTCACTTTGATACAATCACCCCTGGGAAAAAGCAAAACAAATAAACATGCATTGACGATGTTTCTTCTGAAAAAAAACGCGAAACTCCACATTTTGAAGATTGGAGCTTGAAACCTCTATCGTAGAGTTCTCTGAAATGATTTTTTTTTTTTTTATTAAGGGATTTTCAATAAGATCGCTCACATTTCTGGGGGTGTTCCCCTTTTTTTCAAAAACTAGGCAAATTTTCTCAAATTTTAGTTGTGGGTGGGTAACAATGAACTGGAATAATTTTATATATTTAGAATCAGCATAAAAAGCCAATACTGTCGGTCTAGCAATTGTCAAGAGAATTTCATTTTTAGTTTTGGTGGATATTGGCCCA
This sequence comes from Artemia sinica, assembly GCA_027921565.1. Lineage (NCBI taxonomy): Eukaryota > Metazoa > Arthropoda > Branchiopoda > Anostraca > Artemiidae > Artemia > Artemia sinica. Next base: position 29,184,903 of record CM051265.1, on the reverse strand, counting down.
AGTCACTTTTTACTTCCAGTTTTTTTTTATCACAAACTATTTGATAAGATTCTCCTGTGACAAAAATTGTTTAAACCTGTTCATTTTATTTAGTTGAATAGGCTAATAAAAATAAAGAGGATCAATTTGACAGCTGGATCATAAGTTTAATTTTTTTTTCTTTCGCTTTTCTATTTTTTTTTTTCTTAATGTATGAATGTATAACCGATTTAAGTTCGAGGGGAAGAATTGTCCTATTATGAAAGAGGTATATTTTAGATGGCCGTTATAAAATCAAAAAGTGGTATCTGTGCAGGCAGGATGATTTTTGAGTATCTCGAGGTGGAGAATTGTCCTGTTATGAATGAGGCACATTTTACATGGCCGGTATAAAATCAAGACGTGGTATCTATGCACGCAGGAGGATTTTGAGTATCTCTAGTCTTTCTGTAAACTATGCTAAGGAGTAGGAAATTGCATAAAGACAAGTCTACATCTGTTATAATCTACGGAAGCAATAAATCTTTCTGTAATTTTGGTTTGAATCAGATTTTCTTTTAAGATTATATGCATAATAATTACTTGTATTATTGATTAAATAAAGCGACCCCTTTGCCAGGAACTTTTGTTTAAAATTTACTGTATTTTGTTTCATTTTGTATGCAATTTAATTGCTCTTTTTATTTGAGTTTTTCACTAAAAGTATTTAAAAATAAACTTATTCCTACAAAATAAATATCCTGAAATATATTCCCTGTCCCCCAGCCACTACTGGTATTTTGGCGTCTGCCCCCCTGGAAGATTTTCTGCCGGTGCCCTTACTAAATAAGTGCATTCTTTCCTGTCAATGTTTTATCAAACGTTCTTACGTTTTTCTTTAATTGATCCTTCTTCTTTTTTAAATTTCTATTTTTTCTCAATTTCACTAAAGGCTAATACTGAGAGGGAAACAAAATTCTACATATCTGTCCCCTTTTTACCTTTTTTGCGATTTTGTCTTTTAAAATCAGGTGAGAGCTTGAAACCCTGTTATTCAAATTTTGCAGGGTCAAGTTAAGGACCGCGTTCTAAACCCGTTTGTATTCATCAAAAGATAACCGCCCCATTTTTGCACAGTTAAATCTCTTCTGTATAGCTAATTTTCGGTTTTCGTCCAGCCTTAATCAGTTTCCCGTAATTCATTCTCTAAGTCTGCTCGTTTCAGTTAAGTTTGGCTAGTATATGTTTTATTTTGAACCATTGACTCCTCTTCATATATATATATATATATATATATATATATATATATATATATATATATATATATATATATATTATATATATATATATATATATATATATATATATATATATATATATATATATATATATATATATATATATATATACATATATATTATATATATATATTACTATCAAAATTTAATATTTTAGAGTTGTTGTCACTATTAGCCCCTGTCGCACCTTGCTCGCAATTCGTCACCACGAACTGTCTGATCGGCCAATTTATGATCAAATATTCGTGTTGGTTATAAATGGATAATTGCACCTCCAAAATTGTAGCATTCTATTATAATTGCTACAACATGTAGCAATATTCTAGCACCTAGTTGCATGTTTCCGAACCCCGGGAGATGAGGCTCCGGAACTACCAACAACTTTCAATTTTTTATTAGTCACGATCTTGGCTAGTCAAGCTCGTAAAGCTCTATCCAAACGCCACTAAAAGGTGGCACAGGCAGGGTTTACCTTCAAGGGATAAGGATTTTGGGAAGGGGCCTATTGCAGAGTGGAGACCCCATAATTGTATCACGAAGCTGGAACAGTTCTAACAACCGATACCCAGCTGATTCTCGTCGTTTCATTTCGCCGAGGTTACGCATGACATATTTATTATTCTTACAAGATGAATGTTTATTGCACAAAGCGTATATGCAGAGTTATTTACGGTTAAGAAATATTATATAGTGGCATACCAACAATTTGGGGGAGGTCTCAACAACTGAATCTTTAACTTTCCGCGAGAAGCCTTTAAAAAAAGATAGACTTCCAACATCTCTTGATTCGGAAGAATATTTTAGGACTAAGCGTGCATTATGGATGCTAATGTATGACAGCTCTCCCCCTATTCCAGAAGTATTTTTGGAGTCCAATAAAAGATTACATTTACCTGCTTACCTGCCCAAAAGTTGAGGGGTTGCTGGAGATCATGCAACAGAAATATCGGTTTCATGAAGCCCTTCTTGAAAAATTTAAACATTATGACCACATAATATAACTTTTGGCATTCCAGAATCCTCAAAATTCCTTAGAAAAAATCTAGATAGTACATTTGTTGAAGCGGTGGCATTCATTTTTGTATTAAAGCTATGTAAAAGTTAAACCTTAGCACAAAGACTGAGGGTTTGAGGAGGGAAAACTTCCCTAATTCTTAGGATTCCTTCCTTAGGAAAACTTCCCTAATTCTTAGGATTCCTTCCTTAGGAAAACTTCCCTAATTCCTAGGATTCCTTCCTTAGGAAAACTTCTCTAATTCTTAGGAGTCCCTAAATCATATTATAAATACACGTAAATTAAAAACAGCGGTTTGTTCCAAATTATCAAACCAAAGAGAAACATTATTAAGATAAAATGAACAGAGCTTTTTTTCATATGGATCCCTTTCTCTTTACACTAAAGTGTTGTTTATGATTTATTGGGAGCATGATTAGTATATGTATTAAATAGAAATTTTTCTTTAAATCCTCTAAGCCTCAGGTAACATAAGTTAACCTATAGATCAGAAAGGATGCCACCCCCTGAACTCCCACTCCTTACGTTAAAGTTTAATTTTTCCCTCCTCAATTTAATAACTAATGCTTTAACTCAAGAGAAATATGAACATTACATTTCTTCTCACAATATCTGAAGTGTGTAACAGCTTATTTATTTACAATTGCTTAATTTATTACAACATTTTTAGTTTAAAGGTTTTAAAGGCAATTCGTAAATAAAACCCTTGTAATCACCATCTGGGTCTGATATATAGGATACTTTATTTTCATTATCAGTTTTAGTGTTGTTTTTTACTTTCATTTTATAGAAGACATGTTTTTTTTATTTCGTCCAAATAAAATTCAAAAGCCCCTATCAATTTTTGTCTGCCACTACAGCCAAATTTGAGCTTCAATAAAAGTTCAAGATTAAGACACTCCTGCATTAATCGATTTTTCAATCGTAAAGTTTTAACATAACTTGACGTTATATAATCTGCGATAACGATGGAAGTAATAAAATAGGCTCCTGAAAGTGTGAGGAGATCAGGACAAAATCATGTTAGCTGCACAAAAACAAGGATTTTAATGAGCTAGTGCATTGACGAATGATCTTTTTTGCCAGTCTTATCTGAACTTCTGGGAAGTAACGAAGCTTAATGGTCAATTAGATTTCTTTTTTTTTGGTCTTTCTTCTATTTCAATAATTATAGTCCTATGTTCAAGTTCAGGTTCTTTTATTTATAAACTAAATACAACTACAGTATGGGTCTGCCCGGCTGAGAGTCTGGCTCGTATAACCAGGCAACCAATAACAAAAAAAAACAAAAAACATAGTATATAACTGTATTTGTACATATGTATAGCTGAAATATTTGATTAGTTTTATTTTAATGCCTGTTTTTGTAAAAAGTCCCCACTCCGCGCAACTTCTTGTTTTTATTAGTTTTTTTTATGAAATTTTATAGATAATGACAATCAAATCCTATTTTGTCGATTAGGAGAACCTAAAACTATTTTATGTAGGCCAATGCAAACAAAAATATAATAATAAATAAATAATTTTAATTACATAGGCGCATCGTATAAAATCATTTTCACTTCAAGTATTATAAGGAAACAATCGACTTCTAGCGTAGCTATCACAGTATTCACTCAAATTTTAAACAAGACCTGAGTGCTTACCAATGGCAATTTAAACGGCTTCAGTTGCATTCTCTGTTCCGTCATCTGCATTGATATTAATAGGGTTAAATTCAAAATCTGCAACGTCTTCGCTCAATATAACAGTGGTTTCTGTAGCATCATCAGCTGAAAGTTGTTCACTGTTTTCCATGCGTAATAAATTGTCTGGAAGGTCAGTAGAATCCTTCATATTTTCTACAGCGTCGAGAGCAATCGCATCACCTCCACTTCCTTGGTCAGCCAATATTGCATCTGATGTGAAGCTTCCAGCTTCTTCTGCAACAAAATCATTGTCTCCAGATGCCTCATCCGCCGCAACTTCATCTTGGTTAACGTCTATTTCAGGTTCTGCGTCAGTATTTTTAATACTTGATCTCATTAAAAGATTTTCATCAGCTTCAGTAGTGTCTTCAGCTATATTAGATGATAAATCAACGTTTTCAATGTCAGTTTGTGCATCATTTACATGTGATAAATCGGATATTTTTTCAGCACCTTCTTCTAAATTATTAATACTAAATTCATCATTGCTTTCATCAAGATTTACTTGAGAAACGACATTACTAGTCTCCGTAGCGTCAAATTCATTTATAGCCTCCTCGTTAAAAGAAACCTCAGTTTGGCTATCTGCAAGCCTAGTTTCTTCTATGGGCTCAAAAACTTTTTCAGCGTCTGCACTGATTTCAACGTTTTCAGTTACATCATTAACTTGATTTTCAGCATTTTCTGTTTCAATTAGTTTTACAATATGGTTTACTTTAGCTGCGACAGAAATTTTAGATTTTGTCTCTGATTCTTCTGTTTCATCTTTGTTAGCTATGATAGCACTTCTGGCAGCGTCGTCAGCTGCAACCACATCAAAGGATTGCTCAAAGATTCCAAATGGATCTAGATCTATCTCTTGACTTTCGTCTGAATCATCTTCTTCAGAAAAAGTAGTCCTGACACTTGGTTCATCCTCTTGAAGATCAAGCTCTGGAACAATGGCTGCAGGAACAGCTACAGGTATATCATCAAAAGCATTTTCTTCCATAGCATCTCTCTGTTGATCAGCATTAGCTTCTTCTTGTTCATTTATAGGTCCAGGAACAAGTGCCAGAACAGCCATAGGTGTGTCATTTTCCGCCTGTTGTTCGTTCACTGGATCAGGAAGAGTGGGTGGCATAACAGCAGGACTGTCATTGGTATTGAAGGCATTTGCAATATTGTCTCCATCGGAGAAAGTGGTTCCAGCACTTGATTCATCCTCTTGAAGAGAAAATTCAGGAACATTACTTTCAGCTTCTTTTTCAGCGTCTGCACTGCTTTCGACGTTTTTATTTACATCATTAACTTGATTTTCATCATTTTCTGCTTCAGTTACTTTTTTACTGTGGTTTACGTCAGCTGCGACAGCAATATTAGATTTTGTCTCTGCTTCTTCTATTTCATCTTCGTTAGCTATGATAGCACTTCTGGCAGCGTCGTCAGCTGCAACCACTTCAAAGGATTGCTCAAAGATTCCAAATGGATCTAGATCTATCTCTTGACTTTCGTCTGAATCATCTTCTTCAGAAAAAGTAGTCCTGGCACTTGGTTCATCCTCTTGAAGATCCAGTTCTGGAACAATGGCTGCAGAAGCTGCTACAGGTATATTATCAAAAGCATTTTCTTGCATAGCATCTTTCTGTTGATCAACATCAACTGCTTCTTGTTCATATACAGGTTCTGGGACAAGTGCCGAGACAGCAATTGGGGTGTCATTTTCCATTTGTTGGTCATCTACTTGTTCAGGAAGAGTGGCTAGCGCACCAATTGAGCTATCATTTATGTTAAATTCATGTACGATAGTATCTTCTTCAGAAGAAGTAAATCCAGCACTTGTTTCATCCTTTTGAAGAGCCAGTTCAGGAACAATAGCTGCAGGAGCCGCTATGGGTGCATTATCAAAAGCATTTTCTTCCATAATATCTTTCTGTCTATCAGCATCATCTAAAATTTGTTCATATATAGGTTCAGAGATAAGTGCCGGATTAGCAGCTGGAGTGTCATTTTCCATTTGCTGCTCGTCTACTCGTTGAGGAATAGCGGCTGGAATAATAGCTGGATTTTCATTTGAATCAAAGCCATGTGCAATATCGTTATCCAAATTGTTCTCATTGGAGTCCACATCCACTGGTGTATAAGGAGGTTGGTATACACGACTACCATAGTCTTGATTTATGTTCAAGGGATCAAATTCACCTGTTTTATATGGGCTAGGATTGTTATAGTGAAGTTCAATTTCATCGTATCGCCATTGGGGCTAGAAAAAGAAAAGAAACTTAAAATTGTTGGCTATAATAAAATGAAACTAAAAATAAGTGCTACCGCTCGAGAAGGAACTCTTTCTATAAATTCTGATGACTTGAATTTAGTGGCCCTTCGCCTTTCTCTCACCTAAAAAAGTCAGATTGAGTTATAATTGAGCTAAAAAACTCCTGAAAACAATATTAGCTCTCACTTCCCACCAAGTTCCGTTAATATCTGACAGCCATTTGGATCTTGATGACAGGGACCTTCTTCCTCCACATATATTAGATTGGGTACAAACTCCAAAAACACCCAAACATGACACTTAATCTTACTTCCGCACCGACTTTAGTTGAGATTTGATAATTTCTTTTGCTAAATGTTCTAACAAAAATGATGGCACGAGATCACACTTTGGCAAGAAGCCAACTATTGAGATCGTAAGATTTGATAGACATAACGTGTTTCAGGCATCAGATTCCATTTTAAGATAAACAGCTACTTTTTAAACAATGCAAGGTCTAGAGAAACTGCAACTATACTTGAACAACTTCGAAGTCACTAGCCAAAAGCTGTATGCATGCCCCTAAAGACAATTTTCAACTGTGCCAGTACATTACTGTCTTAGGCTTGGAAAGGCTTCAAAGCAATTTAGAACCGTTATCTTGTTCAAATAAATTCAACGAATTACTTTGAAGGAATGATTATATGAAGTTGTTTTTAAACAGTCGGTCATTGAACGGTCTGAACGATAACCATGTCCTGTAGTTAAGCGTCATCAAAAGGACAATGGTATGTTCTTAAGAAGTCAACTAAAAAAAGGCTTCTATCCCGTCAATTTCGACTTTCATTAATTGGTTTACAGCGTGATTTGCGGTTGAATACGCGCGGGCTTTCTAAGAGTCGAGCAATGGGTAAAACCAAACATAGTTCTAAAGTATGATATAAATCACCTTAAGAATGATAAATTGAAACAAAATCAATTTTGGCTTAAGAACAGAGACATTCAATTCTTATAAGAGATTAGATAAAAAAAGAAGTTTTTTTTTAACTGAAAGTAAGAAGCGACATTAAAACTTAAAACGAACAGAAATTATTCCGTACATGAAAGGGGCTACCCCCTCCTCAACCCCTCGCTCTTTATGATAAAGTTTTAATTGTTTAAAAAACAAAGTTGTGAGACAGAGTCAAACTTTAGCGTAAAGAGCGAGGGTTTGAAGAGGGGACAGCCCCTTTCATATACGGAATAATTTCTGTTCGTTTTAAGTTTTAATTTTGCTCTTTATTTCATTTCTAAAAAAAATTTATTTCATTTCTGAACGTTTTTGAGTTAATGCAGCTTTCATTTTGGCTCACCGTACAGGAATAATCAAAACGAAATTTGCGTTTTAATTTTACTTTTTTTTTTGGCTATATGGCTTTCTCGAAATTTTGTTCTGACGTAACTTACAAATTAACTTACGTAACGAACTTCTATATTCGTATATTTTCATTACGTATATTAGGGGGTTTGCCACCTAGTTAATACCTTGCTCTTTACGCTATACTCAAATTTTGTTCCAATTCTTTAAGAATGACCCCTTAATCACAAAGGCCGTTAATTAGAATAAACAGCTCTGACGAAAGTACAAAAAAAAATTAGCGTAAAGAGCGAGGTAATAAGTAGGAGGCAAACCCAATCATATACGTATTAATTTCTGTTCGCTTCAAATTTTGGTGTTGCTCCTTACTTCCAGTTGAAAACATTGTTTTTTTTTTATTATTAAATTTCTGATAATTCTGGGAAATCCGGCACCCCCTTCATAGTAATGTCCCTTCCCCCATGAAAACTTCCTATACGGAAATATCCTCCCACGTAACACACAACCACCTCCCCCCGAACTACGAAAAAAATCCCCCCTGAAAACTTCTGTATACTTCCCAATAACCAATACTATATGTAAACATTGGGCAAAGCTCATAACTTGCGGACCTTCCTCCGGGGACTGTGGGGGGATTAAGTCATCCTTAAAGACATCGTTACTATATTTTTCGACCGTCCTGAACAAAATAGCTATCTCAAAATTTTGATTGGGTGACTGTAAGAAAAAATGAGCGTGGGAGGGGGCCCAGTTGCCCTCCATTTTTTTGGTCACTTAAAAAGGGCACTAGAACTTTTAATTTCTTTTCGAATGAGCCCTCCCGCGATATTATAGGACCACTGGTTCGATACGATCACCCCTGGAAAAAAAAAAAAAAAAAAATAAAAAATAAACACGCTGGCAAAAAATACAAAATTCCATATTTTTTGCAGATAGGAGCTTGAAACTTCAATAGAAGAGTTCTCTGATACGTTGCATCTGATGTTGTGATTTAAAAAAAGTTCTATGACTTTTAGGGGGTGATTCCCCCTTTTTTTGAAAATAAGGCAAATTTTCTCAGGCGCGTAACTTTTGATGGGTAAAATTAAACTTGATGAAATTTATATATTTAAAATTAGCAAAAAAATCTGATTCTTTTGATGTATCTATTGGAATCAAAATTCCGTTTTTTAGAGTTACGGTCACTATTGAGCCGGGTCGCTCCTTACTTACAGTTCATTACCACGAACTGTTTGATTAAATAAAAAAAACAAGTTTTTTTTTAACTGAAAGTAAGGAGCGACATTAAAACTTAAAACGAACAGAAATTATTCTGTATATGAAAGGGGCTGCCCCCTCCTCAACCCCTCGCTCTTTGCGCTAAAGTTTGCAATTGTTTTAAAAAACAAAGTTGTGAGACAGAGTCATCATATCCCAAGCTATCTAAAAAATTTTATTGGATGACTTTGGGAAAAAATGAGCATGGGAGGGGTTCTAGTTGCCCAACATTTTTTTGGTCACTTAAAAAGGGCACTATAACTTTTAATTTACGCTTGAATGAGCCCTTCCGCGATATTCTAGGACCACTGGCTTGATACGATCACCCCTGGGGAAAAAAAATAATAATAATAAATAAACACGCATCCGTGATATTTCTTTTGGTAAAAAATACAAAATTCCACATTTTTGCAGATAGGAGCTTGAAACTTCTATAGTAAGGTTCTCTGATACGCTGAATCTGATGGTGTGATTTTCATTAAAGTTCTATAACTTTTAGGGGTTGTTTCCCCCTTTTTTCTAAAATAAGGCACATTTTGTCAGGAGCGTAACTTTTGACGAGTAAGACCAAACTTGATGAAACTTATATATTTGAAATCAGCATAAAAATTTGATTCTTTTGATGTATCTATTGGTATGAAAATTTCGTTTTTTAGAGTTTTGCTTACTATTAAGCCGGATCGCTCCCTACTTACAGTTTGTTGCCACGAACTGTTTGATTTCAATTCAATAAGAAAATATAAATCAGAAGTTATCCATCGGTCAAATTTTCCCCTAACTATTATCTAAAGTTTCTTTCTTTTTTCCCATATTGACTACGTGAGATTTTTGCTTTAATAGAAATACTTTACTTGTTTCAGAAAGTACTATGTTGTAATTTCTATCTTTCATTTGAAAACAAATGAGGTTAGTGCTGTAAAACATTGCCTTGAACGTTTTTATTTGTTTTGTTGAATTTTCAGAATTTCTGTCAGTTATACTTATACAATAGCAGTGAGAGTTAATAAAAAGTTTTTACTAAAACAATTTTCTAAACAATGGCACTTTATAATTTTAAATGGTGAAAACAAGAAAAACCTGAAAGCTTAATATGCGGCAAAGCGTATGACGGAACATTTCTGAATGTCTGTTCTTAATCAGCAAAAATATTTCAATTATAATCAAATATTTCAGTTCTTGAGCCAAAGACAGTTTTGATCAGTAGACGTTATTTATTTGATCTGTATATACTTGAAATTTCAGCAAGAGACTCAAGAATATTAGAAAAGACCATAGTCTGCATCAAATTTTAGCAAGAGACTCCAGAATATTAGAAAAGACCATAGTCTGCATCAAATTTTGGCAGGACTGCAAGAATTGAGTTAATTAGTAAATGAATAAGTACCAATAATAGTCAAGTACGTATTGGGTCGCATAAGAAATCACAAATGTCTCAAGACAAAAAGCTGGGATAAAGTATTAGAATGCTAAAATTACTATAATACCAAATCGAAAACAAAATCCATTACTTAGCAGAAGGTTAATTGAGGTGCGTACGCAGTACTTCATTTTAGGAAAGGGAGAGGTTCAAACGCAGGCATATGGGCATAGATATGTGGGACATATGCAAAATTAGGAAAATACAAAACAAGCAAACCGTATAACAACTATATAGGAAATAAACGAATAGAGGGGAGAGGGTAAGCGTGCTAAGAACTTTTTAGGGTAATTTAAGCAGTTCCTGACAGTCTGAAAAACTAAGAGATATGATTGGTTCTTCCGAGCGAACATGCTCTAGACCCTCTCACCTCAAAAATTGAAGTAAACTTATGAGAGACTATGCATGAATATTCACCATCAAATGAAGCCATGAAATTATTGTCTGTAAAAGCTTATAACTTCATATAAACTTCTGATATTATTTATTTAGGTGTAAAATGTGTAACGGGGTGACAGCTTGTCTTTCAAAATTGGGAGATTTTATGCAAAGATTTTTAGGCGGTGTAAAATTATTGCCTAATTAAGGATCTTTGTTCGCATGGAATTTAGCCAAAACGGCAAAGAATAGTATTTTGTTGCTGCGTAAATATACTTCGGCGGAACATATTTTTTTTCTTATTTGGTATTCATATATTTGATATCTGCATAAAACATGGCTACATCTAATTTATATATCTTATTTAAACATCGGTAACTTAATCTATGATACTATTCAAAAGTTACTTTATTTTTGCTCATTATCATGGACGGTTTGGTTACAACAAAAAGGACAAGTCTTGTGTATAAATCTAATTGGTTCTTGTGTTTTCTCGTCGGGTCAAACCTGCGGTTTCTAAAGAAGACAAAACTATGAATTTGTCATTCATTAAAAACCACCAGTTATGTCGTGCATTAAAAATCAAATAGGGTTTAAGTGCATGTATGAAGGACAGACGTGTCATCCTTAAACTTCGTCATCATTTCCGCTAGGAGCCACTTCGGCTCTCATCAATTTTTACCTGACTGACCATTTCTCATCAACAGCATCAACAAGGTTAATAACATTTAATTAAGAAAATTTTTGCTTCCGGTATCAATGACTGTCTCAACTGACAGTTTAATTTGTTTAATTAAAATTTTATGCTCTGTCTACACTGTGTGTTTTTTTATTGTTGATTCATACTTCTTTACAAAGCTCAATATTTTAAGCATCAATACTAGCAACACGAATGTTCATTGATGTAAAGGCAATTACTTTGCACAAAGGGTTAATAAGATCTGAACATAAAAGACCCTTTGGGAATTTTGTAACTTCTGACAAATCTAATCCGTTTAATTAAAATTTTCCGCCTTTCCTGTGTTATCTTTTATTTTTTTACACGAAGCTAATCTTTTCTCCAGTATAAATTTTATTTCAATGTAATTGCGCAGAAACTACTTTACAGCCTCCCGCAGTCCAAGAAAGCATAATAAAGTGTGGAATTAGAAATACATATTTTAGGGAAATAGTAAACGTTCAATGAAAATATGGATAATTTTTATCACTAAAAAGGTTTTTCAAGCAGTGATAAGTCACCATTCAGGACTTAGCTATAATGGTTTTAAGACTAGTACTAAAATCCAAAAATAGGATGTAGTGAGACAATGGGCTTGCTAAGTCATTTAGTCAATTTTTAATTTGATCCATATTTAGTCATTTCGAAAAATCAGAATGAAATAAATACTAACAGAACTTTAGAGCTTTTTATTATTTACAATATGTGATTATTACATGATTTTGAAATGTCTACAATGTGGTCCACGGGTTGCATAAGCCAGAAATATGTGAAACTAAAAGAAATAGAGTTATTTCTCTTGTTTAATAGATAAAACATTCTTCGTAATATTTTATGCCCAAAAATGGGCTAGTATGTTATCATTTTTAGGAGGCCATGGTAAAATAGCTCGTTTCACTGCCGGATGATACTAATTATGGCAAACGTTTCGAATAGGAAGGGTTTGTCTAAAAGCAATATATTTTTGGGGTAAAACAGCAAATGAGATACAGAAAATGTAGGAAAGTGAGGAGCCGATGTTGTGAGATTATAGAAACGTCTTATAGCCTATTTGAGGACAAAGGACTAGAAATTCTAGCTCGATGTGCGAAAATTAAAATTAGAAAATTTAATTCATTTGATAGCAAATATTTCCACATAGTCTTCTTGTTTTCTTGTTTACTTGAGTTATACATTTTTTCGAAGATATTTCTCTTGATTATTTTTTATTCTGTTTCTATAAAAAATGAAAATATAAGCATTTTTATATTGCTTTGGCATAAAAAAATACTAATAAAACTTCCGTACTCACCCTAAATCTATATTGAGGTGCTGCGTCAAGATGTTGAAGTGCGACAGCACAAAGTGCTGCAAATACCTGCAAAGAAACAAACTGTAAACAGTTTGAAAACACAAAAAACAGAACTAACAATGTCTTATCCAGTAATCAATTACGTCACCAAATAACTGTCAAATAATTCGGCTTTTCCGAGAAAGGAAGAATTTTGAAATCCTAATTTGAAGGTTTTAAACCCTCTAAACGGCTTACCTATGGCTTTAAAAGCACATGAAGCGTCGTTAGAATTTCGGAAGCTCTATTTATTTTTTAATGTATCTAGATTCTTTCAAACAATTCAAAATTTGACAAGCATTTTTGCTTAAGCTTTTCCCTTTATTAAAATCATCGACACAAGAAACATATTTAGTAGTAAAAATTTATAAAATTGGTCTAGTCTAGACAAAGATATTATCTTTAAACTAATTGCTTATAAGCCACTAAATCGTGAACTCTGACCATAAGGTCTTCAAAACTAAAAACTCTCTTGAGAATCTATCTTGTTTCACTACACAATCTTCAGGCTATTGTCTTTTGTCAAAGATCTTTGGCAGACATTGGTACACAGACAGTCCTGTAATTTTCTCTGGGGGAGGGTAACAAAATATGTATATTTTAGATATTTGTTTTAAATTTATCCGGCAGGGATTCTTTTGTACAATGCCAAAAGGAAGGGGAATAGGAATACCATTCCGAGTAATATGGCGTGTCTTTTAGCAGAAAAGTTTTCGTTTATCTTGTAAGCTACATTCTTTCAAAGTATTGGTTTTGATGGAAAAAGAGACAAAATTGATATGCTAGTTTTTGATTTTAATTCTTTGCAAAAATCAAAGGGGAGGGGGGGGGCTGTATAAAACATTGTTTGAACAAAAATGACTCGAGAGCGAAACCCACAAAATATACAGCTTAATTTTCTTAACAGTTTTTGTATTTTTTATGATAAAGGAAAAACACTAATTTCTTAAACTTTTATTAAAATACTGGCTAAGTACTAAATGTATTTTTTAACTTTTACCAAATATTGAGCGTCTTCAATTTTAAATGTCTTGCTTTTGGGAACTTTTAAGTACACGAGCTGGATAATTGTATTTTTAAGCAAGACAAGATATTATTAACAAAGTAATGTCATGTTTAGCACGACACTTTTAAAAGAGATGCTTGACAGAAACTGCAAAAGGACAGAAAAAAATGATAACTCTATTGCGCAATCACCAGCATTGAGGACTAAGGGGAAGATTTGCCCCTACTACGCAGTAGCGGTTTTAGGCCTCATAATCGGGGGGGGGTCAAGCTATACCACAGAAGCTTAAAAATATAAAATCGTAAAAATATAAAATAAAAGGGATTTAATGTCATGTATCGGAAAAAATGGAGGGGGGGCACCTGTCCCCACCCGTGCCTAGAACTGTGGAATTACCTATAACTGCGGATTCTACATAACCGATATGTTTGTTTAACATTTTCTAAGCGTCCAGCTAGACGACGACAAAATTGGATGAAAAGGGAAAGTAGGTATAAGGGCAACACAATTAAGGTCCAACAATATATCCCATTTATTAATTTGTGTCTGCTGGAGATAAACATCAACAAAGAAAGGAAGAAATATAAATGTGAAAAAAAACACGCAAAAGAACACGCATAATATGCAAAAGAACGTACTGTTTTACCCAAAACCAAAGATTAATTTAAAAGTAACATTGTTTCAGCTGAATTTTATGCAAGATAATCAATTGCCGGGAGTGTCAAGGCCTAGGTTTCGAAAAATAATTTTTTTTTCTTAGCAATTTCATTAAAAATATAAAAAACAAAACAAAAATCGCTCCCTAGGTTTTGAAAATATCTTTTTCACATCTTTATTTAGAAATGAATTGAAAAAAAAAATCTTGCACCCCTCCCCCTTCATCTGCATTTCCGGGAATTGGTGCCACTGATTATGTGTCTTCATTTAGTGCATAAAACATAAAATTAAGTGAGATATTCTTTAAGCAAGAGCTAATTCCAGATGTAACGGTAATAACCAAGCTCACTTTTATTTCGGATGTATGTCCACTTTCCAAGCTTGACAAAAAACATCCACCAAAGCTCAGGAACCGGTCTAGCAGCTTTCCTCTAAGCACAAGAATTGATGTTTTATAAGTTGAGAAGAACTGCTAAGCCACTGAGATAGAGACCTGATTCTGCAAAAATTCCTGGGTCAGATGTTGTTGCTAACCTAGAGTCACGCTAAATTTTTGAATTTTAAAATCATGCTCGTAAGAGACTAGCTTACTGCTTGCTTTCCTCTTCTATGGTCTAGGAAAAACACCCAATAGCGGTTTTGTTGTTATTTTGCTGAACTCTAGAAATTCCAACGAGTCTTTCAAAATAAAAAAATAGCATGACTTTCGATTAACAACTTATTTTTTTTTTTTAATCTGCCCTCTATTTTGTTTTCCCTTCTCGATGGTTAAAGCATCAGGATCCCCTTGCGGTCAGAGTTTCGGTTTCTATAGTATTTTAATCCTGACTGTAGTAAAATAAAAATCCTTATGGACCTTCCGATGATCAGCTCTCCATATTTTATTTTTTTAAAGTTCTAAGTTGCTTTAAATAACAGTTCTACAGAAATTTTTTACCTCTCTAACAATAAAGCAGGAAGTGGTAACTTTAGTTGCACTATTAGTCAAAAGTATAGTTGCTAATTTGTATGGTGCCATAAAAATGCTACAGCTTAAAATGTCAAAGCATTAAAAAAATCCCACTATGTGCTTTATTGTATATCGACCTCTTCACTTCGTCGCAGTTTATTATCAGTAAGCTCTTTCTTTTTTTGGTCAGA
Source organism: Artemia sinica (assembly GCA_027921565.1). Taxonomy (NCBI): domain Eukaryota; kingdom Metazoa; phylum Arthropoda; class Branchiopoda; order Anostraca; family Artemiidae; genus Artemia; species Artemia sinica. The sequence goes on along the minus strand of CM051265.1, from coordinate 29,169,451 downwards.
TTAAAAGAACTTGCTTGCTTCCATAGTTCACGCTGTGCATTCATTCTTTATTTTAAATAAGATTGAAATCCCCTTTAAATCATTGATTTTGTCTTGGATATGATTCAAAATAAAAAGAGTATGGAAGAAACATAAACGTTTGATGCTTCAGAAACATGTTTGTTTTACCTGTCTTACATCTAGAGTATTTCGCAAGTTTAAGAAATGTTGACTTTTTAAACATATTCAAGTGTTTTTCACTGATTTTAGAGAATATTTTTCTTTTTAGCATTTCTTTTAGAAAAAAAAAAACATTTCTTGTAGGTTTTCTCTTCAAGATTTTTTAATCCCCGAAATATTCAAATTTTCAGGGAAAAAATGGGTGTTTGGGAACAATATTAAGTGGATTCCCGTGTGCATATGTGTGTTCATTACCATAGCTTCACAAGAGGTGCTGTGGGACGCACATGAGAATAGTCATTTTCCCCTTTCGTTGGATGCTTTTGTAGAAACAATAACGACAAAGTGTATTTTGAGGTATCAGCCCTCTCCATTGAAAAAACTATTGTCTGATACCAGACCTTACAATCTTGACTGTGTGCCCCTACTTTTGTTTGAGTGTCCACAGTTATTTTCGGAGAAGAGGGTCTCTTTCCCCGCATTTCTTGTCAGTTATTCGATAGAGTTGGAATGTTCAAAAGTTTTGTGTAGAAACCTGATAATAGGTCGATCTGTGTCTTACCAAAGTGTTTTTTCCAATCGTAATCATCACAGATGTCTAGCGACTAACAACTAACTGGAGTTCAATGGTGATCCCTTCTATTAGTACTAGTCAGATGTTGCAAAGAAACTTGTGACGTATCGGGTCGGTAAAAATACAAAACCAGTCATTCGTCATTCCAGAAATATACCCGTGAAGCATCAAACACTTTTTGAAGAAAAAACCTGTCTCAACGGTAATACTAACCTATGGGGGTGCACTGCTTTGCATGGGATCAAGGACGTTCATATCATTTTTAGGTCATCATCACTTTTTTGGCTTCTCCGAATTTTCTGTTTTCTGGCTTTCCCATGACCAAAATGCTGAGATTTTATTTTCTCGTTTCACAAGTGGCCGATAATAATTAAATTACGAAATTAACAAAAAATTACGTGATACTGGCTTTTTCAGGTTACTAATTTATTGTGTTCCAATGTAAATGTATAACTTCTCAACAAGTTCAAGTATGGATCACTAACAATAGGAAAGAACACTATTGGCTTTATTTTGTGATTTTGTTACCGTTAAAGCATAAATCAGTTTATTCATGAAACAACAAGTAATTTTTTGAAATAGCCATTTTGCAAATTAAAGTGAACAATCCACTAAAAATTTACAGCTAACGTACCTATTTAATGAAATCCTTAACGTTGATAAAGAATAATCTTTAGATTTTACATACAGCCTTTTTTACCATTTTTTATAGGCATTTCAGCATGCTGCCACAAGGATTTGTTTGCTGCCACTACACACAAAAGAACCAAGATGCTTCTGCTTCAAAGAAGGAATCTTCTGCCTTTCAAAATGTTATGAGCGTCATCCTTTCTGCAATAAATGAGAACAAGTTTATCTTATTTAGATCTACTAACTTTTTGCTTTATTTAATTGTCGACAAAAATTGTGTTGTGAATTTTGATTAATTGCATTATTAACTATTTTCCTATACTTTTTTTGATGTACTGTTGGTTATTTTACATAATCCCTGTATATTTGATGAAATATTTGGACTTAATTTGTAGATAAAAATCTATTTTACATATTATAACTAAAATATCCCGTTAATGCACAAAAAACTAGTTCTTTCATTCACGTGAGGTTACTAGTTGCCCTAAAATATTTTTTGTTACTTCAAAATGACACTAGGAATTTTTTATTTTTATTCGAAAGAGCCCTTTCCCGATGTTCTAGGACTATTGGTTCAAAAGACTAGTTCTAGAACTAGGACTAGTTCCTTCATTCACGTAAGGTTACTAGTTGCCCTCCAATATTTTTGTTACTTCAAAATGGCACTAGACTTTTAATTTTCATTCGAAAGAGCCCTTTCCCGATGTTCTAGGACTATTGGTTCAAAAGACTAGTTCTAGAACTAGAACTAGTTCCTTCATTCACGTAAGGTTACTAGCTGCCCTCCAATATTTTTGTTACTTCAAAATGGCACAAGGACTTTGAATTTTCATTCGAAAGAGCCCTTTCCCGATGTTCTAGGACTATTGGTTCAAAACGATCACCCCTGGGAAAAAAAAAAAACTAAAATAAAAATATACACGCATCCGGGATCCTTCTTCATGCAAAATAATACAAAACTCCACATTTTTGCAGATGGGAGTTTGAACTTCTCCAATAGGGCTCTTGTATATGCTGAACTTGATGGTATGATTTTCATTAAGATTCCTTGACGTTTAGAGGGTGAACTTAGTGGTGAACTAATTAATTGTCGAAAGTCAGTTAGGTACTTAAGAATAGTGTTGGATAAAATATTAACTTTTAATAATCATATTAAATCAGTGTCCACAATTCTGGATCAGAAATTAGGTATGCAATGGGAATTGGGATATATTTTTTTTCATACTCCCTTTACTTTATTTTTCTACTATCCATCCTTATAGTTTGTATTGTAAATCAGGATGCCTTAGAACATTTCCAATACATTAAAAGTATGTTAGAGTTACCCAAAATAAAACAGCTCAAGTATTGTCTAATAAGTTAGTAAAAGATCCGTTAAGAAATGGTCGTGAACAAGTTAACAATTTACCAGTAACCGGCGTTACAGATTGTTATGTATTAATATTTATTTTTCAATATAATGAACTGAAATCACCTAATTGTTTTTCAGGTACATTTTCCATGCTCATGATAAGATCTAGTCTAACGGATAATCTTAGTACTCCTCGAGCCGTCACAACCAGGTCCCAATCTTCATATATATAAAGGGTGCTAAAGCCTTGAATAATCTAGAAGATGAAAACTAAATCCTAATAATCTGGATCATGTTAAAAATACGATAACGAAAATATTATATTTGTGGCTTCTTTGGAGGTTTATTAACTTGTTGTTTCTTCTTTTTCTTGTCCGATTACGATTAGGTTTCACGTCTACGCTTCGTGACTATCTTCGTTTCCCCCCTGTTTGGTTATTCTAATTAGTGTTTACCACTCCATGGAAAACTCTTCTTCTTGAATGGATCATTTAGTGGGCCTATGCCACAGTATATATAATATAGACCTAATTAAATAAACTGTGGCCTATACTGTATGGCTTATGTAAATATGGGACAGCAACATTAACTGGTTTATATTTTCTGCATTCTAGCAAGTTATCGGTAAACCGTAAGTTCAACTTTAATGCACAGGACAGGGAGTGGGGGAGGTGGTAAGCCCCCTCGTGCTTAGGATTATTTCTGTTCATTACAGTAGAAAGGCCTTATTGACTCCGACGAGAACAATACCCCTTCGAATCCCGATCCGGACACTTTTTTTTAAAACTCCCACGAGAACCACGTGGTTTATGGTTTTCTTCCTTCAAGGTCGATTTATTTGCTGTCGTTTGTCCAGGTGTAATGACATTGGGGTGATTTACATAATCGCTAGGGGAAATTATTGATTCACGAAGGGGGAATTAAGAAACAAACATGGCTTCATTGATCTTTAGGTGAACCTAGCCTGTGAACTTGATTTACATAATCGGCGGGGAAATTATTGATTCACGAAGGGGGGAATTAAGAAACATTATGGCTTCTTTAATCTTAGGTCTGAGGGATAAACGTTCTTTAGGTCAGAGAGAAAAATTAATATTCTATTTTTAAATAGGGCTTCATTGATCTTTAGTGTCAGGAATCATAAATGACATCACTTGTTATCTTGGAATTATGCGGGAGTCTAAAGAGATAGAAATTCTATTTTTAAATACGGCTTCACTGAGCTTTAAGTCGGAGAGATAAATTGATATTCTAACGAAACCATAATAGTTTAGCTAGGAACATTTATGAGATGAAGAGATTAACGTAGGAAAGGGTTTCCTAGAAATTTGAAATGTGAAAGCACAGAGATGCCAAAAAACAAAAGGAACACACAGAAATTACTTTTAGGGGATTATTTGGGCGAAACGGTTTTAGACAGGTTATGGAATTATTTCGGCGAAACAGTTAGAGACGTTTTAAAAGATGATTTTAGAAAGGGTTTTAGAAGAGGTTTTGAGTGTGGTCGTTATAGTAAACAAGTTCTATTTGAACAGTGTCGTGAGGTCCTCTACCCCAACCCCAAAGGGTTCCGATCCCCCTACCCCAACCCCGAAGGAAGCCCCCGGTCCTCAAAGGTCCCCCAAGCTCCCAAAGGGCCACCCGGCCCTCAAGGGTCCCCCAGACCCCCCGGACCCCAAAGGGCTCCTCCCCCCCCTTGACCCCCAAAGGGCCCCTCCCCTCCCTCTCCCTCCCTCTCCTCCCCCCTCCTCACCTTCCCTCCCTCTCCCCTCCTCCCCATCCCCTCCTCCCCCTCCCCTCCCCTTCCCTCCCCCATTTTTTAATATTTTTTTCTGCATTGAGACACAGAAGGACCCCCTCCCCCCGACCCCCCCCCCCCAAAGGACCCCCGGCGTCCCAAAGGCCTGATTTTTCAAAGTTCATTTTGAATTTCTTTCGTTGAAAAGCAAGAGTTGGAATATTTCAGTAGTGTTTGGTTGTGGTTTACCTTGTTACAGTTACATTTTCTTGATTTTTCAAAGTTCATTTTGAATTTCTTTCATTGAAATGCAAGAGTTGGAATATTTCAGTAGTGTTTTGGTGTGGTTTACCATGTCACAGTTACATTCTCTTGATTTTTCAAACTTCATTTGAGTTTCTTTCATTGAAATGCAAGAGTTGGAATATTTCAGTAGTGTTTTGTTGTGGTTTACCTTGTCACAGTTACATTCTCTTGATTTTTCAAACTTCATTTGAGTTTCTTTCATTGAAATGCAAGAGTTGGAATATTTCAGTAGTGTTTTGTTGTGGTTTACCTTGTCACAGTTACATTCTCTTGATTTTTCAAAGTTCATTTTGAGTTTCTTTCATTGAAATGCAAGAGTTGGATTATTTCAGTAGTGTTTGGTCATGGTTTACCTTGTCACAGTTACATTTTCTTGATTTTTCAAAGTTCATTTGAATTTCTTTCGTTGAAATGCAAGAGTTGGAATATTTCAGTAGTGTTTTCTCGTGGTTTACCTTGTCACAGTTATATTTTCTTGATTTTTCAAAGTCCATTTGGATTTCTTTCATTGAAATGCAAGAGTTGGAATATTTCAGTAGCGTTTTGTCGTGGTTTACCTTGTCACAGTTACATTCTCTTGATTTTTCAAAGTTTATTTTGGATTTCTTTTGTTGAAATGCAAGAGTTGGAATATTTCAGTAGCGTTTTGTCGTGGTTTACCTTGTCACAGTTACATTCTCTTGATTTTTCAAAGTTCATTTTGAATTTCTTTCATTGAAATGCAAGAGTGGGATTATTTCAGTAGTGTTTTGTCATGGTTTACCGTGTCACAGTTACATTCTCTTAATTTTTCAAAGTTCATTTTGAATTTTTTCGTTGAAATGCAAGAGTTGGAATATTTCAGTAGTGTTTTGTTATGGTTTACCTTGTCACAGTTACATTTTCGTGATTTTTCAAAGTTCATTTTGAATTTCTTTCGTTGAAATGCAAGAGTTGGAATATTTCAGTAGTGTTTTGTTGTGGTTTACCTTGTCAGAGTTATGTTCTTTTGATTTTTCAAAGTTCATTTCGAATTTCTTTAATTGAAATGCAAGAGTAGGAATATTTCAGTAGTGTTCTGTCGTGATTTACCTTGTCAGAGTTACATTCTCTTGATTTTTCAAAGTTCATTTGAATTTCTTTCGTTGAAATGCAAGAGTTGGAATATTTCAGTAGTGTTTTCTCGTGGTTTACCTTGTCACAGTTACATTTTCTTGATTTTTCAAAGTCCATTTTGGATTTCTTTCATTGAAATGCAAGAGTTGGAATATTTCAGTAGCGTTTTGTCGTGGTTTACCTTGTCACAGTTACATTCTCTTGATTTTTCAAAGTTTATTTTGGATTTCTTTCGTTGAAATGCAAGAGTTGGAATATTTCAGTAGCGTTTTGTCGTGGTTTACCTTGTCACAGTTACATTCTCTTGATTTTTCAAAGTTCATTTTGAATTTCTTTCATTGAAATGCAAGAGTGGGATTATTTCAGTAGTGTTTTGTCATGGTTTACCGTGTCACAGTTACATTCTCTTAATTTTTCAAAGTTCATTTTGAATTTTTTTCGTTGAAATGCAAGAGTTGGAATATTTCAGTAGTGTTTTGTTATGGTTTACCTTGTCACAGTTACATTTTCGTGATTTTTCAAAGTTCATTTTGAATTTCTTTCGTTGAAATGCAAGAGTTGGAATATTTCCGTAGTGTTTTGTTGTGGTTTACCTTTTCAGAGTTATGTTCTTTTGATTTTTCAAAGTTCATTTCGAATTTCTTTAATTGAAATGCAAGAGTAGGAATATTTCAGTTGTGTTCTGTCGTGGTTTACCTTGTCAGAGTTACATTTTCTTGATTTTTCAAAGTTCATTTGAATTTCTTTCATTGAAATGCAAGAGTTGGATTATTTCAGTAGTGTTTTGTTGTGCTTTACCTTCTCATAGTTACATTCTCTTAATTTTTCAAAGTTCATTTTGAATTTCTTTCGTTGAAATGTGAGAGTTGGAATATTTCAGTAGTGTTTTGTCGTGGTTTACCTTGTCACAATTACATTCTCTTGATTTTTCAAAGTTCATTTCGAATTTCTTTCATTGAAATTCAAGAGTTGGACTATTTCAGTAGTGTTTTGTCGTGGTTTACCATTTCAAAGTTACATTCTCTTGATTTTTCAAAGTTCATTTTGGATTTCTTTCGTTGAAATGCAAGAGTTGGAATATTTCAGTAGTGTTCTGTCATTGTTTACCATGTCACAGTTATATTCTCTTGATTTTTCAAAGTTCATTTTGAATTTCTTTCATTGAAATGCAAGAGTTGGAATATTTCAGTAGTGTTTTGTCGTGGTTTACCATGTCACAGTTAAATTCTCTTAATTTTTTAAAGTTCATTTTGGTTTTCTTTCGTTGAAATGCAAGAGTTGGAATATTTCAGTAGTGTTTTGTCGTGGTTTACCATGTCACAGTTACATTCTCTTGATTTTTCAAAGTTCATTTTGAATTTCTTTCATTGAAATGCAAGAGTTGGATTATTTCAGTAGTGTTTTGTCGTGGTTTAACATGTCACAGTTACATTCCCTTGATTTTTCAAAGTTCATTTTCGATTTCTTTCATTGAAAAGCACGAGTTGGAATATTGCTGTAGTTTTTTGGTGTGGTTTACCTTATCACAGTTACATTCTCTTAATTTTTCAAAATTCATTTTGAATTTCTATCGTTGAAATGCAAGAGCTGGAATATTTCAGTAGTGTTTTGTTGTTGGTTTACCTTATCACAGTTAAATTCTCTTGATTTTTCAAAGTTCGTTTTGAATTTCTTATGTTGAAGAGCAAGAGTTGGAATATTTCAGTAGTGTTTTGTTGTGGTTTACCTTGTCACACTTACATTTTCTTGATTTTTCAAAGTTCATTTTGGATTTCTTTCATTGAAATGCAAGAGTTGGAATATTTCAGTAGTGTTTTGTTGTGGTTTACCTTGTCACAGTTACATTCTCTTGATTTTTCAAAGTTCATTTTGGATTTATCACGTTGAAATGCAAGAGTTGGAATATTTCAGTAGTGTTTTGTTGTGGTTTACCTTGTCACAGTTACATCCTCTTAATTTTTCAAAATTCATTTTGAATTTCTATCGTTGAAATGCAAGAGCTCGAATATTTCAGTAGTGTTTTGTTGTGGTTTACCTTATCACAGTTACATTTTCTTGATTTTTCAAAGTTCATTTTGAATTTCTTTTATTGAAATGAAAGAGTTGGAATATTTCAGTAGTGTTTTGTCGTGGTTTACCTTGTTAGAGTTACATTTTCATGATTTTTCAAAGTTCATTTTGAATTTCTTTCGTTGAAATGCAAGAGTTGGAATATTTCACTAGTGTTTTGTTGTGGTTTACCTTGTCACAGTTACATTTTCTTGATTTTTAAAAGATCATTTCGGTTTTCTTTCCTTGAAATGCAAGAGTTGGAATATTTCAGTAGTGTTTTGTCATGGTTTACCTTGTCACAGTTACATTCTCTTGATTTTTCAAAGTTCATTTTGGATTTCATTCGTTGAAATGCAACAGTTGGAATATTTCAATAGCGTTTTGTCGTGGTTTACCTTGTCACAGTTACATTCTCTTGATTTTTCAAAGTTCATTTTGGATTTCTTTCGTTGAAATGCAAGAGTGGGATTATTTCAGTAGTGTTTTGCCATGGTTTACCATGTCACAGTTACATTCTCTTGATTTTTCAAAGTTCATTTGAATTTCTTTCATTGAAATGCAAGAGTTGGAATATTTTAGTAGTGTTTTGTTGTGGTTTACCTTGTCACACTTACATTCTCATGATTTTTCAAAGTTCATTTTGGATTTCTTTCATTGAAATGCAAGAGTTGGAATATTTCAGTAGTGTTTTGTCGTGGTTTACCTTGTCACACTTACATTCTATAGATATTTCAAAGTTCATTTGAATTTCATTCATTGAAATGCATGAGTTGGAATATTTCAGTAGTGTTTTGTTGTGGTTTACCTTGTCACACTTACATTTTCTTGATTTTTCAAAGTTCATTTTGGATTTCTTTCATTTAAATGCAAGAGTTGGAATATTTCAGTAGTGTTTTGTCGTGGTTTACCTTGTCACAGTTACATTCTCTTGATTTTTCAAAGTTCATTTTGGATTTATCTCGTTGAAATGCCAGAGTTGAATTATTTCAGTAGTATTTTGTCATGGTTTACCTTGTCACAGTTACATTCTCTTGATTTTTCAAAGTTCATTTTGAGTTTCTTTCATTGAAATGCAAGAGTTGGAATATTTCAGTAGTGTTTTGTTGTGGTTTACCTTGTCACAGTTACATTCTCTTGATTTTTCAAACTTCATTTTGAGTTTCTTTCATTGAAATGCAAGAGTTGGAATATTTCAGTAGTGTTTTGTTGTGGTTTACCTTGTCACAGTTACATTCTCTTGATTTTTCAAAGTTCATTTTGAGTTTCTTTCATTGAAATGCAAGAGTTGGATTATTTCAGTAGTGTTTGGTCATGGTTTACCTTGTCACAGTTACATTTTCTTGATTTTTCAAAGTTCATTTGAATTTCTTTCGTTGAAATGCAAGAGTTGGAATATTTCAGTAGTGTTTTCTCGTGGTTTACCTTGTCACAGTTACATTTTCTTGATTTTTCAAAGTCCATTTGGATTTCTTTCATTGAAATGCAAGAGTTGGAATATTTCAGTAGCGTTTTGTCGTGGTTTACCTTGTCACAGTTACATTCTCTTGATTTTTCAAAGTTTATTTTGGATTTCTTTTGTTGAAATGCAAGAGTTGGAATATTTCAGTAGCGTTTTGTCGTGGTTTACCTTGTCACAGTTACATTCTCTTGATTTTTCAAAGTTCATTTTGAATTTCTTTCATTGAAATGCAAGAGTGGGATTATTTCAGTAGTGTTTTGTCATGGTTTACCGTGTCACAGTTACATTCTCTTAATTTTTCAAAGTTCATTTTGAATTTTTTTCGTTGAAATGCAAGAGTTGGAATATTTCAGTAGTGTTTTGTTATGGTTTACCTTGTCACAGTTACATTTTCGTGATTTTTCAAAGTTCATTTTGAATTTCTTTCGTTGAAATGCAAGAGTTGGAATATTTCAGTAGTGTTTTGTTGTGGTTTACCTTGTCAGAGTTATGTTCTTTTAATTTTTCAAAGTTCATTTCGAATTTCTTTAATTGAAATGCAAGAGTAGGAATATTTCAGTAGTGTTCTGTCGTGGTTTACCTTGTCAGAGTTACATTCTCTTGATTTTTCAAAGTTCATTTGAATTTCTTTCGTTGAAATGCAAGAGTTGGAATATTTCAGTAGTGTTTTCTCGTGGTTTACCTTGTCACAGTTACATTTTCTTGATTTTTCAAAGTCCATTTTGGATTTCTTTCATTGAAATGCAAGAGTTGGAATATTTCAGTAGCGATTTGTCGTGGTTTACCTTGTCACAGTTACATTCTCTTGATTTTTCAAAGTTTATTTTGGATTTCTTTCGTTGAAATGCAAGAGTTGGAATATTTCAGTAGCGTTTTGTCGTGGTTTACCTTGTCACAGTTACATTCTCTTGATTTTTCAAAGTTCATTTTGAATTTCTTTCATTGAAATGCAAGAGTGGGATTATTTCAGTAGTGTTTTGTCATGGTTTACCGTGTCACAGTTACATTCTCTTAATTTTTCAAAGTTCATTTTGAATTTTTTTCGTTGAAATGCAAGAGTTGGAATATTTCAGTAGTGTTTTGTTATGGTTTACCTTGTCACAGTTACATTTTCGTGATTTTTCAAAGTTCATTTTGAATTTCTTTCGTTGAAATGCAAGAGTTGGAATATTTCTGTAGTGTTTTGTTGTGGTTTACCTTTTCAGAGTTATGTTCTTTTGATTTTTCAAAGTTCATTTCGAATTTCTTTAATTGAAATGCAAGAGTAGGAATATTTCAGTTGTGTTCTGTCGTGGTTTACCTTGTCAGAGTTACATTCTCTTGATTTTTCAAAGTTCATTTGAATTTCTTTCATTGAAATGCAAGAGTTGGATTATTTCAGTAGTGTTTTGTTGTGCTTTACCTTCTCATAGTTACATTCTCTTAATTTTTCAAAGTTCATTTTGAATTTCTTTCGTTGAAATGTGAGAGTTGGAATATTTCAGTAGTGTTTTGTCGTGGTTTACCTTGTCACAATTACATTCTCTTGATTTTTCAAAGTTCATTTCGAATTTCTTTCATTGAAATTCAAGAGTTGGACTATTTCAGTAGTGTTTTGTCGCGGTTTACCATTTCAAAGTTACATTCTCTTGATTTTTCAAAGTTCATTTTGGATTTCTTTCGTTGAAATGCAAGAGTTGGAATATTTCAGTAGTGTTCTGTCATTGTTTACCATGTCACAGTTATATTCTCTTGATTTTTCAAAGTTCATTTTGAATTTCTTTCATTGAAATGCAAGAGTTGGAATATTTCAGTAGTGTTTTGTCGTGGTTTACCATGTCACAGTTAAATTCTCTTAATTTTTTAAAGTTCATTTTGGTTTTCTTTCGTTGAAATGCAAGAGTTGGAATATTTCAGTAGTGTTTTATCGTGGTTTACCATGTCACAGTTACATTCTCTTGATTTTTCAAAGTTCATTTTGAATTTCTTTCATTGAAATGCAAGAGTGGGATTATTTCAGTAGTGTTTTGTCGTGGTTTAACATGTCACAGTTACATTCCCTTGATTTTTCAAAGTTCATTTTCGATTTCTTTCATTGAAAAGCACGAGTTGGAATATTGCTGTAGTTTTTTGGTGTGGTTTACCTTATCACAGTTACATTCTCTTAATTTTTCAAAATTCATTTTGAATTTCTATCGTTGAAATGCAAGAGCTCGAATATTTCAGTAGTGTTTTGTTGTTGGTTTACCTTATCACAGTTACATTCTCTTGATTTTTCAAAGTTCGTTTTGAATTTCTTATGTTGAAGAGCAAGAGTTGGAATATTTCAGTAGTGTTTTGTTGTGGTTTACCTTGTCACACTTACATTTTCTTGATTTTTCAAAGTTCATTTTGGATTTCTTTCATTGAAATGCAAGAGTTGGAATATTTCAGTAGTGTTTTGTTGTGGTTTACCTTGTCACAGTTACATTCTCTTGATTTTTCAAAGTTCATTTTGGATTTATCACGTTGAAATGCAAGAGTTGGAATATTTCATTAGTGTTTTGTTGTGGTTTACCTTGTCACAGTTACATCCTCTTAATTTTTCAAAATTCATTTTGAATTTCTATCGTTGAAATGCAAGAGCTCGAATATTTCAGTAGTGTTTTGTTGTGGTTTACCTTATCACAGTTACATTTTCTTGATTTTTCAAAGTTCATTTTGAATTTCTTTTATTGAAATGAAAGAGTTGGAATATTTCAGTAGTGTTTTGTCGTGGTTTACCTTGTTAGAGTTACATTTTCATGATTTTTCAAAGTTCATTTTGAATTTCTTTCGTTGAAATGCAAGAGTTGGAATATTTCACTAGTGTTTTGTTGTGGTTTACCTTGTCACAGTTACATTTTCTTGATTTTTAAAAGATCATTTCGGTTTTCTTTCCTTGAAATGCAAGAGTTGGAATATTTCAGTAGTGTTTTGTCATGGTTTACCTTGTCACAGTTACATTCTCTTGATTTTTCAAAGTTCATTTTGGATTTCATTCGTTGAAATGCAACAGTTGGAATATTTCAATAGCGTTTTGTCGTGGTTTACCTTGTCACAGTTACATTCTCTTGATTTTTCAAAGTTCATTTTGGATTTCTTTCGTTGAAATGCAAGAGTGGGATTATTTCAGTAGTGTTTTGCCATGGTTTACCATGTCACAGTTACATTCTCTTGATTTTTCAAAGTTCATTTTGGATTTCTTTCATTGAAATGCAAGAGTTGGAATATTTTAGTAGTGTTTTGTTGTGGTTTACCTTGTCACACTTACATTCTCATGATTTTTCAAAGTTCATTTTGGATTTCTTTCATTGAAATGCAAGAGTTGGAATATTTCAGTAGTGTTTTGTCGTAGTTTACCTTGTCACACTTACATTCTATAGATATTTCAAAGTTCATTTGAATTTCATTCATTGAAATGCATGAGATAGTGTTTTGTTGTGGTTTACCTTGTCACACTTACATTTTCTTGATTTTTCAAAGTTCATTTTGGATTTTTTTCATTGAAATGCAAGAGTTGGAATATTTCAGTAGTGTTTTGTCGTGGTTTACCTTGTCACAGTTACATTCTCTTGATTTTTCAAAGTTCATTTTGGATTTATCTCGTTGAAATGCCAGAGTTGAATTATTTCAGTAGTATTTTGTCATGGTTTACCATGTCACAGTTACATTCTCTTGATTTTTCAAAGTTCATTTTGAGCTTCTTTCATTGAAATGCAAGAGTTGGAATATTTCAGTAGTGTTTTGTCATGGTTTACCTTGTCACAGTTACATTCTCTTGATTTTTCAAAGTTCATTTTGAATTTCTTTCGTTGAAATGCAAGAGTTGGATTATTTCAGTAGTGTTTTTTCGTGGTTTACCTTGTCAAAGTTACATTCTTTTGATTTTTCAAAGTTCATTTTGAGTTTCTTTCATTGAAATGCAAGAGTTGGAATATTTCAGTACTGTTTTGTTGTGATTTACCTTGTCACAGTTACATTCTCTTGATTTTTCAAAGTTCATTTTGAATTTCATTCATTGAAAAGCAAGAGTTGGAATATTTCACTAGCGTTTTGTCGTGGTTTACCTTGTCACAGTTACATTTTCTTGATTTTTCAAAGTTCATTTTGAATTTCTTTCATTGAAATGCAAGTGGAATTATTTCAGTAGTGTTTTTTTGTAGTTTACCTTGTCACAGTTACATTCCCTTGATTTTTCAAAGTTCTTTTTGGTTTTCTTTCATTGAAATGCAAGAGTTGGAATATTTCAGTAGTGTTTTGTCGTGGTTTACCTTGTCACAGTTACATTCTCTTGATTTTTCAAAGTTCATTTTGAATTTCTTTAGTTGAAATGCAAGAGTTGGAATATTTCAGAAGCGTTTTGTGGTGGCTTACCTTGTCACAGTTATATTCTATTGATTTTTCAAAGTTCATTTTCAATTTCTTTCATTGAAATGCAAGAGTTGGAATATTTCAGTAGTGTTTTGTCGTGGTTTACCTTGTCACAGTTACATTCCCTTGATTTTTCAAAGTTCATTTTGAATTTATCTCGTTGAAATGCAAGAGTTGGAATATTTCAGTAGTATTTTGTCATGGTTTACCTTGTCACACTTACATTCTCACGATTTTTCAAAGTTCATTTTGGTTATCTTTCGTTGAAATGCAAGAGTTGGAATATTTCAGCAGTGTTTTGTCGTGGTTTACCTTGTCACACTTACATTCTCTTGATTTTTCAAAGTTCATTTTGAATTTCTTTCGTTGAAATGAAAGAGTTGGATTATTTCAGAAGTGTTTTTTCGTGGTTTACCTTGTCAAAATTATATTCTCTTGATTTTTCAAAGTTCATTTTGAGTTTCTTTCATTGAAATGCAAGAGTTGGAATATTTCAATACTGTTTTGTTGTGGTTTACCTTGTCACAGTTACATTCTCTTGATTTTTCAAAGTTCATTTTGAATTTCATTCATTGAAAAGCAAGAGTTGGAATATTTCAGTAGCGTTTTGTCGCGGTTTACCTTGTCACAGTTACATTTTCTTGATTTTTCAAAGTTCATTTTGAATTTCTTTCATTGAAATGCAAGTGGAATTATTTCAGTAGTGTTTTTTTTGTAGTTTACCTTGTCACAGTTACATTCCCTTGATTTTTCAAAGTTCCTTTTGGTTTTCTTTCATTGAAATGCAAGAGTTGGAATATTTCAGTAGTGTTTTGTCGTGGTTTACCTTGTCACAGTTACATTCTCTTGATTTTTCAAAGTTCATTTTGAATTTCTTTAGTTGAAATGCAAGAGTTGGAATATTTCAAAAGTGTTTTGTGGTGGCTTACCTTGTCACAGTTATATTCTATTGATTTTTCAAAGTTCATTTTCAATTTCTTTCATTGAAATGCAAGAGGTAGAATATTTCACTATTGTTTTCTCATGGTTTACCTTACCACACTTACATTCTCTTGATTTTTCAAAGATCATTTTGGATTTATTTCGTTGAAATGCAAGAGTTGGAATATTTCAGTAGTGTTTTGCCGTGGTTTACTATGTTAAAGTTACATTCTCTTAATTTTTCAAAGTACATTTTGGATTTCTTTCGTTGAAATGCAAGAGTTGGAATATTTCAGTAGTGTTTTGTCGTGGTTTACTTCGTCACAGTTACATTCTCTTGATTTTTCAAAGTTCATTATGGATTTCTTTCGTTGAAATATGTTTTGTCGTGCTTTACCTTGACACAGTTAAATTTTTGGATTTTTGTTAGGTTAGGTTAGGTTAGGCTAGATCAAGTTAGGTTAGGTTAGGTTAAGTTAGGTTAGGTTAGCCTACGTACGCGCGCGTACGTAGGCTAAACTAACCTAACTTAACCTAACCTAACCTAACTTGATCTAGCCTAACCTAACCTAACCTAACAAAAATCAAAAAATTTAACTGTGTCAAGGTAAAGCACGACAAAACATATTTCAACGAAAGAAATCCATAATGAACTTTGAAAAATCAAGAGAGAGTAACTGTGACAAAGTAAACCACGACAAAACACTACTGAAATATTCCAACTCTTGCATTTCAACGAAAGAAATCCAAAATGTACTTTGAAAAATTAAGAGAATGTAACTTTAACATAGTAAACCACGGCAAAACACTACTGAAATATTCCAACTCTTGCATTTCAACGAAATAAATCCAAAATGATCTTTGAAAAATCAAGAGAATGTAAGTGTGGTAAGGTAAACCATGAGAAAACAATAGTAAAATATTCTACCTCTTGCATTTCAATGAAAGAAATTGAAAATGAACTTTGAAAAATCAATAGAATATAACTGTGACAAGGTAAGCCACCACAAAACACTTTTGAAATATTCCAACTCTTGCATTTCAACTAAAGAAATTCAAAATGAACTTTGAAAAATCAAGAGAATGTAACTGTGACAAGGTAAACCACGACAAAACACTACTGAAATATTCCAACTCTTGCATTTCAATGAAAGAAAACCAAAAGGAACTTTGAAAAATCGAGGGAATGTAACTGTGACAAGGTAAACTTCAAAAAAACACTACTGAAAATAATTCCACTTGCATTTCAATGAAAGAAATTCAAAATGAACTTTGAAAAATCAAGAAAATGTAACTGTGACAAGGTAAACCGCGACAAAACGCTACTGAAATATTCCAACCCTTGCTTTTCAATGAATGAAATTCAAAATGAACTTTGAAAAATCAAGAGAATGTAACTGTGACAAGGTAAACCACAACAAAACAGTATTGAAATATTCCAAATCTTGCATTTCAATGAAAGAAACTCAAAATGAACTTTGAAAAATCAAGAGAATGTAACTTTGACAAGGTAAACCACGAAAAAACACTACTGAAATAATCCAACTCTTGCATTTCAACGAAAGAAATTCAAAATGAACTTTGAAAAATCAAGAGAATGTAAGTGTGACAAGGTAAACCACGACAAAACACTGCTGAAATATTCCAACTCTTGCATTTCAACGAAAGATAACCAAAATGAACTTTGAAAAATCGTGAGAATGTAAGTGTGACAAGGTAAACCATGACAAAATACTACTGAAATATTCCAACTCTTGCATTTCAACGAGATAAATTCAAAATGAACTTTGAAAAATCAAGGGAATGTAACTGTGACAAGGTAAACCACGAAAAAACACTACTGAAATATTCCAACTCTTGCATTTTAATGAAAGAAATTGAAAATGAACTTTGAAAAATCAATAGAATATAACTGTGACAAGGTAAGCCACCACAAAACGCTTCTGAAATATTCCAACTCTTGCATTTCAACTAAAGAAATTCAAAATGAACTTTGAAAAATCAAGAGAATGTAACTGTGACAAGGTAAACCACGACAAAACACTACTGAAATATTCCAACTCTTGCATTTCAATGAAAGAAAACCAAAAGGAACTTTGAAAAATCAAGGGAATGTAACTGTGACAAGGTAAACTACAAAAAAACACTACTGAAATAATTCCACTTGCATTTCAATGAAAGAAATTCAAAATGAACTTTGAAAAATCAAGAGAATGTAACTGTGACAAGGTAAACCACGACAAAACGCTAGTGAAATATTCCAACTCTTGCTTTTCAATGAATGAAATTCAAAATGAACTTTGAAAAATCAAGAGAATGTAACTGTGACAAGGTAAACCATGACAAAACACTACTGAAATATTCCAACTCTTGCATTTCAATGAAAGAAGCTCAAAATGAACTTTGAAAAATCAAGAGAATGTAACTGTGACAAGGTAAACCATGACAAAATACTACTGAAATAATTCAACTCTTGCATTTCAACGAGATAAATCCAAAATGAACTTTGAAAAATCAAGAGAATGTAACTGTGACATGGTAAACCACGACAAAACACTACTGAAATATTCCAACTCTTGCATTTCAATGAAAGAAATCCAAAATGAACTTTGAAAAATCAAGAAAATGTAAGTGTGACAAGGTAAACCACAACAAAACACTACTGAAATATTCCAACTCATGCATTTCAATGAATGAAATTCAAATGAACTTTGAAATATCTATAGAATGTAAGTGTGACAAGGTAAACCACGACAAAACACTACTGAAATATTCCAACTCTTGCATTTCAATGAAAGAAATCCAAAATGAACTTTGAAAAATCAAGAGAATGTAAGTGTGACAAGGTAAACCACAACAAAACACTACTAAAATATTCCAACTCTTGCATTTCAATGAAAGAAATCCAAAATGAACTTTGAAAAATCAAGAGAATGTAACTGTGACATGGTAAACCATGGCAAAACACTACTGAAATAATCCCACTCTTGCATTTCAACGAAAGAAATCCAAAATGAACTTTGAAAAATCAAGAGAATGTAACTGTGACAAGGTAAACCACGACAAAACGCTATTGAAATATTCCAACTGTTGCATTTCAACGAAAGAAATTCAAAATGAACTTTGAAAAATTAAGAGAATGTAACTGTGAGAAGGTAAAGCACAACAAAACACTACTGAAATAATCCAACTCTTGCATTTCAATGAAAGAAATTCAAATGAACTTTGAAAAATCAAGAGAATGTAACTCTGACAAGGTAAACCACGACAGAACACTACTGAAATATTCCTACTCTTGCATTTCAATTAAAGAAATTCGAAATGAACTTTGAAAAATCAAAAGAACATAACTCTGACAAGGTAAACCACAACAAAACACTACTGAAATATTCCAACTCTTGCATTTCAACGAAAGAAATTCAAAATGAACTTTGAAAAATCACGAAAATGTAACTGTGACAAGGTAAACCATAACAAAACACTACTGAAATATTCCAACTCTTGCATTTCAACGAAAAAAATTCAAAATGAACTTTGAAAAAATAAGAGAATGTAACTGTGACACGGTAAACCATGACAAAACACTACTGAAATAATCCCACTCTTGCATTTCAATGAAAGAAATTCAAAATGAACTTTGAAAAATCAAGAGAATGTAACTGTGACATGGTAAACCACGACAAAACACTACTGAAGTATTCCAACTCTTGCATTTCAATGAAAGAAATCCAAAATGAACTTTGAAAAATCAAGAAAATGTAAGTGTGACAAGGTAAACCACAACAAAACACTACTGAAATATTCCAACTCATGCATTTCAATGAATGAAATTCAAATGAACTTTGAAATATCTATAGAATGTAAGTGTGACAAGGTAAACCACGACAAAACACTACTGAAATATTCCAACTCTTGCATTTCAATGAAAGAAATCCAAAATAAACTTTGAAAAATCATGAGAATGTAAGTGTGACAAGGTAAACCACAACAAAACACTACTAAAATATTCCAACTCTTGCATTTCAATGAAAGAAATCCAAAATGAACTTTGAAAAATCAAGAGAATGTAACTGTGACATGGTAAACCATGGCAAAACACTACTGAAATAATCCCACTCTTGCATTTCAATGAAAGAAATTCAAAATGAACTTTGAAAAATCAAGAGAATGTAACTGTGACAAGGTAAACCACGACAAAACACTACTGAAATATTCCAACTCTTGCATTTCAATGAAAGAAATCCAAAATGAACTTTGAAAAATCAAGAAAATGTAAGTGTGACAAGGTAAACCACAACAAAACACTACTGAAATATTCCAACTCATGCATTTCAATGAATGAAATTCAAATGAACTTTGAAATATCTATAGAATGTAAGTGTGACAAGGTAAACCACGACAAAACACTACTGAAATATTCCAACTCTTGCATTTCAATGAAAGAAATCCAAAATAAACTTTGAAAAATCATGAGAATGTAAGTGTGACAAGGTAAACCACAACAAAACACTACTAAAATATTCCAACTCTTGCATTTCAATGAAAGAAATCCAAAATGAACTTTGAAAAATCAAGAGAATGTAACTGTGACATGGTAAACCATGGCAAAACACTACTGAAATAATCCCACTCTTGCATTTCAACGAAAGAAATCCAAAATGAACTTTGAAAAATCAAGAGAATGTAACTGTGACAAGGTAAACCACAACAAAACGCTATTGAAATATTCCAACTGTTGCATTTCAACGAATGAAATCCAAAATGAACTTTGAAAAATCAAGAGAATGTAACTGTGACAAGGTAAACCATGACAAAACACTACTGAAATATTCCAACTCTTGCATTTCAAGGAAAGAAAACCGAAATGATCTTTTAAAAATCAAGAAAATGTAACTGTGACAAGGTGAACAACAAAACACTAGTGAAATATTCCAACTCTTGCATTTCAACGAAAGAAATTCAAAATGAACTTTGAAAAATCATGAAAATGTAACTCTAACAAGGTAAACCACGACAAAAAACTACTGAAATATTCCAACTCTTTCATTTCAATAAAAGAAATTCAAAATCAACTTCGAAAAATCAAGAAAATGTAACTGTGATAAGGTAAACCACAACAAAACACTACTGAAATATTCGAGCTCTTGCATTTCAACGATAGAAATTCAAAATGAATTTTGAAAAATTAAGAGGATGTAACTGTGACAAGGTAAACCACAACAAAACACTACTGAAATATTCCAACTCTTGCATTTCAACGTGATAAATCCAAAATGAACTTTGAAAAATCAAGAGAATGTAACTGTGACAAGGTAAACCACAACAAAACACTACTGAAATATTCCAACTCTTGCATTTCAATGAAAGAAATCCAAAATGAACTTTGAAAAATCAAGAAAATGTAAGTGTGACAAGGTAAACCACAACAAAACACTACTGAAATATTCCAACTCTTGCTTTTCAACATAAGAAATTCAAATGAACTTTGAAAAATCAAGAGAATGTAACTGTGATAAGGTAAACCAACAACAAAACACTACTGAAATATTCCAGCTCTTGCATTTCAACGATAGAAATTCAAAATGAATTTTGAAAAATTAAGAGAATGTAACTGTGATAAGGTAAACCACACCAAAAAACTACAGCAATATTCCAACTCGTGCATTTCAATGAAAGAAATCGAAAATGAACTTTGAAAAATCAAGGGAATGTAACTGTGACATGTTAAACCACGACAAAACGCTACTGAAATATTCCAACTCTTGCATTTCAACGAAAGAAAACCAAAATGAACTTTGAAAAATCAAGAGAATTTAACTGTGACATGGTAAACCACGACAAAACACTACTGAAATATTCCAACTCTTGCATTTCAATGAAAGAAATTCAAAATGAACTTTGAAAAATCAAGAGAATATAACTGTGACATGGTAAACAATGACAGAACACTACTGAAATATTCCAATTCTTGCATTTCAACGAAAGAAATCCAAAATGAACTTTGAAAAATCAAGAGAATGTAACTTTGAAATGGTAAACCACGACAAAACACTACTGAAATAGTCCAACTCTTGCATTTCAATGAAAGAAATTCGAAAAGAACTTTGAAAAATCAAGAGAATGTAATTGTGACAAGGTAAACCACGACAAAACACTACTGAAATATTCCAACTCTCACATTTCAACGAAAGAAATTCAAAATGAACTTTGAAAAATTAAGAGAATGTAACTGTGAGAAGGTAAAGCACAACAAAACACTACTGAAATAATCCAACTCTTGCATTTCAATGAAAGAAATTCAAATGAACTTTGAAAAATCAAGAGAATGTAACTCTGACAAGGTAAACCACGACAGAACACTACTGAAATATTCCTACTCTTGCATTTCAATTAAAGAAATTCGAAATGAACTTTGAAAAATCAAAAGAACATAACTCTGACAAGGTAAACCACAACAAAACACTACTGAAATATTCCAACTCTTGCATTTCAACGAAAGAAATTCAAAATGAACTTTGAAAAATCACGAAAATGTAACTGTGACAAGGTAAACCATAACAAAACACTACTGAAATATTCCAACTCTTGCATTTCAACGAAAAAAATTCAAAATGAACTTTGAAAAATTAAGAGAATGTAACTGTGACACGGTAAACCATGACAAAACACTACTGAAATAATCCCACTCTTGCATTTCAATGAAAGAAATTCAAAATGAACTTTGAAAAATCAAGAGAATGTAACTGTGACAAGGTAAACCACGACAAAACGCTACTGAAAAATTCCAACTCTTGCATTTCAACGAAAGAAATCCAAAATAAACTTTGAAAAATCAAGAGAATGTAACTGTGACAAGGTAAACCACGACAAAACGCTACTGAAATATTCCAACTCTTGCATTTCAATGAAAGAAATCCAAAATGGACTTTGAAAAATCAAGAAAATGTAACTGTGACAAGGTAAACCACGAGAAAACACTACTGAAATATTCCAACTCTTGCATTTCAACGAAAGAAATTCAAATGAACTTTGAAAAATCAAGAGAATGTAACTCTGACAAGGTAAACCACGACAGAACACTACTGAAATATTCCTACTCTTGCATTTCAATTAAAGAAATTTGAAATGAACTTTGAAAAATCAAAAGAACATAACTCTGACAAGGTAAACCACAACAAAACACTACTGAAATATTCCAACTCTTGCATTTCAACGAAAGAAATTCAAAATGAACTTTGAAAAATCACGAAAATGTAACTGTGACAAGGTAAACCATAACAAAATACTACTGAAATATTCCAACTCTTGCATTTCAACGAAAAAAATTCAAAATGAACTTTGAAAAATTAAGAGAATGTAACTGTGACACGGTAAACAATGACAAAACACTACTGAAATAATCCCACTCTTGCATTTCAATGAAAGAAATTCAAAATGAACTTTGAAAAATCAAGAGAATGTAACTGTGACAAGGTGAACCACGACAAAACGCTACTGAAATATTTCAACTCTTGCATTTCAACGAAAGAAATCCAAAATAAACTTTGAAAAATCAAGAGAATGTAACTGTGACAAGGTAAACCACGACAAAACGCTACTGAAATATTCCAACTCTTGCATTTCAATGAAAGAAATCCAAATGGACTTTGAAAAATCAAGAAAATGTAACTGTGACAAGGTAAACCACGAGAAAACACTACTGAAATATTCCAACTCTTGCATTTCAACGAAAGAAATTCAAATGAACTTTGAAAAATCAAGAAAATGTAACTGTGACAAGGTAAACCATGACCAAACACTACTGAAATAATCCAACTCTTGCATTTCACTGAAAGAAACTCAAAATGAACTTTGAAAAATCAAGAGAATGTAACTGTGACAAGGTAAACCACAACAAAACACTACTGAAATATTCCAACTCTTGCATTTCAATGAAAGAAACTCAAAATGAAGTTTGAAAAATCAAGAGAATGTAACTGTGACATGGTAAACCACACCAAAACACTACTGAAATATTCCAACTATTGCATTTCAATGAAAGAAATTCAAAATGAACTTTGAAAAATCAAGAAAATGTAACTGTAACAAGGTAAACCACAACCAAACACTACTGAAATATTCCAACTCTTGCTTTTCAACGAAAGAAATTCAAAATGAACTTTGAAAAATCAGGCCTTTGGGGCACCGGGGGTCCTTTGGGGGGGGGGGGGGGTCGGGGGTCGGGGGTCCTTCTGTGTCTCAATGCACAAAAAAAATATTAAAAAATGGGGGAGGGAAGGGGAGGGGAGGGGAGAGGGAGGAGGGGAGGAGGGGAGGAGGGGAGAGGGAGGGAAGGTGAGGAGGGGGGAGGAGAGGGAGGGAGAGGGAGGGGAGGGGCTCTTTGGGGGTCAAGGGGGGGGGGAGCCCTTTGGGGTCCGGGGGGTCTGGGGGACCCTTGAGGGCCGGGTGGCCCTTTGGGAGCTTGGGGGACCTTTGAGGACCGGGGGCTTCCTTCGGGGTTGGGGTAGGGGGATCAGAACCCTTTGGGGTTGGGGTAGAGGACCTCACGACACTGTTCAAATAGAACTTGTTTACTATAACGACCACACTCAAAACCTCTTCTAAAACCCTTTCTAAAATCATCTTTTAAAACGTCTCCAACTGTTTCGCCGAAATAATTCCATAACCTGTCTAAAACCGTTTCGCCCAAATAATCCCCTAAAAGTAATTTCTGTGTGTTCCTTTTGTTTTTTGGCATCTCTGTGCTTTCACATTTCAAATTTCTAGGAAACCCTTTCCTACGTTAATCTCTTCATCTCATAAATGTTCCTAGCTAAACTATTATGGTTTCGTTAGAATATCAATTTATCTCTCCGACTTAAAGCTCAGTGAAGCCGTATTTAAAAATAGAATTTCTATCTCTTTAGACTCCCGCATAATTCCAAGATAACAAGTGATGTCATTTATGATTCCTGACACTAAAGATCAATGAAGCCCTATTTAAAAATAGAATATTAATTTTTCTCTCTGACCTAAAGAACGTTTATCCCTCAGACATAAGATTAAAGAAGCCATAATGTTTCTTAATTCTCCCCTTCTTGAATCAATAATTTCCCCGCCGATTATGTAAATCAAGTTCACAGGCTAGGTTCACCTAAAGATCAATGAAGCCATGTTTGTTTCTTAATTCCCCCTTCGTGAATCAATAATTTCCCCTAGCGATTATGTAAATCACCCCAATGTCATTACACCTGGACAAACGACAGCAAATAAATCGACCTTGAAGGAAGAAAACCATAAACCACGTGGTTCTCGTGGGAGTTTTAAAAAAAAGTGTCCGGATCGGGATTCGAAGGGGTATTGTTCTCGTCGGAGTCAATAAGGCCTTTCTACTCATTACCTGATATAGTTACTATTAATTTATTACAGCGCTTGAGGCCAGTACATAATCTCCCTTCATATTTTACTCTCCTGTAGGCTTGACCTAAATGTTTTTTCCTTTCCATTATTTATAGCGTACGTGATCCCTTACCCTAAACCTTGTAACTTTTAATCTTTTAACTAAATCGTACTAACTTTTCCGACCCCATTCAAGAATGGGCTACATTTCTCATTTGGCCCCAGCTAGAAACAAAGCCCTATTGTGAGTACTCTATAATCATACCTGATTAAAACACGGCCAAACCCTCTGAAGTTTTCTTTCAATAGAGCTCTAAACGGTGGTATTGAGCAATATATTTGGTAACCCTTATTTTCTGAGTACTTAAGTACTTTAAGTACTTAGTACTTTAAGACTGTCTTTAGACAATTCCTCTGGACGCAACTAGACCACCTTCCTTAACTTTTAGAGGCTTCCACTTGTCAGAGCCATGCTTACTGTTCTGCTATTAGCTTCTTTTATCCTAATCTTACTTCTAGAACGCATCTTGCTAGTCTCCCAAGCTTTTTTTGCGAGTAAAAACTACTGTATTTTTCCTATTATACATCTTACATCTTCACATCATCCAGCTTCCTTACTAAAAGATGCTATTAACATAATTATTTGAATCTACTCGGTCATATTTTTCGATACTAAAAATCACCTCTTGTCCTTGTTTATTCATAATTGAAGTCATTAGGCTTTATTAGCCTTAATTTTTAAACTTCGTCAATCCCTGAACTCTCAAAATCTCTAAAAATTACTTCACTCTTTTAATATTTTTGTCCAAACTCTCTTCCATAGATACCATGTTTTCCCATAGCCTTCGATAAGTTTCTTAGAACTAAATGTTTCAAAACAATCTACATAATCGGGAATAAACATAATCATGGGTACTTTCCCATTATATGGGCACTTCTAAAAAGTCAAGATTGGTTAATGCTACTGAAATAAAATAAAATAGGATGTATATATAATAGTTTATAAACAAATTTGGGCTATATATTTGCACATTAGGGGTGGGGGGTAAAGCATTGCATATATTAAATACGTAACCTAACCTAGGTACCTTTTTCTCCCCCTAAACCCCAAAAAACAACAGTTTAAATATTGTAATTCAATGAGAAACCACGCTCTTCCATCAATTTAGATAACAATTACCAGCTTTACGAATCTCCATCACTGCATTCATTCGACTGTCTATAGCCGAAGTGCCCATATAATGGGAAAGTACCTAATCATATCTATCTTCTGATTTCATGCCGAACCAGCCAGGGGCGGATCTTGAGCAAAATCTTGGGGGAGGCCAAATGTGACAAGGGCAGCAATAAGCAAAATCTTGGGGGGGCAACGTTACAAAGGTGCCAATAATTGACCAAATTGACAAATTTATTCCAAAAAAAGAGTAAAAAAAAGAAAAAAACAGGATAAGAGGTGCCATAAAAAATCTTGGGGGCCCGAAGTCCTCCCGCCCTCCTCTGGATCTGCCAGTGGAACCAGATCCGAACCTTGCTTCTTATTTTGACCAAGTCTTATCTGGAATCAAAACATTCTTGGTTCTGAACTGTGAGTTAGTATAAACTGACTGTCGATTCTAATTTCAAAAGAAACCGGATTGCTAGAAAAATAATTATTTAACAATATACAAATTATGTAATTATGTAACAATAAACAAATCTCTTTTTTTGCTGATTCTAAAAAAAAAATACTAATATAAAATCAACTCATCAAAAGTTATTAGGACAAGGAAATTTCCATATTTGCAGAAAAAAGGGGAGAAAGTCCTCAATTTCCGCATATAATGTATTTTGGTCATATTATCAATAAAACATATTTAAATTTCAAAATAGAGAGTGGATTATTTTCGGACGTCGACCCCCCCCCCCCTCAAATAAAGGATAATTTCTGTTCGTTTTTGTTGTAACGTAACTCTTTACTTTCATTTTGAAAAATTAACACAATGCAAAGATATAGCCTTGCTTAAAGATCTTTTATCACGTAAATCAAATGCCGGTACTTGTATTATAAACCCACTACCGCTCAAGTTGTTCATTCATTGACGCATTATAGAACCGGTTTTTTTCCGTTAGTTTCTTTCAGCTTAGCGTGAGACAAGACAAAGAGAAGTGACAGAATAGATGGAAAATATATAATTTGGGCTTTATATTTGCACATTAGGGGGTGGGGGTAAAGTATTTAGACAGAGTGAAGTTAGAAATCATTTCTTACTGCATAATATGCAGAATAATTATACCTAATACATTAAACATGCAGACCCACTACACTTTACCCCCCCCCACCCCTAACTTTCAAATATATAGCCCAAACTTGTTTCTAAAGTACTATATTTTTATCTTAAATTGGTATATTTCATTAGGATTGAGCGCCAGAGAAACATATTAGAAGAATATTAGGTAGTTGGTGTATCATACAAGTGCCCAAATTCCTTTTTAATTTTAAAAACTGAGGTCTTATGGTCTTTAAATTGAAATACTTATCTGGTATTAGTCTAAGAATTAACATTTGGCCAATGCCCCTCTTCCTTTCTTAAAACAACCCTATTTTTATTTCTCTTAAAAACATATCTACATCATATCTTCAAAAGTCTTTTTTGCCGTCGAATTAAAAACTGCTAGCTAACAATTTTCATAGCAATTGCGTTTCCGCCGTCCAGCCAAAACTGTTTATTAACATTATGTTAGAGAATTTCTCTAACAAATCAAACCATTGTTGGACAAAATTATTGCAGGATTTGAATGGCAATGTTGAAAAAAAAAACAGATAATGCAGAAAAGCAGAATGAGTATTTTCTATACTTATAACATATATAGAAAATTTAGGACTGCTAGGCTAATACTTATTGACAAAACCTGGGACAAATCGGAGGCAACAATATACGAATGGAGGCAACATCCAACGAAATGGAGGCAAAAACTGTTTTGGCTATTGGACAGTAAACTTTCTCGGCTATTCCCGATTGACCAATAATATTCACCATTTTTTATTTTTTTTTTTTTTTGCTTCCTTAAGATCCTTTGGGATCCACAAACAATCCTTTAAATTTTTAAGCCTCTTGTTCTTCTTCTGAACAAATCAAACAGTGCGTGGTAACGAACTGTAAGTAAGGAGCGACGCGGCTCAATAGTAACCAAAACTCTATATAATATTCATTAAGTTTAGCGTTACCTATCAAAGGCTACGAGCCTGATAAAATTTGCCTGATTTTCAGAAAAGGAGGCAAACACCCTTTAAAAGTAAGAGAACCATAATGAAAATCATACCATCAAATTCAGTGTATCAGAAAACTCTAATGTAGAGGTTTCAAGCTTCTATCTGCAAAAATGTGGAATTTTGTATTTTTTGCCAGAAGAAAGATCACGGATGCGTGTTTAGTTGTTTTTTTTTTTCCAGGGATGATCGTATCGACTCAATGGTCATAGAATATCGAGAGAGGGATCATTCGAACGGACATTAAAAGTTCTAGTGTCTTTTTTAAGTGACTAAAAAATTAGAGGGCAACTAGCCCCCCTCCCACGCCTCTTCTTTTCCCATATTTGTCCGATAAAGTTTTAGATAGCAATCTTGTTCAACATAGTTGAAAGGTACAAAACTTTGCCTTTTGAGATAACATGACCCCCCATACCCCTGGGGAAGATCTTCAAGTTATAAATTTTGCCCATGGTTCACGTATAGTATTTGTAGTTGGGAAGTTTGTATACATTTTTCGAGTGGGGAGGTGATATTTTCTACTGGGGGATTTTCCACGGGGAAAGTTTTCGATGGGGAGGGAAGTTTCCGGGGGTGAACTTATCAGGGGAAATTTTACACTGGGGGAAAGTGCCAGAATTCCTATACAAAATTTTGTTTTATTTGTCTTACTTTCTCTTTGCCAACTCAATTTTATATGGAGACATTAAGGGTAATTCTCCGGGGTAAATTTTCACCGGGATTGAATTGTCTAGAAGATCCTTCTGTGGTGAAGGTGGAATTTTCAATAGAAGCTGAGCCAGATTTTCTGACATTATTTAAAAAGCCATCAGAAGTTAAATTAAAAAAAAAACAAGGTTTTTCATCTGGAAAAAAAGGAGCAGCATTCAAACTTAAAACGAAATTAGTATATAAAGGGGGTTGCCCCCTCTTCAGCAACTCGCTCTTTACGCCGAAAAGCAGGGTTGAATTTTGTCCCAATTCTTTAATAATGACTCCTGAAACCAACGGGTCGCTTAATTAAAGCTAAAAGAAGATTTTTTTAAAGTTTTTCACTCAGAATTAGTAAATTCTTCCAGGCCAGGGTGGCGATACTGAATAGCAGTAATGGTGTTGTATTAGCAGTAGTAGTAACAGTAGTAGAAGCAGTATTAATAGCAGTAGTAGCAGGTACATGATGGATTTTGGTCAGTTGAACATCCCCCCATGATGCCCCAAAAGTTTCATCTCAATATGGTAAGCTGTTCCAAAAATATTGCTGATACAAATATTGCCTTTTTGGTGAATTGATTATCTCCCTTATCATTTCATGAAAGTTCCAAATTAATGTATTCAGTCATTCCTCGGTTATGCCCTTTTGACAATCCGTATCCATACTAAATGTTTCGATTTAGTTTAACACTACCTTCTATATTCTCTGAAGGCTCAGCTGAATGCCCTTCGTCTTTTTGGAAAGTAAAGGTCAAACATGCCCACCTTTCTCAATAACATGTACTGTAATTTATGTAAAGAATGGACAAACTGCCTAACTTACAGCCCTTGCCCCGAGGGCTATGGGGGGGTGAGTTCCCCAAAGACCTAACAACTGGACCGTTCGACAATGCTGAAAAAACATCCGTCTCAAAATTTTGATTGGATGTGTTTTGGGAAATGATGGACGTGGGGGAGGGAGGACCTGGGTGCCCTCCAATCACATTCGACTCCTAAAAAGGAGACTAGAACTTCCGATTTCCAATCAAATGAAGCCTATCCAAAGTTTATATGACCACCCATTCCAAAAAAACCTTATATACCCGTGGAACATAACTTAGAAGTAGATTATGCCATCTGTATTTGCTCTCAGCACGTTCCTTGGTACCTTTCCAGGACACTCTTGAGGATCAATGAGCTCTATCAGAGTGAGTATCCCCTCCTAATATCTTTTAGGTTTGTTATAATTGCATAATGTTTTGTTTGAAAAGTTAAATACTTTTGAATCGAATCGTTAATTACTTTTGACTGGATGCGGTTGTTCGCGGTGTTGTCTGGATACTATGGCTGCCTTATTACTTCCTATTGGGTGTGGTCTGTTTGGTTTTACCTGAGGATGGGTGTGGTCTTTTGGATTACATAATCAATTTCTCTGGCCTTGAGTATAGATATATAAGCTTGATGGAGAGTTAGTATCACAGTTCCAAATAGACATTTGACTATCTTACATTGATTAAAATTCGGAAAACGTCCTATTATTAAAAATGAGTGGTCTTACACTATTGTAAGTTGAAGGAGTTGACAATAATGATATGAAGACAAGAGTCCCCAATGTAGCTGTGGAAATTGCAAAGGATTGTCGGTTAACATTTGAGGGGGATGATATGTTTGGTAGAGATGTTATTTTATTATAACGTTTCTGACAATAGAAAATGTTTTATGATGTTTTTTTTTCGGCTAGACATTTTTAGTTGATCGTTTAGTCATCTCCCTACAGGGAACCAATAGGCGATGTGAATGTGCTCAAAAGTAGAAAAAAGAAGGATTTTTCATGAGTTAGTTTAGTTCAAAATTGATAGTGTGAGTTTTAAGAACAAAAAAAAGAACTGATGGATTTGAGAAAAAAAATCATGCGGAATCTTGTGACTTCGGAAATATGTTTGAATCTAAATGACCAGTTTCAAAAGTTATCAGTGCAAAAGAAAATATTCTCTCAAAGAATGCTTGAAAATATTCACTCAATTTATTGACATAATAATTGAAACAAATCAAAATTATATTGCGGATATGCTATTGAACACTACCTAAACATTCCATATTGATTCAAAACTCTATCCGAATGACTTTTTCACGAGAACAACAAATAAGTCGAAAATTAAAAAAAATCCTGCCCAAGCAGGTTTTAATTGATTTTGAGAGACCACTGTGTCTCAAAATCAGTGGTGTCTCATTGAAGTGAGACACCGCTGGATAACTCCACCTCTCTCCATCTAGAAGTAAAAAAAAATTAATTTTTGAGTGCAAGTAAGTATCTGTTTGGCAGTGCGACAGTCAACAGTGAACAAATATAATATAGCTGTCCACTATGTTTCTATATATTGGGTAGCTGGTCTTCCTGTGAGAATTGTACTGTTGCAGATGAATATAACGAAAATTGTAGATTGTACAATCCATGCAAATTGCATAGGGGATATGCAGTTGCTATTAAGGATTGTAATTCACGTCTTGAAAACATTTGTGATTCTCATGTTAGAGGTTTCTTATGTTCCAAATGTCAGTGATGAATGTGATCAGTGGGAAAATACTTATCAAGGTATGATTAGAAAAAAACCCTCAACGAACATTTAGTTTACTTTAAAGAGACTGGTATCGTCGTGTATTTAAACTGTTTTGGGAAGAAGAATTTGGTCCACGTTTCAAATGTTGAAACAACAAGAGAATACGGTTTCTACTTCATCGTTGTAAAGACAATGGTAGTTATGATAATAAGCCTAGAGATTTTTATTTGGCTGTTACAGAGAGTGGTTCTTCATTTGAGAATTTAGTTTGTGGCATTACATCAAACAAACAAATTGAAACCCACGAATTTTACTGTATGAATGGAAAAAGTATCATTGACATCACACAGAGATATGATAAGAGTGAAAATACATTGCAATTTAGGAAATGTGATACTGAATTCTCCCTACATGATCAATACAAGGTGAATGCATATGACCTACCACCACTAGTCGTTGCCGACGATGATGAATACCTACATGTAGAAGAATAAATCTAAAGAAAATGAAAAAGACCTTTTGTAAATGTATATATATATATGTTTTATTAATAAGCAAATTTACAAACACTATTAGAACATTTTATTCTTAGAGTACTGAAATTGATATTATACAGATAGTAGAGTGTAATTTCCACAATGAAATCATTCAGGTGAGGATCATCCACGTAAATTTGATAAATTCATTTTAGGTATAACCACAGCATCGGAAAACAAAATACAATAGTGCATGAAAGCCACAGCTTTTGGTCGTCCAATCTTGTACTCTACTCTGGTTTGAATAATAGATTTCCCCTAGCTTTCAATATAGTTGCTGATATGAGGAGTGTAGAATGTATATGGCAAGTCAAGAGGATCGAAAAATTCAATACTTTTCCTAGTTTGAAATATGCATAGCTAGTGACCAGTATTTCTTATATTCGACGGACTGTTATTAACAATGATAATGGTATGGTTATTACTTTGAATTTTATTAAGGAAATCCGATGGTATACAATAGGATTTGTAATTGGACATGAACGAGTCCAAGTTAAAACATTAATTATTTGATTTGTGTTCATGGTGCCAAGTCTAGTAGAACACTACTGTCGGGGGTGATCTCCCAATAGGTTTCAAATTTACTGAGTAACATTAACGTGATACTTTCAGTCAAAGCGTCAGCGAATGTGCACTCAAAACGTACATTTACACTTCTAACAACACTCATGTCTTGAGTGCCTTACAAGTCCAAAATAAATGACACAATGATTTTTTGAAAATATTGAATTGGTTATTCCATTTTCAAATAGTTGTGAATCGTGATCCAGTGATTGCATAGCCAATTCATACAGAGTTCTGTAGGATTTTTTATCAAATGATAAAGTGTACAAGGGAATTCCATTCACCTTGCACACAGGACTGGATAAGCCAAAAAATTAGAACCGTGGGGGGATGCAGTCCAGGATCCAACGTTACTAGCACTCTTCACAAGGGCCAAGACAAGTTTTGAGGGGATTTCTCCATTGATAAATGACGAATTGGTATAACTACGAGAACCTGTGGCAATGTGACGTTGATTGGCGACTGTATGGGGAACAAAAAGTTTGATATTGTTACCATTGGCTTTCAGTTTTTCGACTGCCAATGCAACAGCACTTATAACCTGTTGTTTTCGAACATGAAGTATTGCTGAAGCGAGATTGACATTTGCATCGGGTTCTGCAGCAAGTATTTTTCTCAAAATTTAACTGGCTGGAGCTAGTTGTAACTTTATGTTAATCTTAACTTTGGAAGGCAACCATTGAGACATATTAAATATGTTATGATTTAATTTTCCAACTAAATAATACTCTTTGGTAACTGAAGCAGTCAACTCACCATCAGTATCAACATTCGATCTATGTCCATAACCCAATGCCTGTCCTCTCAACTCCTTGTATGACTTTGGAGTCATCAACATAAATTTTATGTAGCTTGCATAGTTTGATAAATTATAGCGAGTGATCACCAATGTTCCATTAATGTATACATTAATTTGCATGAACAAGTTGTGTAGGAAACAGTTTTCATAGGACAGACCATCGATAGCGGTGGGTGTTGGATTTTCAGACTTTTCTTCGCCACAAAATTTAAATAAATAAATGTGGATAATAAATCTATGAAATAATTGTTATTGGAAATAATTTGAAAGTGTATATTTTCCGACAGGGGTTGTTGAGGATAAAATTGTTCATAATAGCCATACTTGACACTGACATCAACATTTTCAGCATTGAACAGATTCAATGACGAGGTGATTGATAGATATGATTCTTTGTGGGGGAGATAGGTCATCTTAAGAGAAGAAATCTTCCTTTGATCTAACATTCTTTTTCTTCTTTTTCATATTGCTCTTCTTTTTTTTCTTGATACTTTTCGAAGTCGTTGTTGATGTCTTTCGCTTCCCACCTGGGTAGAGTATGATGAGTGAATGACGACCACGCACCCTTGTTAATCCCTTCCCATTTTGTTGAGATTCCAATTGTTCGCCAACAGCTCTTGCTGGAGATCTAATATTTTCTTAAGACTCTCCTTGAAATTTTTAACCGAGCCCCAGTCCTGTAGTGTTTAGGCAGCAAAATTTGTTGCAGCCGGTACAAAATATTTTCAGGCAAGGGGTAGTGCACACCGAAATAGCCTAGCAAACCAACTACCAATACCATAGCTTGACATTTTAGTACGCTCCTTGTACTAGTCCAACCCATGACCTATTTGATGAGGACTCAGAGCAGCAACATAACAATCAATGCCAGGACAGACAAATGGAATTCCTCTATTGTTCTTTTTAAGCAATGGGTAGAAAATGACATGTAATTTCACCCTTTGCTATAACTAAAAGATCGCCGAGTTCATTTCTTAGTGCTAACTGACAGAGTTTCAAATACGAACTGTTTGCGGGAACATACTGGAGATGTATTATATTGTATTGGCGAACATTGTTTTCTATACCTTTTCTCTGTAGAACACGTAGAAGGGGGACATTTGAATTACCAATTCTCGACGGTTCCACAAATGAACTATAAATAAATATACAAGTTTCCAAGAAGAAACTAAGTGCATAGTCAGCATATTTAACCTGGTCCTTGCCAATTAAATTTTCTGCTTTAATAATGTGATATTTAAAACCGAGAACCTCACGTAAATCCTCATTGAGGAAAATTCTTTCATTCTCAAATTGGTAATGTAAGTTCTCCTTTAATCTAACAAATAGTTGAAAGTGAAACCAACTTTTTTCGACTTGCCATTTTTTGTTGATAACTCGACACAGCTAATGCATATTGTTGTATTCCCTGTAGGGTATGGAAACAACAGGGTAATAATTAGAGTCAAAAGTTTCAACCGCACCTTCATCACCGAAGTCAAATGGTCTTACTTTAATCTCATATAGAGTCCCCTTTCTTAGAACGTCATATGCATTCTGGATAATACAATCGACGAGAGAAACTTCATATCTACTTTCAAATTTAATGGCAGGGGAGAGTTTGGTCCAAAAATCACTTGTTTTATTCAAATTGTCCTAGAGAGGATCGGAAACATTGGACATGAATTTCACATAGAAATCATTGGGCATTGTATAACACCTGTCCAAAAATGAAATTCAGAGTTGTACTCAAACCAGCAAACTAGCAACTGTTTCTTACCACCCTGTGTTCGACTTTTTAATAATTTTTCAATCTTATAAAAACCACTGTCTAACTTTTTGAATTTCATAGTCATAAAATCCTCCGAGAATATCATTATCTTTGCTATTTCGTAGTCGATAGGTCACGGGTTTAGTCTCTAGAACTTTCGACACTTTAAATAGCTCAGTAGAATATAGGTAATTCCCTTTTCAAAAAATATTGCATGTACGATTGATTCGAAAAGTATCACCCACAGAGAATTTGCCTTTAATTCAACTTTCATTGCTAGAAGAAGAATATTGTTAGAGAAAAGTGTCAAGCATATTGTCACCATGATGAACTTCAAGAGGACTAAAATTGGACAGGGAGCGATAAGGACGCTGATTGTAAACACGCATCATTTTATTCAAATCATTAATAAAGGCGACACTGTTTTTGAGTGTTTAATATCTGGAAATGAGAAGACGAATGGTTCTAATCAATCGTTCAGCCACTGACAACTTGATTGGTCTATGACTATGATACATTTCTGTACCATATTCACCTTGCAAACAAAACTGGATAGGCCAAAAAATTAAAATTGTGGGGGTATGCGGTCCAGGATCCAACGGCACTAGCACTCTTCACAAGGGCCAAGGCAAGTTTTGAGGGGATTTCTCAATTGATAAATGACGAATCGATATAACTACGAGAACCTCTGGCAATGTGACGTTGATTGGTGACTGTATGGGTAACAAGAAGTTTGATATTGTTAACAGTGGCTCTCAGTTTTTTCCACTGCTAATGCAACAGAGCTCATAACCTGTTGTTTTCAAACATGAAGTATTGCTGAAGTGAGATTGACATTTGCATCGGGTGCTGCAGCAAGTATTTTTCTCAAAATCTAACTGGCTGGAGCTAGTTGTAACTTTATTTCAATCTTAACTTTGGGAGGCAATCATTGAGACATATTAAATATGTTATGATTTAATTTTCCAACTAAATGATACTCTTTGGTCACTGCAGCAGTTAACTCACCATCAGTATCAACATTCGATCTATATTTATAACCCATTGCCTGTCCTCTCAACTCTTTGTATGACTTTGGAGTCATCAACATAAATTGTATGCAGTTTGCATAATTTGATAAATTATTGCCAGTGATCACCAATGTTCCATTAATGTATACATTAATTTGCATGAACAAGTTGTGTAGGATACAGTTTTCATAGGACAGACCATTGGTAGCGGTGGGTGTTGGATTTTCAGACTTTTTTTCGCCACAAAATTTAAATAAATAAATGTGGATAATAAATCGATGAAATAATCGTTATTGGAAATAATTTGAAAGTGTATATTTTCCGACTGGGGTTGTTGAGGATGAAATTGTTCATAATAGCCATACTTGACATTGACATCAACATTTTCAACATTTAATAGATTCAATGACGAGGTGCTTGATAGATATGATTCTTTGTGGGGGAGATAGGTCATCTTAAGGAAGAAATCTTCCTTTGATCTAACAATCTTTTTCTTCTTCTTCTTATTGCTCTTCTTTTTTTTGATACTTTTCGAAGTCGTTGTTGATGTCTTTCGCTTCTCACCTGGGTAGAGACTGATGAGTGAATGACGACCACGCACCCTTGTTAATCCCTTCCGATTTTGCTGGGATTCCAATTGTTCGCCAACAGCTCTTGCTGGAGATCTAATATTTTCCTTAAGACTCTCCTTGAAATTTTTAACCGAGTGTTAGTCCTGTAGTGTTGAGGCAGCAAAATTTGTTGCAGCCGGTACAAAATATTTTCTGGCAAGGGGTAGTGCACACCGAAATAGCCTAGCAAACCAACTACCAATACCATAGCTTGGCATTGTAGTATGCTCCTTGTACTAGTCCAATCCATGACCTATTTGACGAGGACTCAGAGCAGGAACATAACAATCAATGCCAGGACAGACAAATGGAATTCTTCTATTGTTCTTCTTAAGCAATGGGTCGAAGATGACAAGTAATGACACACAAATCCTTTGCTATAACTAAAAGATCTCCGAGTTCATTTCTTAGTGCTAACTGACAGAGTTTCAAATATGAACTGTTTGCAGGAACATACTGGAGATGTATTATATTGTAAAGGCGAACATTGTTTTCTATATCTTTTCTCTGTAGAACACGTAGAAGGGGGACATTTGAATTACCAATTCTCGACGGTTCCACAAATGAACTGTAAATAAATATACTGTAAATGAACTGTAAATGAACTGTAAAACAAGTTTCCAAGATAGATAACATGGTCCTTGAAAATGAAAATTTCTGCTTTAATAATGTGATATTTAAAACCGAGAACCTCACGTAAATCCTCAGTGAGGAAAATTCTTTCATTCTCAAATGGATTGGTAATGTAAGTTCTCCTTTGTTCTGTCAAATAGTTGAAAGTGAAACCAACTTTTTTCGACTTGCCATTTTTTGTTGATAACTCGACACAGCTCATGCATATTGTTGTATTCACTGTAGGGTATGAAAGCAACAGGGTAATCATTAGAGTCATAAGTTGCAACCGCACCTTCATCACCGAAGTCAAAGGGTTTTACTTTAATCTCATATAGAGTCCCCTTTCTTAGAACGTCGAATGCAATCTGGATAATACAATCGACGAGAGAAACTTCATATCTACTTTCAAATTTAATGGCAGGGGAGAGTTTGGTCCAAAAATCACTGGTTTTATCCAAATCGTCTTAGAGAGGATTGAAAACATTGGACATGAATGTCACATAGAAATCATTGGGCATTGTGTAACACCTGTCCAAAAATCAAATTCAAAGTTGTACCCAAACCAGCAAACCTGCAACTGTTTCTTACCACCCTGTGTTCGACTTTTTAATAATTTTTAAATTTTATAAAAACCACTGTCTAACTTTTTGAATTCCATAGTCATAAAATCCTCCGAGAATCTCATTATCTTTGCTATTTCGTAATCGATAGGTCAAGGGTTTAGTCTCTACAACTTTTGACACTTTAAAAAGCTCAGTAGACTACAGGTAATTCCCTTTTCAAAAAATATTGCTTGTACGCTTGCTTCGAACTGTATCACCAGCAGAGAATTTGCCTTTAATTCAACTTTCATTGCTAGAAGAAGAATATTGTCTGAGAAAAGTGTCAAGCGTATTGTCACCGTGATGAACTTCAAGAGGACTAAAATTGGACAGGGAGCTATAAGGACGCTGATTGTAAACACGCATCATTTTATCGAAATCATTAATAAAGGCGGCACTGTTTTTGAGTGTACAATATGTGGAAATGAGAAGACGAATGGTTCTAATCAATCGTTCAGCCACTGACCCCTTGATTGGTCTATGACTATGATACAACTCTGTACCATATTTCAATAGCATTTTGTTTACATATGTATTGACAAATTCACTCACTCATTACGTCTAAATTTTACTATAAGAATCTTGGCCAAGTATTGTTTCCAGAGCAATTGCAATCTCCTCCACATGCTTATGTTTCAATGGAATTTCATAGGAGTAGTGACTAAAATACTAATTGCAAATATAATTTACTTATAGGGTTTATTCTATTGTCGTTATATCACATCCAAAGTCATAAGATCAGCTTTCATGATTTGCAATGGGTAGAAGGTCTTTTTTTCGATTTTGATTACCACGAAGTCTACGATTTCGATGAAGAGTATAGTGGAGTTCACTTTGAAGATTTTCTTTTGATACATTCTGTTGGACATTAGAGGCATGAGCAAGTGTACTGGGGGTACTAAGACTTCCCTTCTCAAAAACATTTGCATAAAGACGTTTCAGGGTTTACACTTCCTCTTCCAATACCCTTTTGTATACTAACACTGGTGGCGGCAGCTGCAGTGGAAAGATATTTTCCACTACCCCTTAAGGTTGAATCATAACTGTTGTAGATTGATTTGGGTGTACTTGTTAGCATTAACGTTTTAAAATCATCCTTTTCAGAATTGTCTTCATCATAATATCATTTACTGATATCAATTCCTTTAAGACTTTCCTATTAAACACAAATGCTTGAGGAAACTTCGATGTGTGTCAATATCTCCAAAGATTTGTGTCAATGGATACAGTTTTCTTGTGATTTGAGACAAAATCAGCTATTAGATCAATGAGATTGTAAGTGCTGCTACTGAGAGTGATTTGCTTACTTGTAGCATCAATTTGAACATCACTGGTTTCATTCAAATAATTTAACAATCTTCTACCCCACTCCCAATTGAAAACTGGTATTAAATCTAATATTTTTGATATGTCCGATAGTAATGGTGCTGCTGCTGCTGACATAGATGAAGTACTTGACTCATGTGTCTTATCTGCAACATTCACAACACTGATGGGTTTAATTTGATACGGTTTTTCTTTGCCAACACGAAGTGCCATTTGAAAAACCAAAAGTTTCTGATCATCAGGTATACTATTGTCATTAAGGAAATCTGTGAGATTACCCTCAAAAGTTTGCAGTGGAGAAATAGAAAACTCAGAATTAAAGTGGAACTTTTTTCTCTTCTTTGAAAAAATTTAGATTTGAAATGTCACTTTTTTTCTTTTCCTTTAGAAAACTCAGAAGAGAACTTGAACTCTCTTTCACTTCTTTGAGAAAACTCAGAATCAAAGTGGAACCTTTTCTATTCTTGGGCAAATAATTCAGAAGGCAAGTATAACTTTTCAGTCTTCTACAGAAAAATTCAGAACAGAACTTGAACTTTTCTTCACTTCTCTGAAAAAACTCAGAATTAAAGTTGAACTTTTTTCTCTTCTTTGGAAAAATTTAGAATTGAAGAGTAACTTTTTTTCGTTTCTTTTAAAAAATTCAGAAGAGAACTTGAACTTTTCTTCACTTCTTCGAGAAAACTCAGAATTAAAGTGGAACTTTTTCTATTCTTGGGGAAAAATTCAGAAGAGAACTTTAACTTTTCTTCAGTTCATTGAGAAAACTCAGAATTAAAATGGAACTTTTTTCTCTTCGTGGGTCAAAATTCAGAATTGAAGTATAACTTTTTCTATCTTCTATGGTAAACTTCAGGACAGAACTTGAAATTTTTTCTCTTCTTTGAGAAAATTCAGAAATGATGTGGAACTTTTTTTCTTCCTTGGAAAAATTCAGAATTGAACTCAAACTTTTTTTCTCTCTTCCTTTAAAAAATTCAGAGGAAAACTTGAACTTTTCTTCACTTCTTTGAGAAAACCCAGAATCAAAGTGGAACCTTTTCTCTTCTTGGGGGAAAAATTCAGAGGAGAAGTACAACTATTTCAGTCTCCTACAGAAAAATTCAGAACGGAACTTGAAATTTCCATCTCTTCATTGTGAAAATTCAAAAGAGAACATGAACTTTTCTTCAGTTCTTTGAGAAAACTCAGAATTAAAGTGGAATTTTTTCTCTTTTTGGGATAACTTGAAATTTTTATTCTTTTCATTGAGAAAATTCAGAAACGAAGTATAACTTTTTTTCTATCTTCTAGGGAAAAAATCAGAACAGAACTTGAAATTTTTTCTCTTCTTTGAAAAAATACAGAACTGAAGTGGAACTTTTTTCTCTTCTTTAGAGAAATTTAACCTGTTTTCTCTTATTTAAGAACTTCAAAAGAGAACTTGAACATTTTTTCCCTTCTTTGAGAAAACACATTAAAGTGGAACTTTTTCTTTTCTTGGGGAAATTCAGAATCGAAGTATAACTTTTTTATCTTCTACGGAAAAATTTAGAACAGAACTTTAAATTTTTTTTCTCGTCCTTGAGAAAATTCAGAACTGAACTGGAACTTTTTGTTTTCTCTGGAAAAAAAAATTAAAATTGAACTGTAACCTTTTTTTCTCTTCTTTGAGAAAATTAAAAATTTAACTTGAACTTTTCTTCACTTCATTCAGAAAACTCGGGATAAAATTGGAATTTTTTCTCGTCTTAGAGAAAAAATTTCAAGCTCTGTTCTGAATTTATCATAGAAGATAGAAAAAGTTATACTTCGATTCTGAATTTTTTACCCAAGAATAGAAAAAAAAGTTCCATTTTAATTCTGAGTTTTCTCAATGAAGTAAAGAATAGTTAAAGTTTTCTTCTGAATTTTCCCCCAAGAAGAGAAACAGTTCCACTTTTAATTCTGAGTTTTCTCGAAGAAGTGAAGAACAATTCAAGTTCTGTTATGAATTTGCTAAAAGAAAAAAATTACAGTTTGATTCTAAATTTTTCCGAAGAAGAGAAAATAGTTCCACTTCAGTTCTGAATTTTCTCAAAGAAGAGAAAAAAATTTCAAGATTTGTTCTGAATTTGTTTTCGTAGAAGACAGAAATAGTTATACATCGATCTTGAATTTTCCCCAGGAAAAGACAAAGTTCCCATTTTAATTCTTAGTGTTCTCAAAGGAATGAAGAAAAGTTCAAGTTCTCTTCTAAATTTTTCCCAAAGAAGATAAAAAGTTCCACTTTTATTCTAAGTTTTCTCAATTGAGTGAAGAAAAGTTCAAGTTCTCTTCTGAATTTTCTCAAAGAAGAGAAAAAAGTTACAGTTAAATTCTAATTTTTTCCAAAGAAACAAAATGTTCCAGTTTAGTTCTGAATTCTCTCAGAGACGAGAAATAAATTTTTTTCCGTAGAAGATAGAAAAAGTTATACTTCGATTCTAAATTTTTCCCCACGAAGAAAAAAAAGTTCCACTTTTATTCTAAGTTTTCTCAATTGAGTGAAGAAAAGTTCAAGTTCTCTTCTGAATTTTCTCAAAGAAGAGAAAAAAGTTATAGTTTAGTTATAATTTTTTCCAGAGATAAATAAAAGAGTTCCAGTTCAGTTCTGAATTTTCTCAACGACGAGAAAAAAAATTTAAAGTTCTGTTCTAAATTTTTCTGTAGAAGATAAAAAAAGTTGTACTTCGATTCTGAATTTTTCCCAAGACGAGAAAAAGTTCTACTCTAATTCTGTGTTTTCTCAAAGAAGGGAAGAAATGTTCAAGTTCTCTTTTGAATTTTCTTAAAGAAAAGAAAACAAGTTAAATTTTTCGAAAGAAGACTAAATAAGTTATATCTTTCTAAAGAAGAGAAAAAAGTTGCACTTTAGAACTGAATTTTCTCAAAAAAAGAAAAATTTCAAGTTCTGTTCCGAATTTTTCCCTAGAAGATAGAAAAAAAGTTATACTTCGATTCTGAACTTCCTCAATGACGAGGATAAAAATTCCAAGTTACACCAAAAAAAGAAAAAGCTCCACTTTAATTCTGAACTTTCTTCAAAACAGTTTCAAAACAGTGCCGCCTTTATTAATGATTTCGATAAAATGATGCGTGTTTACAATCAGCGTCCTTATAGCTCCCTGTCAAATTTTAGTCCTCTTGAAGTTCATCACGGTGACAATACGCTTGACACTTTTCTCAGACAATATTCTTCTTCTAGCAATGAAAGTTGAATTAAAGGCAAATTCTCTGCTGGTGATACAGTTCGAAGCAATCGTACAAGCAATGTTTTTTGAAAAGGGAATTACCTGTAGTCTACTGAGCTTTTTAAAGTGTCAAAAGTTGTAGAGACTAAACCCTTGACCTATCGATTACGAAATAGCAAAGATAATGAGATTCTTGGAGGATTTTATGACTATAGAATTCAAAAAGTTAGACAGTGGTTTTTATAAAATTTAAAAATTATTAAAAAGTCGAACACAGGGTGGTAAGAAACAGTTGCAGGTTTACTGGTTTGGGTACAACTTTGAATTTGATTTTTGGACAGGTGTTACACAATGCCCAATGATTTCTATGTGACATTCATGTCCAATGTTTCCAATCCTCTCTAAGACGATTTGGATAAAACCAGTGATTTTTGGACCAAACTCTCCCCTGCCATTAAATTTGAAAGTAGATATGAAGTTTCTCTCGTCGATTGTATTATCCAGATTGCATTCGACGTTCTAAGAAAGGGGACTCTATATGAGATTAAAGTAAAACCCTTTGACTTCGGTGATGAAGGTGCGGTTGCAACTTATGACTCTAATGATTAGCCTGTTGCTTTCATACCCTACAGGGAATACAACAATATGCATGAGCTGTGTCGAGTTATCAACGAAAAATGGCAAGTCGAAAAAAGTTGGTTTCACTTTCAACTATTTGACAGAACAAAGGAGAACTTACATTACCAATCCATTTGAGAATGAAAGAATTTTCCTCACTGAGGATTTACGTGAGGTTCTCGGTTTTAAATATCACATTATTAAAGCAGAAATTTTCATTTGCAAGGACCATGTTATCTATGCAGACTATGCACTTAGTTTCTTCTTGGAAACTTGTATATTTATTTACAGTTCATTTGTGGAACCGTCGAGAATTGGTAATTCAAATATCCCCCTTCTACGTGTTCTACAGAGAAAAGGTATAGAAAACAATGTTCGCCACTAAAATATAATACATCTCCAGATGTTTCCGCAAACAGTTCGTATTTGAAATTCTGTCAGTTAGCACTAAAAAATTGAACTCGGAGATCTTTTAGTTATAGCAAAGGATTTTTGTGTCATTACATGTCATTTTCGTCCCATTGCTTAAGAAGAACAATAGAAAAATTCCATTCTGGCATTGATTGTTATGTTGCTGCTCTTAGTCCTCGTCAAATAGGTCATGGGTTGGACTAGTACAAGGAGCGTATCACAATGCCAAGCTATGGTAATAGTATTTGGTTTGCTAGGCTATTTTGGTGTGCACTACCCCTTGCCAGAAAATATTTTGTACCGGCTGCAACAAAATTTGCTGTCTCAACACTACAGGACTGGGGCTCGGTTAAAAATTTCAAAGAGGGTCTTAAGGAAAATATTAGATCTCCAGCAAGAGCTGTTGGCGAACAATTGGAATCTCGGCAAAATCGGAAGGAATTAACAAGGGTGCGTGGTCGTCATTCACTCATCAGTCTCTACCCAGGTGGGAAGCGAAAGACATCAACAACGACTTTGAAAAGTATAAAGAAAAAAAAGAAGAGCAATAAGGAGAAGAAGAAAAAGATTGTTAGATCAAAGGAAGATTTCTTCTCTTAAGATGACCTATCTCCCCCACAAAGAATCATATTTATCAATCACTTCGTCATTGAATCTATTCAATGCTGAAAATGTTGATTCTAGTGTCAAGTATGGCTATTATGAACAATTTCATCCTCAACAACTCCTGTCGGAAAATATACATTTTCAAATTATTTCCAATGACGATTATTTCATCGATTTATTATCCATATTTATTTATCTAAATTTTGTGGCGAAGAAAAAGTCAGAAAATCCAACACCCACCGCTGCCGATGGTCTCTCCTATGAAAACTGTATCCTACACAACTTGTTCATGCAAATTAATGTATACATTAATGGAAAATTGGTGATCACTGGCAATAATTTATCAAACTATGCAAGCTACATACAATTTATG
This sequence comes from Artemia sinica, assembly GCA_027921565.1. Classification (NCBI taxonomy): domain Eukaryota; kingdom Metazoa; phylum Arthropoda; class Branchiopoda; order Anostraca; family Artemiidae; genus Artemia; species Artemia sinica. Next base: position 29,125,931 of record CM051265.1, on the reverse strand, counting down.
TTGATGACTCCAAAGTCATACAAGGATTTGAGAGGACAGGCAATGGGTTATAAATACAGATCGAATGTTGATACTGATGGTGAATTAACTGCTGCAGTGACCAAAGACTATCATTTAGTTGGAAAATTAAATCATAAAATATTTAATATGTCTCAATGGTTGCCTCCCAAAGTTAAGATTGACATAAAGTTACAACTAGCTCCAACCAGTTAAATTTTGAGAAAAATACTTGCTGCAGCACCCGATGCAAATGTCAATCTCACTTCAGCAATACTTCATGTTCGAAAACAACAGGTTATAAGCTCTGTTGCATTGGCAGTGGAAAAACTGAGAGCCAATGGTAAACAATATAAAACTTCTTGTTCCCCATACAGTCAACAATCAACGTCACATTACCACAGGTTCTCGTAGTTATACCGATTCGTCATTTATCAATTGAGAAATCCCCTCAAAACTTGCCTTGGTCCTTGTGAAGAGTGCTAGTGCCGTTGGCTCCTGGACCGCATTCCCCCACGATTTTAATTTTTTGGCTTATCCAGTCTTGTGTGCAAGGTGAATATGGTACAGAGTTGCATCATAGTCATAGACCAATCAAGGGGTCAGGGGATGAACGATTGATTAGAACCATTCGTCTTCTCATTTCCAGATCTTGCACACTCAATAACAGTGCCGCATTTATTAATGATTTGGATAAAATGATGCGTGTTTACAATCAGCGTCCTTATCGCTCCCTGTCCAATTTTAGTCCTCTTGAAGTTCATCACGGTGACAATACGCTTGACACTTTTCTCAAACAATATTCTTCTTCGAGCAATGAAAGTTGAATTAAAGGCGAATTCTCTCTCAGTGATACAGTTCGAATCAATCGTACAAGCAATATTTTTTTAAAAGGGAATTACCTATAGTCTACTGAGCTTTTTAAAGTGTCGAAAGTTGTAGAGACTAAACCCGTGACCTATCGAGTGCGAAATAGCAAAGATAATGAGATTCTCGGAGGATTTTATGACTATGAAATTCAAAGAGTTAGACAGTGGTTTTTATAAAATTGTTAAATTATTAAAAAGTCGAACACAGGGTGGTAAGAAACAGTTGCTAGTTTGCTGGTTTGGGTACAACTCTGAATTTGATTTTTGGACAGGTTTTACACAATGCCGAAGGATTTCTATGTGACATTCATGTCCAATGTTTCCGATCCTCTCTATGACGATTTGAATAAAACAAGTGATTTTTGGACCAAATTCTCCCCTGCCATTAAATTTGAAAGTAGATATGAAGTTTCTCTCGTCGATTGTATTATCCAGAATTCATATGACGTTCTAAGAAAGGGGCCTCTATATGAGATTAAAGTAAGACCCTTTGACTTTTTTGATGAAGGTGCGGTTGCAACTTTTGACTCTAATGGTTACCCTGTTGCTTCCATAACCTACAGGGAAGACAACAATATGCTTGAACTCTGTCGAGTTATCAACAAAAAATGGCAAGTCGAAAAAAGTTGGTTTCACTTTCAACTATTTGACAGAACAAAGGAGAACTTACATTACCAATCCATTTGAGAATGAAAGAATTTTCCTCAATGAGGATTTACGTGAGGTTTTCGATTTTAAATATCACATTATTAAAACAGAAAATTTCAGTGGCAAGGACCATGTTATCTATGCAGACTATGCACTTAGTTTCGTCTTGGAAACTTGTATATTTATTTACAGTTCATTTGTGGAACCGTCGAGAATTGGTAATTCAAATGCCCCCCTTCTACGTGTTCTACAGGGAAAAGTTATAGAAAACAATGTTCGCCTTTACAATATAATACATATCCAGTATGTTCCTGCAAACAGTTCATATTTGAAACTCTGTCAGTTAGCACTAAGAAATGAACTCGGAGATCTTTTAGTTATAGCAAAGGATTTGTGTGTCATTACTTGTCATCTTCGACCCATTGCTTAAGAAGAACAATGGAAGAATTCCATTTGTCTGTCCTGGCATTGATTGTTATATTCCTGCTCTGAGTCCTCGTCAAATAGGTCATAGATTGGACTAGTACAAGGAGCGTACTACAATGCCAAGCTATGGTATTGGTAGTTGGTTTGCTAGGCTATTTCGGTGTGCACTACCCCTTGCCAGAAAATATTTTGTACCGGCTGCAACAAATTTTGCTGCCTCAACACTACAGGACTGACACTCGGTTAAAAATTTCAAGGAGAGTCTTAAGGAAAATATTAGATCTCCAGCAAGAGCTGTTGGCGAACAATTGGAATCTCAGCAAAATCGGAAGGGATTAACAAGGGTGCGTGGTCGTCATTCACTTATCAGTCTCTACCCAGGTGAGAAGCGAAAGACATCAACAACGACTTCGAAAAGTATCAAAAAAAAGAAGAGCAATAAGAAGAAGAAGAAAAAGATTGTTAGATCAAAGGAAGATTTCTTCCCTTAAGATGACCTATCTCCCCCACAAAGAATCATATCTATCAAGCACCTCGTCATTGAATCTATTCAATGTTGAAAATGTTGATGTCAATGTCAAGTATGGCTATTATGAACAATTTCATCCTCAACAACCCCAGTCGGAAAATATACACTTTCAAATTATTTCCAATAACGATTATTTCATCGATTTATTATCCACATTTATTTATTTAAATTTTGTGGCGAAGAAAAAGTCTAAAAATCCAACACCCACCGCTACCAATGGTCTGTCCTATGAAAACTGTATCCTACACAACTTGTTCATGCAAATTAATGTATACATTAATGGAACATTGGTGATCACTGGCAATAATTTATCAAATTATGCAAACTGCATACAATTTATGTTGATGACTCCAAAGTCATACAAAGAGTTGAGAGGACAGGCAATGGGTTATAAATATAGATCGAATGTTGATACTGATGGTGAGTTAACTGCTGCAGTGACCAAAGAGTATCATTTAGTTGGAAAATTAAATCATAACATATTTAATATGTCTCAATGATTGCCTCCCAAAGTTAAGATTGACATAAAGTTACAACTAGCTCCAGCCAGTTAGATTTTGAGAAAAATACTTGCTGCAGCACCCGATGCAAATGTCAATCTCACTTCAGCAATACTTCATGTTTGAAAAAATGTCAATCTCACTTCAGCAATACTTCATGTTTGAAAACAACAGGTTATGAGCTCTGTTGCATTGGCAGTGGAAAAAACTGAGAGCCAATGTTAACAATATCAAACTTCTTGTTACCCATACAGTCACCAATCAACGTCACATTGCCAGAGGTTCTCGTAGTTATATCGATTCGTCATTTATCAATTGAGAAATCCCCTCAAAACTTGCCTTGGCCCTTGTGAAGAGTGCTAGTGCCGTTGGATCCTGGACCGCATCCCCCCACAATTTTAATTTTTTGGCCTATCCAGTTTTGTTTGCAAGGTGAATATGGTACAGAAATTTATCATAGTCATAGACCAATCAAGTTGTCAGTGGCTGAACGATTGATTAGAACCATTCGTCTTCTCATTTCCAGATATTAAACACTCAAAAACAGTGTCGCCTTTATTAATGATTTGAATAAAATGATGCGTGTTTACAATCAGCGTCCTTATCGCTCCCTGTCACATTTTAGTCCTCTTGAAGTTCATCATGGTGACAATATGCTTGACACTTTTCTCTAACGATATTCTTCTTCTAGCAATGAAAGTTGAATTAAAGGCAAATTCTCTGTGGGTGATACTTTTCGAATCAATCGTACATGCAATATTTTTTGAAAAGGGAATTACCTATATTCTACTGAGCTATTTAAAGTGTCGAAAGTTCTAGAGACTAAAACCGTGACCTATCAACTACGAAATAGCAAAGATAATGATATTCTCGGAGGATTTTATGACTATGAAATTCAAAAAGTTAGACAGTGGTTTTTATAAGATTGAAAAATTATTAAAAATTATTTCCCCAGCATTGATAGTGTTGAGGAGAATGGGCCTGTTTGATGGTTTTTTGAAATTGATGGGGAGATACCAGTTGAGCTTCACGATTCAGTAAAGGATTTTGTTTTCCCATGCATCAATATACCTGTGACTAGGGACTCTTTGAGCCCCCGCAACAGACGTTTAGTCGAGGTGGACGGATTGCATTGGTCACCTTCAAAACAAAAACTTATTGCTGACCTTCTGCCGAAAAAATATTGTTGTACATCATGTGGCTTTAAAATAGATGTGCAACAACGGTTTCAACGTCACAAAGGTTCATAGAGCCCTCCAGTTTAGTCAAAAACTCCATCTGAAAACGTTTGTTGACACTTTTGTCAAGAAATGTTCTGAAAACAGACGAAAGCCGAAAAAGAAATTTATAAGCTCATTTTGAATTCGGCTTTTGGTAAAATGTGCGAGAGTGTTCGCAATAGGAATCATTGTGACGTCGTGACCGATCCCAAACAATATGCTCAAATTATTGCCGATACAAATTACACTTCCTATACAATCATTGGCCCGGACATGGTACTATTGAATAGGAAAAAAAGAAGCATTGTCCTGAATAAAAATATTGCTGCAGGCAGTGCGATCTTGAAGATCTCTAAAAAGCTCATGCTGGAATTCTACTACAATGTGGCTAGGGTACAGTGGCGGGAGAAGGGGCAAGTAGAGGTCTGCTACGGGGACACAGATTCTCTACTGCTAAAAGTAAAAACCTCAAACCTAATTGATGATTTGGCGCAAGGTGAAATCATCAGCTCGCGGATGGACTACACCAATTGGAGTGGGCTTTACCCAGAGCTAGTGAAACGTCGAGCGCCAAATCAGCTTTTATTTTTTAAATCCGAAGCGGGAAGCGACATGATTTCCCGTGGTATGTTTGTAAGTCCGAAGGTGTATTTTATACAGACACACGACGAGGAAATCAAAAAACGTTGCAAAGGAGTACCCACGCGCTATGTGGATAAGAATTTCGACATGGACATCTATAGGAATTGTATTGTTCAAAATACAATTCCACGAGGAAAATTGCTGGCAATTCGTTCACTCAACTACAGGAACTTCACTGTAAATATAGAAAAAATTGCCATGAGTACCATTTCCGACAAGGTCTATGTTTGTCAAGACGGTGTAACTACCCTCCCCCTGGGGTACTATTTAACTTCCAACCGAGCCGAATTTGTTATCCATAGGGAAAGTCTCGGTTTGAGTAAAGTCCAATAAATTTCCCAAAACCTTGGGGGAAGGGGGGGGGGGCTCGCAGCCCGGGGGGGGGGGCGCCCAGCTTGCCGCCAGCGGGGGGCGAGCCGCCACTACCTCAGTTGTCCTTTTTTTACTTAGAGCAGATTTTTTTGTGCTTTTGTAAATATACATGTTGCATTAAAAAAAGTGATATTATTCAAAGTTATTTTTTTCATTAAATGTTGTATTTATAAATAAAGTATATTTATTAAAGTGCTTTTTCTATTGCATTTTTTTTTATTATAAACAAATTTAAAAAGTGTATTTTCTTTGTTTTCTGTAAAGTGCTGTTTATAATACAAGAAATATGATTCTTTATTGATTTTGTTTTCATTATTCTTGAACGGACTAGTAGTAATAGGGAAATTATTTAGTCATTAGACAACTATAGTCTACAGTTAGTTGTCTAGATGAACTGTTGAAGGGAACATGTATCAATTTAAAACACCATTCAGATCGTTTCTGTATGGGCCGTCAATGTCAGGCAAAACAACACTGTTAACTAAAATAATTAAAAATTGTGATAAAATGTTTGTGGAAAAGCCGAAAAAAATCTACTTTTGTTACAGTATTTGGCAGGAGTCATACGATAAAATAAAAACAAATGGCACGGCGGGATTGGTGCTTATACAATTCATACAGGGACTTGATGTTTTCAACATTATTGAACCAAACTCTTGGTTGATTATTGACAATCTGGCTGAATCTATTGAACAATGGTCCCAGGAAATGCTGCAATTGTTCACTGTTCGCTCTCATCATGAACAGATTTCCATTACTCTGGTTCTACACAACCTCTTTCATTAGAGCAAATGTATACGAACACTTGCATTGAACTGCACCTACAATATCATCTACAGAGTTGTTCGTGATTCTAGCTCGCTAATAACTCTCAATAAGCAAATCTATCCAGGCGCCCCCAAATTTCTGCTCTCAGCGTACAATCAGGCAACTAATAAACCCTACGGCTATATCCTATTGGATCTTAATCAAAATACACCCAAGGATTTGCGTGTAGTCACAGATATTTTTGACAATGACATTACAGTATATCTCCCCGTGAACAGTAAAAAGACCTATTAGTTGTTATCATGACACTGAAGAAACTACATGAAAATAGACATTTATTTTCAGTTCTAAGCACTTCAAAACCCCCACTTAGGAAAGCCATACTCAAACATGGTATTGACAATGATTTCATTAATCTAATATCTGAACTTTGTTTAAATTTGACCGAGGGCAATGTTCAACTAACAGAAGTAGTTAAGCAACAGGCAAAGCAACATCGTTCCATTTTACGTACATTGGCCTCTAAAAACAAAGGAAAGAATTTTAAAAGGAAACGTCTTCTTCAGGCGGGGGGTAGCTTTTTCACACTTTTACTGCCAATAATTGCAGGACTTGTAAACAGTTTTCTCTAGAGAGAATGGCAAAACCCTATAAATTGACTCCAATAGAACTCGCTCTCTCACCCGTGGAACACTTTGAGGACAATCTGAGTAAATTCATTGACAAAGAGAATATTGAGGATGATAAAAAACTGCTTTTACTTCAAGATGCACTTCGCCGAGTGGACAAACATAAACCCTATCGTTCGAATGCCAGTAGTATTGATCACAAAAAAGAATCATCTCCTCAGGATTCTGCTGCTGCTGCTGGAACACAATTGAAGAAGGAGGAATTGGATTCAATTGTATCGAAAAATGGAAGTCTAATGCCCCACTCATATCGTGAACAAAGTAAACGACATAACTTATCTCATGGAAAGTGGTCAAGATCATATTCAAGTTGATAGCAATGGGAAAGGGATTATAATTCAAGGCAAGAGCTATAATCTACTTGATTTAATCTATGATATGGTTACAAATCGTAAAGGACTATTATCATTTGACGCTCATCTATACAACTTTCTAAATACATTAAACTTCCCCAAAACCTTATTAGCAATAGGCAAATTCTAAAAAATTAAATGAACATGCACCCTTGTCAACACCATTAAAATATGAACATGAAGAAGAAGAAGAAGATTTAAATCAATATTGGAAAATACTAGCACACCTAGTGGAAGCTTGACAATAAGGAGGAGTAGTACACCACTGATAGCTAGACAAAAGCGAAGACGTATCAAGTCACCACCACCACCACCACCAACCACCAGTATACAAAAGGGTAGCGGACGTTACACTACACGTTTACATTCAAAATGGTTGAAGTTCTGAAACGTGTTTATGAAAATATTGGTGAAGTGGGGAGTTTAAGTTCCCCCACCACTCTTTCCAAAGTCACTGGCGTTCACGCTAAAAGTGTACAAGACTATCTACAAAATGAATGTTGTTACACTCTGCATAGACATCATAGACTTCGTGCTAATCATTATCGAAAAACTAAAGCCTTTTTCCCATTGCATATAATGCAAGCAGATCTCCTAACTCTAGATGAGATTCAAAGACGTCGCAATACACCGTGCAAGTACATTCTACTTGCAATCAGTGTTTTTAGTCGCTATGCATGTGCAACTCCATTGCGCTCGAAGAGAGGTGTTGAAGTTGCTCATGCCATAGTAAGTATTCTCGAACAGGATTCGTATAAAAAATTCAAACGGATCGTGGTAGTGAATATGTTAATCCCCATGTTGCAAAAAATACTAGTGAAATATAATACACTGCTCTATCATAGTCATAGCCCTATAAAGGCTGCATAAGCCGAACGATTGATAAGAACTATTCGACTTTTAATTTCAAGATATTATATATTGAAAAATACAATTGCTTTTATTCATGATTTAGATAAAATCATGTTGATTTATAATCAACGACCTCATCGATCATTGTCCAATTCAACTCCAACGGAAGTTCATCATTCTGATCATGATACAATTGACACCTTTCTTAAACAATATTCCAATGAAACGATTGTCAAGAAGAATATATTCAATGTTGGTGATACTGTTCGAATTAATAGAACAACTAATGTTTTTGAAAAGGGTAATTACTTGTGGTCCACAGAACTTTTTAAAGTGGCAAAAATCCTAGACACTAAACCCATAACATATCGTTTGCGTGATACCAAAGATGAAGAGATTCTCGGCGGCTTTTATGACTATGAAATACAAAAAGTTATAAATAATAGTGAAATCTATCAAATTGAAAAGATATTCAAGACTCGTACTCACAGGGGTAAGAAACAGTTACATGTTCGGTGGCTAGGATACGACTCTGATTTTGATTCTTGGATCAGTGTTGAAGATATTGACAATGCCCAATGATTTCTATGTAACTTTTATGTCCAACGTTTCCAATCCTCTCTACAACGACTTGAACAAAACAAGTGATTTTTGGACGAAACTCTCCCCCGCCATCAAATTCGATGACGGAAAGTATGAAGTGGCTCTTGTCGACTGTATTCTCAAAAATACCCATGACATCCTGAGAAAGGATCGTGTGTATAATATAAAAGTTATACCATTCGATTGGTCACTCTTTGTCGACTATGAATGGGTTGAAGCACTTAAATTTAGCGAATATCCAGATGTTACATTGAGATATAAAGAGTATGGTACTATGATGGATTTGTGTCGTGCAATCAATAGAAAAATCTCATATCGTAGGAATGGTACATTCCATTTTAATTATTCAATGGAACACGATAGGATTTACATTACATCACCTGTTGACACTGAAATAATTCATCTCCATGATAATCTGAGAGACGTTCTTTGCTTTAAACAGAATATGATCAATGGGAAAAACGCTGGCATCGTTTACGGGATGGATCAAGTTATTTTTGCTGATTATCCACCCGGTTTCGCCTCGGACTCTTACATATTTCTCTATGCATCCTTTGTGGAAACGTCAAGAGTTGGTAATTCAAATGTCCCCCTCCTACGTGTTCTTGAACGAAAAACAACCCATGAACTTGTTCATCACTATAATATAAAGCATCTTCAGTTTGTTCCTGTAAACACTTCGTATTTGGAACTCTGTCAGTTAACACTAAGAAGTGAATTGGGTGATCCTCTAGAAATAACAAAAGGCTTAGCAGCGATTACATGTCATTTTCGACCCATTGTCGACGTCACCAACACCACCTAAAATGAACAATAGAAGAATTCCATTTGTCTGTCCCGAAATCGATTGCTATGTTGGTGCTCTGAGTCCACGTCAAATAAGCAATAGATTGGACTACTACAAGGGGCGTACTACAATGTCTGGCTATGGTATTGGTTTGCTAGGCTATTTCGTTCTGCACTACCCCTTGCCAGAAAATATCTTGTACCTGCTGCATCAAATTTTGCTGCCTCAACACTACAGGACTGGGGGTCGGGTAAGAATTTCAAGGAGAGTGTTAAGGAAAATATTAGATCTTCAGCAAGAGCCGTTGGTGAGCAATTAAAATCTCGGCAAAATGGGGAGGGATTGAAAAGGATGCGTGCGCGTCATTCACTCATCAGTCTCTACCCAGGCGGGAAGCGAAGGACGTCAACAAGGACTTCGAGAAATAAAACAACGAAGACCAATAAGAAGAAGAAAAAGCAAAAGATTGTTAGATCAAAGAAGGATTTCTTCTCTTAAGATGACTTATCTACCCCATAAGGAATCACATCCATCAATCAGTTCCTCATTGAATTTGTTCAATGCTGAAAATGTTGATGTCAGTGTCAAGTATGGCTACTATGAACAATTTCACCCCCAACAACCCCTCTCGGGAAATATACACTTTCAAATATTTTTCAATGAAGACCATTTCATTAATTTGTCATCAACATTTATTGATTTAAATGTTGCGGTGAAGAAAAAGTCAGATAACACAACTCCAACTGCTGCCGATGGTCTCTCCTACGAAAACTGTATTCTACATAACCTGTTCAAACAAATTAATGTATTTATTAATGGAACATTGGTGAGCACTAGCAATAATTTATCCAACTATGCGAGCTACATACAATTTATGATGATGACACCAAAGGCATACAAGGAGTTGAGAGGACAATCATTGGGCTATGAATATCGATCAGGTGTTGATACTGACGGTGAGTTGACTACTGCAGTGAGCCAGGAGTATCATCTGGTTGGAAAATTAAATCATGAGATATTCAATATATCTCAATGGTTACCCCCCAATGTCAAGATTGACATAAAGTTGCAACTGGCCCCATCGAATTTCATTTTGAGAAAAACACTTCCTGCAGCACCCGATGCAAATATCATTATCACATCGGCAATTCTCCACGTTCGAAAACAACAGGTTATGAGCTCTGTTGCATTGGCTGTGGAAAAGCTAAGAGCCAATGGCAACAACATTAAACTTCTTGTCTCCCATACAATCACCAATCAACGTCACATTGCCACCGGCTCTCGTAGCTATACCGATTCATCATTTATCAATGGAGAAATCCCATGAAAATTGGCTTTGGCCTTTGTGAAGAGTGGCAGTGCCGTTGGATCCTGGACTGAATCCCCCCATAATTTTAATTTTTTCGGTCTATCTAGCCTTGTGTGCAAAGTGAATGGTATTCCACTGTACACTCTATCATTTGACAAAAAATCCTATAGAACTCTGTACGAGTTGACCATGCAATCCCTAGATCATGACTCCCAACTATTTGAAAATGGAATAACCGATTCAATGTTTTCAAAAAATCATGGTGTAATTGTTTTGGACCTGTCGGGGGCCCAGGATATGAGCATAGTACGAACAGGGAATGTGCGTTTAGAGTGCACATTTGCCGATGCTTTGACTGAGAGTATCACGCTAATATCATTGAGTCAATTTGAAACCTATTGGGAGATCACACCCGACGGCAGTGTTCTACTAGACCTAGCACCATGCGCACAAACCAAATTATCAACGTATTTAATATGAATCCATACACGTCCCAGTACATGTCCTATTGCATACCATCGGACTTCATTGAAAAAATTCCAAGTGTTAACAATACCCTAATCATTGTTAATAGCAGTCCATCGACTTTGAAGACAGGCTATTGGCTATGCATCTTTCAAACAGCGAAGAATATTGAATTTTTCGATCCTCTTGGTCTATCGTATAAATTCTACACTCCATACATCAGCAACTTTATTGAAAGCAGTGGGAAAACTATTATTCAAAATCAACGAAGAGTACAGGATTTAACGACTAAGACATGTGGCTTTCATGCACTACTCTTTTTCATGTTCAGATATCGTGGCTATAACAAGTAACAATGGGTTTACCTTCAAGCAGTTTCTCCTATAGCAGTTTTCGGCTATACCTTCAAGCAGTTTCTCGACATCTATGTTGACTTACCTCGATTGAACGACTTTCTAGTGGAAAATATACTTACAAGCGTGTTTAATATTGATTTTAGTGCCCTACGAATAAAATGTTCTAAAAATGTATGTGATTTTGTTTATTAATAAAAATAATGTATGTACATGATAAAAACGACTTTTCTACTCTTTAGATTTCATCTTCTACTAGGTATAGGTATTTGTCGATAACAACTAATGTCGATAACAAAAATAGGTAGATTATCTGAATTCACAGTATACTGATCCTGATGTGCTGCAATGTCAGGGTCGCATTTTCTACAATAGAGTGTAACTTCACTCTTGTCATATCTCTTTGTATAGTCAAAGATACTATTCTCATTCATTTTATAGAATTCACATGTTTCAATTTGCTTATTTGAAACAATGTCACAAACAGTGTCCTCAAGTGGTGAATCACATTCCGTCACAGCCAAATAAAAATCAGTGGGCTTATAATCATAGTAGTCATTGTCTTCACAACGATGACATAGAAACCAAATTCTTTTGTTGTTCCAACAGTTGAATCGCTGACCCGGCTCCTCCTCCCAGAGCAATCTAAAACCACGACAATACCAATCTCTTAGCAATAAACTAAAATCACGCTTAGGATTCTTTCCAATCATACCAGCATATGTATTCTCCCATTGATTACATTTATCATAGTGGCAATTGGAGCATAGGTGCCCTCTAGGATGAGAGTCACACACCTCTTCAAGACAGGAATTACAACCTTTAATTTGTACAGCATATCCTCTATGCAATTTACACGGGTTGCATAATCTACACATTTCATCATACTCATCAATCATTGTACAATTCTCACATGATGACCAGCTGCCCAGTGTGTACATGCATAGCGGACATGTATGGAACATTTTTTCATGTGTTGACACTCTCACTGCCACAATGAAACTGAGCTACCAAGAACAACAAATTGAGTGGGGTAGAGAGAGAGAGAGATGAGTAAATCACGGGGAGGAACATAAACCCTTAGAATAGCATAGGAAGGAACATAAACTCCTAGAATAGCATAGGAAGGAACATAAACTCCTAGAATAGCATAGGAAGGAACATAAACCCTTAGAATAGCACAGGAAGGAACATAAACTCCTAGAATAGCATAGGAAGGAACATAACCTTCTAGAAGTATAACTTAGCACTCTACTCTAGTGCCTTTTTTAATAGTTGAAAGTGATTGGAGAGCGACTTACGCCCCTCTCACGTCCACCATTTTCCCAAACACATCCAATCAAAATTTTGAGATATCTATTTTGTTCGCAGTTGAAAGTTCTTGAAATTAGGTCTGTTAGGATGATAACCCCCTCAGAGCCCTCAGTGCAAGGGTTGTAAGTTATGCCCTGGGGGCATATAAAGTTTATATAGAAAGTTGTTATAGAAATTTCAAAAAGAGCTCATTTTATTGGAAATTGAAATTGCCCTTTTTAATAGTCGAAAGTGAGTGGAGAGTAATTAACCTTAACTGAAAGTGAGTGGAAAAAATATTCGAACAAAGTTTAGAGATAGCCATTTTGTTCAACGTAGTTGAAACTTCTTGAAATTAGGTCTTTTAGGATGATAACCCCCTCAGAGCCCTCAGTGCAAGGGTTGTAAGTTATGCCCTGGGGGCATATAAAGTTTATATAGAAAGTTGTTATAGAAATTTCAAAAAGAGCTCATTTTATTGGAAATTGAAATTGCCCTTTTTAATTGTCGAAAGTGAGTGGAGAGTAATTAACCCCGCTCTTACGCCCACTATTTCCCCAAAAACATTCAATCAAAGTTTAGAGATAGCCTTTTGTTCAACGTAGTTGAAAGTTCTGTAAATTATGTATTTAAGGATGACAAACCCCCCAGAGCCCCAAGGGCAAAGGTTGTAAGTTGTGCTTAATTGTGAAAGGTTGTAAAGTGCAAATTTTGTTCTGGCCTTGGGAAGGCATAGGGGTTTTGCGCCCAACTTATGTTAATTTCTGCTCGTTTTGAGTTTGACTCGGTTAATTATTGTAATTTCTGTTCGTTTTGGGTTTCATTTAGTTATCGATGCTGATTTGTGGTAGTTTCATGCTTGGTAGATTATTTGATTTTATTTTTGCTCATTTTTTGTTTAATGGAGCTCTTTACTTTTCTTTAAAAAACTTATTCTGTGGAAAAAGGTTTTTAAATTAATTTGAAGAACGAACAGAAATTATGCCATATATGAAGGGCTGCCCCCTCCTCAATACCTTATTCTTTACGCTAAAGTTTGACTGTTTACTAAAATTGAAACACAGGGGCTGTTTAATAAGAATAGGAAGCTTTTTTAAAAGTGCTAGCAGCTTTAGCGTAAAGAGCAAGGTATCGAGGAGGGGCGACCCTTCATGTCCAGAATAAATCTGCCAAAACTAATATACAAATTGTGTTTTAATTTTTCATGCACGGTGAGCCAAAATCGAACCTGTATTAGTTGAAAAACGTTCAGAAATTAAATAAAAAAACAAGTTTTTTTTAACTGAATGTAAGGAGCAACATTAAAACTTAAAACTAACAGCTATTATTCCGTATATAAAAGAGGCTTTCCCCTCCTTAACGCCTCGCTCTTTACGCTAAATTTTGGCTCTTTGTCACCACTACTTTTTAAAACAATAAATAAACTTTAGCGTAAAGAGCGAGGCGTTGAGGAGGGGACAGCCCCTTTCATACACGGAATAATTGCTGTTCGTTTTAAGTTTTAATGTTGCTCCTTACTTTCAGTTAAAAACAACTTGTTTTTTTTATTTAATTTCATAAAGACGATCCTTTTGTCAACATATGAAGAACCGTGTATATTGCAATTGTATATGTCTGATTTATATGCCAAGTAACACAAGAGACGAAAATTAACGAACAAGATAGTTGTGAAGAATTATAGTATACAAAGTAATATTTGGCTAGGATAGTTACTAGTGATAAATCACTAAGGGTGGCACCGTAATTGGGTGATTTACGGGGATTCGGGGAACCAATTTTTTTTTCGGGGTGACAGATTTTGGAGGAAATCGCCGAATTCAGGGATAGTACAAGCCCTGCTTGATTTCTAATCAGGAAAATCAAAACACTTAACCACACGAGAAAAAAAACTCCGACTTTGCGGTTGACGCAATAAAGAATTGCCGCAAAATTATTTCAAAGTCAACCGGATGCCGCCACCTCTGCCACTGACGGCGCACGTGCGGCGTGTCGGCGGTGTTGCGACACTTCGGTGGCGGTCAACCGGGCCTCTCGTTGGCGGCGTTCGGTCGATGCCCCGGCGTGGCGCCGGGGTCTATATGCAAGTCACATTCCCTACTCCAATGACATTCTTCTTATATTTGAGGATCTTCAGGAACTACTGACTTCTGTGAATACTATCTATCCGTATTTTAAAGGAGACTGAACTTTCAGTGCCCCCTTCAAAAACCGAATTCCTCGTTTTTGGTTCCCAACAACCTCCAAATAAATTATTCAAATTGGCCCTGCCGAAATCTCTGACTTAGTTTTTTCTTTGGTGGATCTTTAAAGCCACAAGGAAACTTGTTATAAATGTTCTGAAGGAAAAATTGAGAAAATCTTACGGGTTACTTGCTAGAATTAAGGGATAATTTTATAAAAGAACATTTGGCAGGCTTTGGAATGGTGTAACTGGAACAAATTAGAGTTATCTTGCATTATGTATCTTTTATGTGTGAGTATTGTGAGTTATAGTATTTTAAAATGTGCATTAGGTCAATTAAGGTTTGTTTTCTATTATGAGAGAAATTAGTTTGTTTTTTTTTTCTTTTTGCTTCGTGTTTTTGCTGAGTGAGAATATTATTGTTGTCTTGTCTTGTTTTTTTCTTTTTACTCTTCTTGTGTGCAATTTTGCATATAGAGGGTAAAAATAAATTGTTATTATTATTAATGGTCAAGTTGCATAGTTTACAGCCTTTGCTCCAAGGACTGGAGGGGCATGGCATCCTCAGTGGAATAAATATTAGATTGCTGGTCATTAGACTTTTGGTCAATTTTTTTCTAAATTCTGATCATTGTTGGGGGTCGGGGGATACCTAAAGCACTTAAACGGAGACTGGTTGTCCTACCACCACTTCCCAACATTTCCTTCAAAATGCCTTGAAAGTTTCAACTTAATATCTTCATTCATTCCTGATATGCTGTTGATTGGCCCTTTTGAAAAATACGCCCTTTCAATAAGGGTAGTAAAGTATTACAAAATCACCAAGGGACTAGATTATATACAAGACCTAGGAGATTGCAGCAATAGTAGCAAGTAATAGGACCATTTTGCAACATAGTAATTAATTTCATATTCATTTTATTCTATTTTATCCAGTGGCTCTAGTGTTCTCATTGAAGCAACTCTATTCAGCTTGTTCAACTCTATCTAAATTGCAGATATAGATCTTTGTTGTTTTCATTTCTTGGTTTTGGATTTTATTTTGGATTTAAATTTATTTTAGTTTTCATCGTTGTTTTCTTAGCGTTGATGACGCCTTGTTTCATATGGGCGAAATATCCGTGTGGCTTTAGAGTTCTCTCTCTCTCTCTATTTGTGTTTTTTATGCTCCCTTTTGACAACCAGCATGTGCATAGTGTGTTTTAACTTTGTTCATTATTCCTTAAAATTTCCTAAAAGTATTCGCAAGCGCAAGCAGAATTTGTCGCAGTTGCAAGCAGCTGTAGTCATGGTCACGATTAGATTCAGTCACAAATAGTTGCTGCTGCAAGCAGTCATAGTCGAAGTCATAAGTAGTCACAATTGCAAGCAGTCGTTATTGCAAGTAATCGTAGTCGTTAGCAGCAGCAGTCACAAATAGTCGCAGTAGTAGTTGCCCTTAAATTTTCAAGTTACTACCCTTAGCCGTTCTTAAGATATTGTAGATAAGTATTTTGGATAGTCTGGATGCACATTGTGTCTTTGATTTAGTTCTGCACACGTCTCAAATTTTTCTGAAGTTTCATCTTCATACTTTTGGCCTTTCTGAATACGCCCATAATCAAGTATTCCTTCCTTTCTCAATAAGAATTCCTGTCCAGGGCTGTGGGGGAGTCGGAGGGAACATAGTATCCCCGGGGGAATACTTATTAAACCTTTTTACTATTTTGAACAAAGTTGGATTTTCAAAATTTAACATCTAAAATGGGCAATGAAGAACTGGTTGCATGACACTTTGGACTATTTTGAACAAACTGGCTTTTTAACAGTTTTAATCAGTGTTGAGGAGGGCGTCTAAAAGAGCAAGGGAGCCTGGTTACCCTCCGATCACTCATCAGCAAGCCCTGAAATTTTCACCTTAATACCCTAGGGCGTTCCTTAAATATTGCTGATAAGCCCTGTTGACAATCAGCATGCAGGTAGTACGTTCCGATATTGTCCTACATACCCCTCAACATTTCCTGGAAGTTTCACTTTGATAGCCGAAGCATTTTTGAAGAGCTAGGTAAAAAAAAAATACCCCTTTTCCGTATACCAGACCTTATTGTAAGCAATGGGCAACTTACATAGTTTACATCCCTTAACCCAAGGGCTGTGGGGGAAATGTCATCCCCGGAGGCATAGTTATTCGGCCCTTAGACTATTTTGAATAAAACAGATTTCTCAAAATTTTTATTGAATGTCTTTAGGAGGGAGGCCGCTAAAAATGGCGTGGGAGTGGTCTGGTTGCCCTCTAATAACTTTTGACTCTTAGAGAGGGTACCAGAACTTTCAATTTCCAATCGAATGGGTCCCGTTTAAAGTTTGTACGGCCACCACGTCCATGAGAAGTGGCTCTGGAAAAAATGCATTGAAACAATATCGCTCTTTACCGAAACCAACGCTAGAGTTTTGCCTCTGATTGAAGTTTTGTAAACCAAGAATGCTGAAATTATATATCCTACCATGCTTCTGTTGTGCAATTTCTCAATAAAAAAACCCCATTTTAATAGTTCACAAACCACTGATTAGATAGAAGATGTTTTTCTAATTTTCTAGAATCATCCCCTGATCGACTGAATTTTTTTTTACATTAACAATTTTGAGTAAACCTGAGGGGGGGGGGAGGTAGTTGAGGAGAGGCCAGAATTCAAGAAAGGATATCATGAACAAGCATCTTCACCTTAGACCCTCTAATTTCTTTTCAAGTTTTGGTCTAAATGCCAGTTTGATAAACAAGCATAGAGCGTTCTAATGAACTATTTTTCAAAGTAAGCTTAGAAGAACAAACAAATACACAAAACTGTTTTTAAAAGACATAAAAACATCAGAAAGAACAAAGGGACATTTAAGCAAAATCTTTTGAATTAAAAGTGCAGTTTCATACGAAAAAAAAATTGACAAGTCCTCCAAATATGAAACTTTACAGGATTTGTCTTCAGTTAGGAATGTCATTTGAAATTGGACGTAACTAGGTTTGAACATTATAAATAAGTTTGAACTTGAATAAGTTAATTTTGGAAGACTGGATATATTTTTGTAACAGCCAATATTGCAGAAACTACTCAACTCCTAAATTTGATATCATCAGTATCTGGCCCAATCCTACCAGTTTTCTAATTACAGAGGATTAAGGTTTTTTTTAATGCTTTTATCTTAAACACAATTAAATTTGAAATATCCCTCAGGCTTATTTGATTTTTGTTAAACACTTTTTTTTTCTGGGACGTACGCAACTCAGAATAACGAATATACAGTTTAAGCCAAAACATTTAATTTCTTACCATGGGTTAAATTCTCTATGGGGTAAATATTCAAGGGCTACATAGCCCGTTAGAGGTTCTTACCACCTAATGGGGTTAATATATCTCCAAGGAAAGATCCCACTCATTATAGGATATGAAATAATGTCATTCAATATATATTTAATGACCATTTAATATCATCAGTAGGCTATATATATTGGAAAGATTACAAAAAATAATTATATATTGTGACAAGCAATGGAATGAAGGAGTCTTTTCTAGATTTTTTTTTTCTGTTTTGGATTGAAAATCCACGATGACCAAAGAAATAATTTACAGGGAAGTAAACAGACAGAAGCTATGCACTTTCAGGGTGTTTTTTTGCTGTTTATTTTTTATCTCAGACATTACGCAATGCCCAGAAGCGGAGCGTGATGCAACGGCGAACCATTTTATTCTTTTTTTTCTTGTTTTGGTCTTGGGAAATAGGAGGGGAGCAAGTTTTGATTTCTCCTAAGATTACAAAGCATAAATATAAATGTCGGTCAGAACAATGTAAGTTGTGTGCCATTTTATAATTTTGACATTGCGGTAGTAGTCATAAATAAGCCTGGGATGCACTAAGTCTGGGATGCACCACGTAGTTTACAATTTATGTTTACACACGGGGTAAAGTCACTGGAGTAAACCATCAGCCAAAGATGCTTTTCAAGCTTGTTAGTATATTGCTGTCTACGCCCTGTCCATAATCGTCCATTACTCGACATCCCATGAAAAAATTAGAACTATTTGAGTATGTGTCTTCTTTTTTTTTTATTTTCCGCTTCTTTTTTTCATTTTTACAAAGTATACTTTTTCAGGAAATGAATAAACTATTTTAGAGTTTTATGTTTCTCATTAATCCACTTCGTTTATAATAAAAACTATATATTTATGTGAGAAAAATAAAGAATGCAAAAATTAAATACAAACAAAGGCCATAATTTTGGAATAATTTTTAAGAATAAAATAGCAGTGATGGAAAATTTTCGACTGTTTTGCATTTATTGAGCTTCTTTAAACAAAATAAACGTCAAATTTCCAGCTTAATCAAGGCCATATTGCAAAATAGGCTATTATTGGTTTTAGCTCAGGGGCCTACTTATGTTGTCAGTTTTTTTAGACCTTACTTGTTTTTAGTAAGGTATGAAACAGTTTTAAAATATTTCATTACTAAAAAAATTCGCTTAGCTTAAAATAAAGCTTTTCCCTTCAGTGGGAAAAGTTAGGTATGTAAAAATGTGCGAAATTTTAGGAGTATAAAAATCAAATATAAAGGGATGGCCCCGATTTAGGGACTGATAGACTACCGTTGGAGAATGAAAAACGAACAAGAATTTTTTTTTTAACGAAACAAAAAGACAAAAAACACATTGAATGGTTTCATGTCTGACCAGTATTTGAACCTATTTAAACCGATCTTCGGTGTCATTTTAGATGACTAACTTTTCGTTATCCTGAAAATTAGGAGGATAAGTGAATTAGACATTTAGGAATGGGTTCAGAGCCTAAATTACGTCATGGGAGGCAGGGGCATAAATTCACAAAAATGTAGGTGGGAGGAGGGAAGGGATGAACACATATTCTATATAAATCTAGGGAGGATTCTTTTTCAATGACAATATTAAAAAAAAAGTTATTTTCAAAATAAAGGGGGGGGGGCAGATAATTTGCGGAAAAAAGGAGAAAAAGTTGCCCCTCACAAAAGTCCGGAAACACATGTTTATTGCATCTTAATTTGGAAAATTGAAAATAAAATGTTACATCCCACTCCCCCCTACGTTTTTGGGATATGCTACCCCTGTCTATAGAAGAAAAGTTCAATTGCGTAGAGAACCTGAATTAATTTCGGAAAAAATCTTAATTTTGGTTTGAGCCCTTTTATTCGAATCTTGGTTTCGAAAATAAAATTCTAATGATTTGAACAGGACTTCAAACCACATTCGAAATTCTGAAATTATAAGACATATTTTAAAAGAATTTTTAGAACCATAAAAACCAGGATTTAACAAAGGTTCAAGGCTAAAAATATTTTTCTGGGGCCTGATTTGTGCTTTCGGTCTATTTATGAAAGTTTAAATTTCACCATAGTTCGTCTCTGGTCATACAACTTCATTGTCATTTGGGGAAGCTGGGGCCAGGGATAGATACTTCAAAAGACTTCCAAAGATACAATTAAGACTCCGGGTTTATTCTTGAAGGCTTCATTCACCCAAATCAACTACTTTCCCAGATTTCAAAAAGTCTACCATCCAGAATTTTGCCCAATGTTTTGTGGCAAATTATTCATCATTTTCATAGTTTTTCAAGTGAAAAGCCATTACCTAGTTCTTTTACATTTAGGTCATAATACATGATTAGAACTTTTAATTAACAATGTCCTAAAAATTCTAAAAAATGGCTCCAACGTAAAATCCATAAAATTACTATAAACATATAATACCTTACTGTGCACTGCACAGGAAACTTTTATTTTCTTTGGAAAAATTGGCTGCACCTCTTTACAATGAAACAAAAAGAAGAATAAAAATCAGACAACGTTTATGTTCTTTTTTTCGGCTTTAAAATAGCAAAAGGTAACGTAGTAGCACTTAATGGTATGGAGCTGATATCATGGTTGCAGCAGTAGCTGCAACCTAGTAAAGAGCGAACATAGTAACCAAACAGTAACCACAGCTCATAGTAACCAAAAGTTAAAAAACACTTTTAGAAAAAACTGCTTACTGAAAAAAAATTGCCATCTGACACTGTACCAATGGAATCAGCATAATCGGAAACCTATTTTACGGAAATTACAGTCTCCCGCCTTGAACAACAAGGAAAATCACTTTTTTGCTTGGGTAGCGCTGATCTGTCTCCCGTTTTTTTTTTTTGTTTTTTTTTTTTTTTTTCAGAGCTAGCGGTTTACCAGAACATCATAGAGAGATGTATATTGGCTCATATAAAAGCTATTTTTCCTATCTACGTGCTTTTTATAAATTTTGCCGTCTGCAAGTGCCATATGGCACTAAAAATGGCACTTTTGTGCGATTTCCCAAGGGGTGGGGCTAGTATGCTGCCAGAGCATCTTTGACAGATTTTTAATAGATCATATAAAAGATATTGCTCATATCTACGTCCTTGCTATAAATTCTACCACCAGCAAGTTCTAAATGGCACTAAAACGGCACTTTTGGTGCCATGTTTCAAGTGGAAAAGCTGAGGATAGTTTGCTACCAGAACTTTTAGGGTGATTTTTAATGGCTCATTTGACAGCTATTGCTCATATCTACGTGATTTTTATCAATTTTACCATCCGTAAGTGTGATATAGCACTAGAAACAACACTTTTGGTGTCAATTCTTAAGTGGAAAAGCTTGGAAGTATATAACGATATTATTGTAATAATTATGGTCCAAAATCCTTTAATGGAGGTTTGCAAGAACACTTCTCGTATGTTCCTCCTCTAAGCCCCCTTAATAAGCTACGCAATTAAGTTACAAACACGAATATATCGAATTAGGTTATTAGAGGCGTGGTTCTCTTAGTACAGCGTTGGACTTCAAATTTAGAGTGTCTTGCGTTCGATTCCCGCTTGTTTTTTTTTCCCCAATCACGGTTTTGTCCCTTATATGATTATTTTTAAGATACTTTCTCTGTTTTTGTAAATGTGATGCACTCATTTTTTAAGGATATCCTGGGAAGGTATTTTGTCAAGCATTTTGATTCAAAAGGGAAAAGAGGTCATCCAGTTCATGGTTTGCAACGACATTCTTAGTAAATCACTAAATCCATACCCCAACGAATGGCGTAAATTTTTTCAAAATCCTGTGGGGAGAGGGGTCAAAGTTGGAGCCAATTTTTCACAAGTAAAGTGAAAATGACAGAGAAAACTGAAAAACGAGCCCTATAGTAATAAAAAAAAGGTAAAGATGTACTAAAGAAAACTGACCTGTTTCAGTGGATGCTTGAATTATACAGGCTTATCTTAGTTTTGACAACATTTTTGGAGAAACTAAATTTCAGCTAGGGGGAGGGGCAAACTGAGATCTGGGAGGGGCTTTTGCCCCCTCTGCCCCATAGCAAATTATGCCCCTGACCTCAATCCCTTATCACTTAGCGGTTGGAGAAGTTTAGGTATGTGGTTCTGGAACCACTCAAAGTTGTATATAAAAAGAAGAATTACTTATTGTTATACTTACTTATTCAAACTATTTACTTATTCTCACTATTTAATTGACAAGATACATTATTTGTAATTTATAGTCTATAGAGAAATTATGGTACTAAAAACCTATTTACATTTTTTTTCTGCAATATTTTTTAGTTGTCAGGATACGTTCTACCTTTTTAAAGTAGGATCTTACCCCCCCCCCCACCCCTCCCTACACACAGATCTACCACCACTCCTTAACTATAGACCACTGCATTATGAAGCAAATCACTATAGAAACATTTTTGTGCAATAAGAAGGGAGATGTCACCTTGCAGCACCCTTGGTGACATTACCCGTATTTTTACACGGACTCTCTTTTGTTACATTGGCCTTCTAGTTTCTGATAGTCAGTAGGCGATTTATAGGCCCAGAGTACAATTTTTGGTGTCATATAGCCCTTTATGATGGTGCTATCTAGTCGATAGCGCAATAGACTAGATAGACAGTCTTTTTTGTAGGATCTTATCCTCCTCCTCCTTACACAAAGATCTACCACCCCTACTTAATAATAATAATAGACTATTGGATTATGAAGCAAATCACTTCAGTTGAATAAAGGACTAAAATAAACACCAGAAACGTTTTTGTGCAATAAGAAGGGAAGTGTCCCTTCCAGCACCTTTGTGGACATACCCATATTTTTACACAGAAAAATCTTGCCAGACAATTTGATCCCCGTTGAAAATTTCCTCTGGACAAATCCACCGTAATATTCTCTCCATACGCAAGATTGCGCATCCAAACAGGAAGAAAGACAAAGGAAATCAGCTTTATAGGAGAATTCATGTAATTCTTTCCGAAATTTTTGAACTGAAAGAAACTCAGTTTATAATACCATTTATCGTACCTACACTAGAAATGATCTTTTTTTTACATTCCGATTAATTTCTAAGTAATGAGTGGCTTTTCTATTTAGGGACTGGTCAAATAACTCCCTAAGCCTAAAGGCACATTTCTGTCGAGCTAGCAGAATTTTCCACATGCACATCGATATGTAAACCCGTTCGCTTAGTTAACCTTTTGTGTCGAAGCTACCCGCCTGGGGCTACTTTCTTAAGTGCTACTAAATTTAATTTTTTTAAACAAAGAATTAAAAATCTATTTCTTGTTTTTTTAAAGATTTTTTTTTGCAAAAAGAAACGACACTGTATCTTGATTTTTTTTCCGCCCTAAACTTATTTTCTCCTTCAATTCTTGTACGGCTTCTTCGTCCAGCTCCTTGATAAGGGTTGAGGTGTCTTATCTCCCATAGATTGGAGGAGATTAAAAATTATATACTAAAATAAGTTTTCAGCTGAAACTAAGGGGCAACATTAAAACTTAAAACGAACAGAAATTATTCCGTATAAATAAAAAGGATCATGGCATTGTTGTTTCTATATTAAATTTAATCAAAAACGAGCAAAGATTAATTTAAAAAAACAAAGTTTTTCCGAGGGAAGTAAAGAGTGAAGTTGAAACTTAAAACAAACAAAAATTATTACTTCACTGCCTATCTAACATATATCGACAAAACTAGTATAATTAAACCAACTGTTGATATTTCCTCATGTCTGCAGGATTACGAAAAACTAGCGCTTTACTGAAAACACAAAAGCAGTGTAATTCGAAATTGAGAACATATCAACCGTAATATGAACTCTAGAAATCCGGTCATTTCCCTCTATAAAACGGAGAATTTGAAGTTGTGATACAAATTCTAAAGCGAGTCTGTAGTCTTAATACTGGCAAGATCACTTCACTTCGAATTTGTCAACAAAATAATCATGAAATGTTCTTTTTCAGATTCAAAACGACAGTCAATCATTGAACTGAGCTAATTGTGCAGAAGTGATACCAAATTGACTGAAAAAAATAAAATAAAATAAAGCAACAATCTAAAATGCTTTACTTTTATATTGTTAAAAGTGTCGTTAAAAGGTTTACTTTTACCGTACCAAAACTCCTATATTGTTTTGTGTTTTCAGTAAAGAGCTAGTTTTCTGTAATCCTACAAACATAGGAAAATATCAACAGTTGGTCTAATTATACTAGTTTTATCGATATATGTTAGATAGGCTGTAAAGTAATAATTTTTGTTCGTTTTAAGTTTCAACTTCACTCTTTACTTCCCTCGGAAAAACTTTGTTTTATTTAAATTAATCTTAGAAGAAGAGCAACTTATTTTGTTTCCTGAAAAATCACTTGAATATCTTATTGTTTTGTTGCGAAGCACTCATCAAACACTTCGAGATGTCTATTTTTTTTTTATAACATCATTAGCATCGCCAGGTACGTCAGTAATGACTGGTAAGTCTTGGATAAAAGACTTAGTAAACTGATAGAAAAAGAGACTACGCCGTAAAACCTTTCACACTAGCAGAAATTAATAATTTTATGTTACGTTACGTAGCCTTACGGAGTAAATCTGGTCCGTGACGTAAGTAGTCAAACAGCCCGTGGTAACGAACTGTAAGTAAGGAGTGACGCGGCTAAATAGTAACCGAAACTCTAAAAACAAAAAATTGATATCAATAGATATATCAGAAGAATCGGCTTATTATGCTGATGCCAAATATATAGTATTCATTAAGTTTAGTGTTACCCATCAAAGGCTACGAGACTGAGAAAATTTGCCTGATTTTCAAAATAGGGGGAAACACCCCTTAAAAGTCAATGAATCTTAATTAAAATCATATCAACAGATTCAGCGTATCAGAAAACACTACTGTAGAGGTTCCAAGCTCCTATCTGCAAAAATGTGGAATTTTGCATGTTTATTTTTGCCAGAAGAAAGATCACGGATCCGTGTTTATTTGTATTGTTTTTTTCCCAAGGGTGGCCGCATCGAACCAATGGTCCTAGAATATTGTGAGAGGGCTCATCCGAACACAAATTAAAAGCTTTAGTGCCCTTTTTAACTGACCAAAAAAATTAGAGGGCAAATAGCCCCCTCCCCCTCACGCCCTTTTTCCCGTAAAGTCGTCGGATCAGAATTTTGATGTGGCCATTCTGTTCAGTATAGTTGAAAAGTAACAATAACTCTGTCTTTGGAGATGACATGACCACCCAGAACAACCGGAGGAAGGGCCGCAAGTTATGAGATTTGTCCATTGTTTACATATAGTATTTGTTATAGAGAAGTATACCGTCATTTTTCATGGGAGGGGGATTTTCTGGGGATGGATTTTCTACAGGGAGGGTTTCCCATTGGGATGGAGGTTTCAGGGGGTGAACTTCCCAGGAACATTTTTACATTATGATTATGGGGATTTTCCAGAATTCGTTTTATTTGTCTTACCTTCTCGTTGGCGACCCCATTTTACATGTGGAGATGCTTCGAGCCAATTTTTTGGGGAAATTTTCAGCGGAGGTAGAATTCTCTGGGTGATTACAAAAAAAATAAGTTTTTTCTAATGAAAGTAAGGAGCAACATTAAAACTTAAAACGAACAGAAATAATTCCGTATATTAGGGGGGCTGCCCACTCCTCAATACCCCGCTCTTAACGCTAAAGTTCGACCTTTTGTCTCAATTCTTTAAGAACGATTATTGAGACACAAGGGCCGTGTAATTAGAATCTGAAACTTTTTTAAAAGTTCTTAAAAAACTTTAGCCCGAAGAGAGAGAGGGTATTGAGGAGGGAGCAGTCCCCCTAATATACGGAATAATTTCTGTTCGTTTTAAGATTTAATGTTGCTCTTTACTTTCAGTAGAAAAAAAATGTTTTTTTTTTCATTTAATATCTAGGAGACTCGATCTTGGCTTAAAATTTTGTTAGGTGGACTCGAACTTTGCTTAAAAGTTTATGTTACACTATGGGAAAAGGACTGGTTTTAAGTGTAAAAGAAAAGGTTATACTTAACGTAGGACTTAGCACTGAAAATTACTTAAGTAGTGCTAAAGCCGCTTTAACCAGTTAGCACTGATAACTACGTAAGAAGTATTAAAGCCGCTTGAAATATTAAAAGTGTAGCACTATAGTCGTCTAAAGTTGAAAGTACGTATAAGCGCATTAAATTAGATCAAGCAATTCACGACAGTCTTAGAAAATAAATCGTACTTAGCCTACGGAACATTCGGACACCTATCAGAGCTGAAAATCGATTTGATAATAAAGATGTTAAATGGCCATATAAAGTCAAAACTCGCTTGTCCAAATGAGTAGGCTTGGAGGGATCAGTTTTGTCTTTTATGGCACCATTTTCAGCAATCAACACACTGAATAGTAATAAAATTAAACTAGCATCAATTAAATACTTTGTTGTAACGAACTGTATGTAAGGAGCAATTCGTACTAACAGTAACTGAAATTCCAAAAAAGGAGTTTCTGTAACAATAAAGACAGAATCACCTTAATTGACTTTCCATGATGTTCTAACTATGTAAATTTGTTAAGGTTAAAGTTCCTTAACAAGAGTTAAGACCCTGAGAAAATTTGCGTGATTTCTGAAAAAAAAAGGGTGAGACTCCAAAACGGCAAATGATCTTGATGAGAATTACACCATCACATTCAACATATCTGAGAACCGTGCTGCAAGGGTTTCAACGTCCTATCTACAGTAATGAGAATTTGTGTTTTTTTCCAATAAATATGGTCACGGGTGCGTTTTTTTGCTTTCTTTCTCAGGGGTGATTGTGTCAAAGTAATGATTCTAGAGTATCGGGAACAAGTTCATTAGAACGTAAATCGTAAGTTATAGAGCCTTTTTTAAGTAGCCAAAAATATTGTGCAGCAGCAGAGGTATTTTTTTTATCATTTTGTGGCACAAAATAATTATTTTGGTCCAAATAGGCCAAAAAAGGTCTTAAGGGTTAACTATGAGATATCTTATCGATTTGAAATTATCGAGAAACTACATGTTGAGCTTCCCAGCTTCAGACGCAATAATGACGCATGGCAGGGGACATGAACTTTGGCTGATTATAAAAATTATTGTTAACTTCGCGTAAAATGTCAAAAAGCTTTAATATACATATTTCGGCCCGACCTTCGGTAAGATCACCCCTGGTGAGAAAAAAAGCAAAGACAAATATATATTCTTTTGTTACCCTCGTTCTCAGGAAAAATACCAACTCCTATTTTTAAGTATGGGGCATATAAAGTAACTCTATTTTAAAGTAACTCTGGGATAGGGTTTTAGACATAATGAACTTGGCGTTTTAGTTTTTGATGAGCAATTTCTAGCTTTACGGAATTTCACATGTTCGGATTCAACAATAAGTGGATTCTTTTAAATGTACATTATCATAAAACTTACATTTTAAAAAAGTCTCGATTTTGACTGACAAAGGTCGCTTCTTATTTACCATTCGTTACCAAGAACAGTTCTATAACAAAAAGTTGGGTATAACAAAAGATTTGGTGGCAATAAACTAGACGTTTTGAAAAAAGGATAATCATAATCAAAGGTTACTGACCAACAAAGCTAGTATAAAAATTAATTTTTACATCAAATTAATGTTGCTATACTGAATTTTTGGCGCATTACTTTTTGCGCGTTTAAGAATTCTTCGTTGGCTATTTTTTTCAATGCTTATTTTTGGTGATGCATATTAGCACAGTAGCCCACTTAATTTGATGAGTGGAATTGTTTAGTGACAAATCTGGCCTGTCTCCTAAATATATTAAAAGAATTTATTTTATATAATCTAGAATGTCGGTGAGATGCACCCAGCTAAAATTATGACGCGATCTGAAAGATATGATGCGATGCCGTAGATGCTACACCGTATGTAGCCTTCTGGAAAGCAGAGATCAGATCAGTCAGTTGGTCTTTGGATGCAGCAAACGGGTTTGGTTAAAAGGTGACAGATAGTACATGTAGTTTGGTGAATATACACTGTTTCGAGTCACCACTGGGTAATCGAGTTGATGCATTTAGGAAGTTTTTTTTTGGAACGGGGGTATGGGAATCAGAATCTTAGGGAAAAGGACAACTGTCTTTTTCTTCAGACCTCACAAAACAGCATGCTTTTATTTTAACAGTATGCTCTTCTTTTTTTTAAACAGTATATTCTTTTTTTGCCTGTCGACCGCTAGGCTCTTTAAGTACCTTTTAAGAAAAACTAAAAAGAACATGCAGAAAACGTGCTGCTTGCTTTCTTACTCTGATTCTTCGTTTTCCTCCTTTTTTAAACTACTCCAACTATGTTATTTTATTTGTCGATAAAGAAGTAGAGTTCACACTGTTCAAATGCTGTCATGGATGAGTGGTCAATCTCTGCCCTCCAGAAAGCACATGAGTAACACCATATAATTCTCTTTAGTAAAGTTGAATTCATTTTTCCTTTTTTAACTGATTTTTTAACATCGAGCACATATTTTTAGTCTGTGAGAAGTTGCTCAAGTCTAAAATCTTGTCTTGCATTGAATAAGGAAAAATTGAAAAATTGTATAAACCTGAGGAAATATGATAATTTAGAACAGTCGAGGGAGCCATACATGGGTAGCAATTATCCCGAGGCAAAGCCTATACCATAAGGCACTTAACCATTTAATCTTGCTTAAAGTAAAAACTGTCCATTATCTTTTTTTAATTGCTTATTCGTAGCCAAATAAACTTGGGAAGGTCAACAGCCGCATGTCAGTATCTTGTTTCCTAGTCGTCTAGTCTCATTTTGGATCTTATTTTTGAATCTCTAAAAAAAGGAAAAGGATTAGTTTCGTTGTTCTTGAATGAAAAGAGATTGTCTAAAGAAAACTAATGTTTTTATCAAAGAGCCAACAACAGTGTATTTTTCAAAGTAATTTAATGTTCACAGCTTTGGTAATTTTAATAAAAATTAACGTACTTAATTTCACCACTAAGAACCCCCTTAATACAAAAGTGCGTGTTCAGATATTGGAATCAAAGTATTCTTTTGCGTATGTTACCAAGTTTAAGGCTATCGATTAAAAGCTATGAGCCTGAGAAAATTTTCCTGATTTTTAAAAAAAGAGGAAAAACATCCCCAAGAGCTTAAGTGATTCTAATGAAAACTACACTATGGAATTCAGCGCATCAGAGAGCTCTATTGCAGAAGGTCTAAGTTCCGATCTACGAAATATAGAAATTTCCTTTTTTTCGGAGAAGGAAGATCGTGGATGCATATTCATTTGTTCTTTTTTTTTCCTAAAGGTGATCGTATCGAACCAAAAGTTCTCGAGAATCAGGAAAAGGCTCATTTGAACTCAAAATAAAAGTTCTAGTGCTCTTTTTTTAAGAAGCTTCAATATTTATGCCGGGGCGAAGTCACGTTTTCTGCCATTTTGCGGCATAAAACTACCATTTTACTCCAAAGAGGGCACGTTTCTATCGATTCAAAATTTTGAGACAGCCAGTCGGTTTAAAACAATCTAAACACTATATATTGAGGTTCCCAGTTTAAGAGGCATTAATGCCACGCTGTGGTGCATTCGCTCTAAACAAGTTAAGTAAATGATTCACAATAAACAGTTCATCTAGACATTTATTTTAAAGCTTCATTTAACTAGGTCGATTCACGTGATGTTTGATGAAATTATGTTCAATGATGAAGAATTGTAAATGAGCTATTATAGAGGAAGGCCGTTCGGTCATTTTAGAGGGGGAGGGATGCCAGATACCTCAAAATTACATTTTTGCACCCGAATTTTCTAACTCTTTTTAAGCCTTCAACTAAATACAAAAACAGGCACGAAGGTGAAGGAAGCTGTAAATTAGTCTCTAATCTCGCTTCATTTGGATTAAGTCTGAACATAGATGCTGCGGGGGGATGGTCTTCTTGTTGCGGAAAAATTATTTTCTTAATAACATAAAATATTACATTCGTATTCTTACCGGTAAAAAAGATGGAGAGGTGAAAAAGAGAGTATTTTGAGCGTCGTCAGGATATTTCCCAGAAGAGGAGGCGGGCATGAGTTTTACCAGAAACTTTGTTTTTCACGGGGGTTCAAATGGAATTGTCGGGTTTTGTGTTTATTTTTTATATATTAAACAGTTCGTGTCACGTCAGAAACACACAAACTTCAGAAACACACACACGTCAGAAGCACCCACACATGTCAGAAACACACAAACATCAGAAACACATAAACGTCAAAAATACAGACACGTCAGAAACACACACACTTCCGAAACAAATACCCGTCAGAAAAAAACACACACGGCAGAAACAAAAACACTTCAGAAACACACAAATATCATACACACACGTCAAAAACACAAATGCGTCTGTAACACACACACACGAAACAAACACGGCAGAAACATGCACACATCACAAAAACAAACACTCTAGTCCGAAATACAAACAAATCAGAAACACACACTCAGAAACACATTCGCATCAGAAACACACACTTCAAAAACGCACAAACGTCAGAAAGACATAAACGTCAGAAACACATATTTCAGAAATATACACACGTCAGAAACAAAACACTTCAGAAATAAACACACACGTCAGAAAAAGACGCACACATATCAGAAAAACAGACACGTCAGACACAAACACGCGTCAAAAACACACACGCCAGAAACTCACACACGTCAGAAACACAAACATGCCAGAAACACACTCACGTCAGAAAAACACAAAAGTCAGAGTCACACAAACGTTAGAAAAACACACAAGCCAGAAACACACTTCAGAAAAACACACATGTCAGTAACCAACACACACGTCAGAAACACACACACTTCAGAAACAAACAGACGTCAGAAACAAATACACACCAGAAACACAAACTCATCAGAAACACACACTTTTTAGAAAGACACGTCAGAAAAAGACGTTAGAAACACACTCACGTCAAAAAAAACAACACATAGCACTCACAGCTGCCCGCTGAGGAAAAACGCATTCTCCTTGATATTTATTGTGCAGAGATATGTCACGCTTTACAATATGCAGAATCTTGTGCTGTTCCATTGAAGTGTCGCCATCCAGGAACAGTTCCCAAATGGTGTGAAAATCAAAGTTGAATCACCCGATCTTGTGATTCAGCAAAGTTTTGGCTACATCTATGGATTGAATGCAACCAACGCTGGTCCAGTCCGATTAATTCCATCCACATCGCAACAAAGAAAAAGTTTGCCAAGGAACTTCAGAACCACGGTAAGAAACTCACAGAACAGTCAGCTAAAAAAAAAAGAAAGAAAAAAAAAAAAAAAAAAAAAGATAACCCTCATTTCCTTTGGTCGACACTCCATCCAAGGATTCCAAAAACCTCCCTTTCCACTGCTTAAGTTCCTCTATCTGAGTGGTATTCTTTCTATGAGGCGAATTCTCTCTACCAGACTCCCAACTTGAACACAAATAAGCTGAAGAGCTTGACCAATTTTTGCATGCATTCTCTGATTCTGATTTTACTGTACCTGTAACGTCTGTGATGGATGCTATTATGCGCCTTAAGCCAAAGTTGCACGAGGCATAGATGAAATTCACGCTCTACATATAAAAAATGGTAGTCCTGTGCTTTTAGAACTCACGCTACTGCTGTACCTTAGTCAAACGGTAACCTTAATCAAACAACAAACGGTACCTTAATCTTGGAGAGGATTGCAGAAACAGAATCCCAGTACAGTTCCAGGTTGATTAACGTCCAATTACGTATATACGAGGAATTGTAAATGTATGTGAAATCTTTGTCTTTATCAACAGCATGCAAATCATTATCGAATATTTCACCAATCCGAGAAGAACGGGCAGACGGAGCAGTTAGGTTACAGTTAAAATCTCCAACAATTAGACATGCAGAATTACTAGAAATAATGGTTGAAATGCTTCTACATAACTTTTCAGAGCCAAGAACAAATATTACTTCTGTTAAGGTAGGAAATGAGGTTAGTAGCTGGTTTGGTATTGTATCACGGGTCAAGCAGGGTTGTGTCCTCTATATGGATCATTTTGATGGGCATTGTCGTAAGGAACGAGGTAAAGGCAATGAGAAAGTATGGAATCAATTGAGCAGGTAAAATGCTCCTAGACTTGGATTATGCACATTATTGGAGTTTCCTAGACAAAATGTTAGCAAAGTGAAAACGAGAAGATCGAACAAGTGGATAGCTTAACTTACCTTGGTAGTATTTTAATTTAAGATAGTGAACGCAATGAAGATGTAAAAATTTGAATAGTCAAGGTTTTTTTTCCAGTTGAATGAAGGTTGAAAGAATAGTCCGACAAGTCTGTGAACCAAGACTATAATATTTGAAGCTACACTAATGACAGCGGTCAAGTATGGTTCTGGGCGCTTCGGAAGACGGACGAGGATTTGTTATATGTTTTCCAGAGGCATTGCCTATGGATAATTTTGGGTATCCGTTTGACTGACCGAATTTAATCAACAAGCTGTGCGAAAAATGCTATTTTATTCCACTTTCTAGGGCTAAAATGAGAGAAAAGTCGAGATGGTTAGGACAGATTTTACAGATCAAGAGTAACAGATAGCCAAAGATCTTTCTTTTCGGCCATCGATCTAGGGGCCAAATGAAAAGCATGTCGTCCCCGAATAAAGTAGGAACAGGTCCTAAGGAAGGAGTGAAACTTTGAATATTGGAGTGGAGGATGAGCAATTGCAACTGTGATGGCCTAAGGCTACTTGAGGCTGCAGTCAATGGGTAGAAGTAGTAGTTTAAAAGACGACCCAGAGTGCAAAGCTTCACCTCATAAATTTATCATTCAGAGAATTAAAATTCAAAGTTTTTTTCGCAAATTAAATATAGTTCTCAGGTTTTGTTTATTTATAATAGAATAAAATTAAAATAATAGCTACATTGAACTTAAAACACTAAGGAAAAGATCATTATTATTTACATAAAATAAGTCCCTATTTTAAATATTTGATTTCAAATTATAAATTACTTTTAAAATATGTAGTTTCTTTTATAGATTTTAGATTGTATTCAGAACGCATATTGTATCTTTCTGGCGGATGTCCTTACCCCAGTGTAAAAGCACTAAAATGAATTACACCTGTAGAAGTTTGCTAGTAAACGCTGCATAACGTTGTCTTTTTTTTTCTCAGAAACCAACTTGAATGTCCCAACTAATCGATTCTCCGTAATATTTAAAATTAGTAACTTAAAAACATGTTGTATTTAGGCTCTTTCTTATGTTTAAATGGTAACTCAAATTATCATTATCAACTTTATTATGATCTTATTAGAGATTGAACAACACAAAGAAAATAATAGTAAATTAAGCAGAAAGAAAAATATACCTGTTTTGAAACCTAACTTGAAGTAAACTCTAGCCTAAAGTAGACGAGCACCACAGGCCCTGAACATAGTTTCAACGGCCCTCTAAAATCAAAACGCATTATATGCTCTAAACGAGCTTGAGCCAGTTGGATTTTTAAGTTACCAAGGTTTATGTAAAAATGTGGTACACTATGAGCTTTGAATCAGGATAACTATAAAGCAAGACCTTTAGGGGCTCCATAGACTAGTAGCAGTATATGGTGTATCTAGCTCAAACCGTGAAAATTCGTATAATTTGCTTTGATCTTGGACAAACAAGCTCTGTTACCTTATCCACACGGAGGTTGAGAACTCACTTGAAATGCGAAATTAAGCTAAAGGAACCAAATTTTTTAAAGTATATCCATTACTCACTATAAAACAAAAGGCCCCAATCCTCATACACCACAACTTCCTACGTCACAAAAACACTCGAGAAAATTAAATTGCATTTTCGCAAAGTTTATTAAAGCTCGTATATTCAAAGTTTCTTTTCTAAAAAATTCTTCTATCCAAACATAAACAAAATAATACCACTTCTCACTATGCAAAATACCATTTAGATTATTTTTCTTTATAGATTTCCAGCTGTAATAAAATTATTCCATAAGTAGTGAAAATTAGGATATGACAGGGTTCTAGAGTCCATTATTCGCAACTGACTCTATATTTATTTGCAGGAGTCCAAATCCAAGTTTCTATTTTTAAAATACGTTTCAGCGACTCCAAATTCCCGAAAAAACACAAGGCTCAAACTTTACTTTTGTAAAACATAGGTTCACACATGTCTAGCCCCTAGGAAGTCAAGGAAGGTGGGATTCTTACACAAGAGGTAAGGAGAAGAGGGTCAAAATTCTCCGAAGTTTCCTTATGGGCACAGGTTTTTTAAAATTCCCCAGGAGAACATTCCTACGGAACCCTTTTGTCGACTAGTGCAAAATCATGACTTAAACACAAGAGCGTTTCTTCAAAGATTAGTCAAGAGTTGATACTGAAATCCATATTTTTAACAAAGCCCTAAAGTCCACCCTTGAGATCTTCAATCAGGGATAAACATACAGATAAAACGAGCTGGAGCATTCAACCTCGACAAGAGCATTCTTGTCAAGACAACGATAATAAAACAAAATATTTTGAATGCACTGAACATATCATAACACAAAAATGATCCTTTAATATGGGAAGTTGCAGCGTTAATTGAAATTAGCCTAGAGGGAAAAGGAAATTAAATAGAGAACATATTTTTCGCCATGGAGCCAGTCTTGTTAGCCGCATCTTTATGATCTTCATAGGCGATAGTCATTTTAGGTGGCAACTCGAGAAACTCTTTGATTTTATGCCTAAAAGTAACAAGTGTTAATATACACAAAATAAGCCACAGTTGTCAGTTTATACAGGAATTTCTGTCAAAATTCTTCGTATAAACTAAAAGTAGTGAAAATAAAATGTTTCGGCATTTCCCCATTTAAATTTAACGTTTGCACTAAACGTTACAAAAGCTATGAGGAGTTTGAAACCCAAATAAATTAACGATTGAAAAACAGGGACACAGTCACAAAAGGAAGGGGATCATTTACAGAGGAACAATAGTACTTTTGGAGGCCGGATCTCAAACCATCTCATACCAATGGGCTTTAACAAATACATGGATAATCAGGACGTGACTAGAAAAGGGTTATGGGCGTGAAACTGAGGTCTTAAGTTGTTTAAGCTGTGTTTCTTTTATGGGAAAAATAAAGCCTTAGCAGTTTGGAGACCAAATAATAGGCCTACAATCAACAGGTAATGGAGTAAAGAATGAAGGAATTTATCAACTTATCTTCGAAAAAATTAAAAATTATTCAAAATTCCTTTTAATAACGGTAAAGCCCTTTTTAGGTTAACTAATTTTCAAATTCAGATTAAAATTTATGAAAAAAGAGAAGTTTATACATATAATAACAGATAACGTCAACTAGTCATCAAGAAGGAGACAGTATCGTCACTGCTAAGAAAGAAAGCAAGAAATTCGGCCTAACAAAGATAGTAAAAAGCACAAAACAAAAACTATAAAACCAATATCCTGAGATTTAGCATTTAAAAACTTAAAACAACGGATTTTTAATGTTTTTCCATTGGTGTTCTCAATCCATGCAAATGTCAAACGTCAAATTTTGTTTTAATTCTGATTTAACAATCAGGCCTGTCCTTATATGCTCAATTGGTGTGCATTAAAGAAGCACCAAATAAGCTTTATCTCTCCTATTATGATACCCTTTCAACATTTATGAATATGAGAGAACCACGGTTTCCTAACAGGTGTCTACATATTCAATGGCCCCAATTCATAAAGTTTTAAGATGAGGAGTTTTTTTCAATGAAAACATCAAAAAAGGGTTTTTTTTCAATGATAAAATACCAAAAATAGATATTTTTCAAAATCTAGCAGGGGGACAAATGCCCCTTCCCACTGCCCCCCCTCCAAATTGGCAACACTGCACATTTTAAGTTGCAACAAGCCTTTCTGCCATAAATACTACAATAAATCAAGGAAATAGCCCAACTTTAACACTAACATATGAAACAGTTCGTGGTAACGAACTGTAAGTAAGGAGCAACCCGGCTCAATAGTAACCGAAACTTCAAAAAACGCAATTCTGATACTAATAGATATATCAAAAGAATCGGCTTTATATGCTGATTTCAAATATATAACTTTCATTATAAGTTTAGTCTTACCCATCAAGCGTTACAAGCCTGAGAAAATTTGCCTGATTTTTGAAAAAAGAGGGAAACACCCCTAAAAGTCAAGTAATCTCAATGAAAATCGCAGCATCAGATTCAGCTTATCCGAGAACCCTACTGAATAGGTTTCAAGCTCCAATCTGCAAAAATGTGGAATTTTGTATTTTTTGCAAGAAGAAAGATCATGGATGCGTGCTTATTTTTTTGCATTTTTTTTTGTTTTCCTCAGGGGTGATTGTATCAACCCAGTTGTCCTAGAATATCGGGGAGGGCTCATTAGAACGGAAATTAAAAGTTCTATTGCCCTTTTTCAGGTGACCAAAAAGATTGGAGGGCAACTAGGCCCGCTTCCCCGCCCTTTTTTTCCCCAAAAATGTCCTATCAAAATTTTGAGATAGCCATTTTGTTCATCATAGTTGAAAGTCCAATAACTATGCCTTTGGGTATAACATAACCACCTCCCCCAAAGCCCCAGGGGAAAGGTCTTTAAGTTACAAAGTTAGTTCACTGTTCACGCATAGTATTTGTTATTTGGATACATGCATACATTTTCGGGGGGGGGGGGGGACTTTCTGATGGGGGTTTTCCACGGGGGAATTTTCCATGGGGATGGAAGTTTCCAGGGAGTGAACTTGTCAGAGGAAACTATACACTGGGGAATTTGCCAGAATTCTTATACAAAATTCTTTTATGTCTTGCTTTCTCCTTTCCGTCTCAATTTAACGCACGGAGTGGTTAAGAGTAATTGGCGGAGGTAAATTTTCACCGGGATTGAATTGTCTAGAGAATATTTCCGTGGGGAAGGGGTTTCTCCGTGGAGGTAGGGCCAGATTTCCTGGCATTATTTAAAAAACGATCAGAAATTAAATTAAAAAACAAGTTTTTTCAACTGAAAGTAAGGAGCAACATTAAAACTTGAAAAGAACAGAAATTATTATGTATCTTAAGGGGGTTCCCCCTCCTCAACACCTCGCTCTTTACGCTAAAGTTTGAATTTTGTCCCATTTCTTTAATAATGACTCCTGAAACACAAGGGCCGTTTAATTAGAACAATAAGACGCTTTTTTAAAAGTACTAAAAAGCTTTAGAGTAAAGAACGACGTGTTGAGGAGGGGCAACCCCCTTTATATACGTAATAATTTCTGTTCGTTTTAAGTTTTAATGTTGCTCCTTACTTTCAGTTGAAAAAACTTCCTTTTTTTTTTAATATTATACAGAAACGATTGGAAACCAGACAACGAACAAGTGACGCGGAAATATACTTTAGAATAAATGTCTCATAAATGACGGAACAGACGTCCTCATATTTTAGACTAATATTCCCAACCTGTTTTTCGCTAATGGCCCCTCCCAGAAAGAAGAAAATTCCCACAAATGAGCATGCATGTGGCTAGAAAAAATATTCAAAATGATATAATTTCGATAGAGTTAAAAAAAATCTTACCCTATTCTCAAAACTGCTTCTTTATTACCAGTGTTACCAAGCCATATGGCTATTCTTTCATATTTTGGTCGGACTTGGAAAACTGCACCACAGATATCATCATTGTCATCATCGTACAATTCACCTATCATACTCAAAACCTGAAATCAAAAATCGTATGTATTGTATTTAGAAGAAAGTTTTTTTGGCAAAATCCGTAGTAAAGCCTCAAATGCAAAAGGCCAGTTTACAAGCTAACAAGCCGGCGAGTAAGCTAATAGTCGAGTACCCAAAAAAATTATTGACAGGTTGTCATCTGCATTTAATGCGAAAATCCCTCAGCCAATTGAATTATTTTCCTGTGCTACGAGAATATATGCTACTCTTAATCCCGACATGTCAGGGGCTTATTTTTTTCAAGCAATTTTTGAACTGTTCTAGAAATAAGTCGATAAAGTTTTTCATATTTTTTCCCCCTAAAATTAGAAAAAAATCAATGTAAAGTAAAACTAGGTAACTTTTTCTAAACATAAATTTTCAAAGACAAAATATAGGTAATGAACAGGAACTAAAACTGCAAATATAAATCAATAGGAGACCCTTATCATGTTATGAACGTGAAAACTGAGTAACGACCATATTTTCATTGGCAGTCTGTTTACGATAATTTAATTTAATTAAGAACATAATTACACAAACGAGCTACTTGCTCAATAGCTCAAGCTGATGTGAGTGCACGAGGTTAGTTTAAAGGCTAGCTCACTCGAAATCTAACGAGTGGTGTGTAAAGTCACCATCAATTCATCTTTTTCCAGGGCATTGTTACAAGTAGCTAGCAGAGCGAGTTTACTTTCGAAAGTAGAGTAAACAAAAAGTAAAACCTATACTCGTGAGTCAAATTTGATCTTTTAACAAATTATGCAAGAATAGTGGTATGCAGTGCATATCAAAATGCATCTAAAGAATATGAAATGAACATATTAAAGAGACCATATTTGTAGGGATAGGGGTTGGTACCGTTTCTGAGTCTGTTTTTTCCCAACGTTTTCTTTTTTTTTGTTTTTTCAAACAAAACTGAAAAAAATAAAAACAAGTTACTGTTTTTCAGTACCATCTCTGTTCCGTTTTCTTTTTTTTTACCGTTTCTGTTTTCCTTAAACATATTTTTCTTCATTTGTCATGATTTTATTTCGAATTGCATTGCAGTGTAATCTAGTGACTTCTACTGTATTTGCGATACTTGCCATCTAGCAAATACTGCTGTCTTTATGCATTATAAAGAAAATGTTTGCCACAGTGAAAATTAATCCTGCATTAAAGCAGTTCTATCATTAAAGCAACTAAAGCAGTCTAATTAGTTGTCTTCCTTTGTTATTCATGGTAAGTATATAGCTCTTCTAAGAAACTGGGTACACTGACTGCAATAATGATGCTCATAGTAGCTCAGATTCAAGTGATCCAGAGCTTTTCATGTGATAGTGAGAATTCAGTACCTAGACGAAGACGCGATTCTAGTGAAGTATTGACGCTGGAAGCAGCACTAAGAAAAATACGAATGCAGGTTAGAATCCTTGAATAATCTCCCCAACGATCTTTTTTAAGATATCTGCAAGTCATAAAATCTTAGTCCATCGAAGAAAAAGGATACGAATGTTCGCCGGAACAACATCCTTACCATAATAGAAATACGCTGTACCTGAAAAGAGCCACTGCGCAACTTCTTCAAAACCTTCTTGATGCTTAAACTAGTGAGCTTGAACTTTATAAATATAAGCTGTTCATCGAGGATACTGCCATTGAAGTTCTTCACCCGTTCCAACAGGCAACTATGATAGCAGATAGATACTATTATTTTTTGGGAAGAAAAGTTATAATGATGATCAATAGATTACAGTGGTTTTGTCATTAATCAATGGCCTGAAGAACTATTCGCTATTCAGTTCAGCAGACATTTTTTGGCGATTCCCAAGCTTCATAAGCCGTTTTCCACAAGAGCTGGGTTTTTGGGTCCTGTAGTTTATGGAAAAATGAGTCATACAGACAGAGATTCAGGTCATCAGTACGTCTCCTCGCTTCTCCAGCAAGTGAGCTTGAACTTTATAAATATAAGCTGTTCATCGAGGATACTGCCATTGAAGTTCTTCACCCGTTCCAACAGGCAACTATGATAGCAGATAGATACTATTATTTTTTGGGAAGAAAAGTTATAATGATGATCAATAGATTACAGTGGTTTTGTCAGTTAATCAATGGCCTGACGAACTATTCGCTATTCAGTTCAGCAGAACTATTCGCTATTCAGTTCAGCAGACATTTTTTGGCGAGTCCCAAGCTTCATAAGCCGTTTTCCACAAGAGCTGGGTTTTTGGGCCCTGTAATTTATGGAAAAATGAGTCATACAGACAGAGATTCAGGTCATCAGTACGTCTCCTCGCTTCTCCAGCAATTCGTTTCCAAGCATAAAAGCACAGAGGAACTTGATCAAATTCAATTAAACCCAACAATTCCCTATAGACGTTGCTCCTACAAAGGCAGGTACTAACCAAAATGGATCACCAGAGATTCTTGATCAAGAAGCCAGCTTGTTTGCGAAGTTTCTCGACACAACTGCGCTACGGATGAACTCTTCAAACACAAAATACGAACAATATAAGAGATTTAAGCATTGCCCGCATAGCAGTGAATACAATCAGGGCATACGAGGAGAGTTCCTGCCTTCCTGAACAAGAGACAGCCTACTTTTGGAGTGACTGCTTTTACGCTTACCCAGAGTATAGTAAAACTGCATGCATGCATCTCTCTGTGCCAGCAACATCAGTACCCAGTGAAAGTTCATTTAGCATTGCTGAGTACTTTACGCGAAAGCAGTGCTCAAGAATGACTGCAAAGTCACTTGAAGTTTGAATGTTTATAAACGATAAATTCTAATTTATCTGGTCTTTTTATGCATCCACAAACTTTACTTACTTACACCTAAAGAAACTGAAACAAAAACAGAAATATCTGTTAAGACTGTCATTTTTAAGTAAAAACATGTCATTTCTGTTTTCGGGAGGAAAACGGAAAACCAGAGACAGATTTTCGTTCTTTTCACCATTTTTGTTCTGCACCATTTTTTATTGCCGTTTTTAACCGTTTCTGTTTGGCTGAAAACAGAATCGATGCCGACGCCTAACAAGGGCAAAACTCAACGACATTCATCTTCTGGATACTATCTACACCAACTAGGGTCCTTGATATTTCCTTTGGATCAAATGACCCTCCCACACTCAATAGATTTATACAAAACCATTTTAACCAAGGGTCATATTTATCCATAAGTGCACGTTATCTTTCACTTTTTTGTATTTTTTACTTTTTTATGCTGTTGTATAACTAGCGGAAATATCTAGAATCGTAATTGGTGTAAATATGACATGAGACTCAAGAAATGGAAATATGTTTCAAGTTCATTGACTATGCTCACCTTTTCGTCTATATGTGTATGGGGCCCACAAACAAACCTAGCTTAAACAGTGTGTACCATCAGCCCCCATATCTACGATATTTCTGCAAAACGTTGAACCGAAAAAAAGAAAAATCAATAAGACAACAAATAAATAACTACACACTATTTTGATTATACGATCCACAATCGTTTACTCATTTGATAATTATTTTCAGTACTCCAAAGAATTAAGATAAACTAACTGATATAGTTACAGCACTTACCTAATTCATACTATTTATAATCCAGAATAGATTTAAAACTAAATGATCAGCTGAGTTTCAGAAAAAATTGAAGTTTATTAAAAGAATTTCAAACCAACAAAAATTTAGCCTTTTTTGAAAGTAGCTCTTTTTTGAGTAACTATAAACTTCTAATGGCGATACTTGTTTAAAATTCATATTAAACCTACTTTATAGCGCTTCATTTCCCTCCTTTATCAGTTTTTTGTATTCTTTGTGCTCGACCTTCACTACAAGAAAGCTACAATCAGACTGAAAGAACATAAACACGAAATCAAGAATTTAATGGCAACTTAATTTAGTTCAAGGTTGCCATCAATCCATGGCTAATTGGAGAAAAAGCCAAGACGATTTATAGTCTGAGTGAGAGGCACAACTCGCATAAGCCTTTTTCAGGAATGTATAAGAATGATGTCATTTTAACCTCGTTGATAGATAGTCTATCATCCATCCATCCATCTTGGGACAGAACTAAGGTAGACAGGACTGCAAAAAAAGAACATACATTTTAAAAGTGTTTGAGGAGGTGGCCAACGTAGAATTTTGAGAAGGGTGGGTGGAGGAGTGTTTGTAGCAGGGTGGGCGGAGGAGTGTTTTCCAGTTGTGTGGAAACTGGGACAAGTTTACAGTATTAGTCTTCCTTATGAGACTTTGAAGGAATTGTTGATGAAAATTTTGCATTTTTATACTTCTTTGCTTCTCCTTATTTTCTTTGTAATTTATGTTTTGTAATACTTTAAGAAGCAAATTTGTCTAAAGATCATAAAAATAACCGTTTTTAATAAAAAGAGCTTAAAACAGCAATTCTAGTATAACCGAAGGATAAAGATTTTCCAGAGTCATTACTGGCACACAGGGCGTCGAGTCGACGTTTCAAATGCTGGGTCGTTTTTACAAGGACAAGTAGCAACCTAGTCGCCCAACCTAGACACAGCATGGATCGATCCCTGGGTCCCGTATTACCAAGCAGGCCATTAATCCAATATACTACCACAGGATACTAGTGCAACTGAAGCTGAGCAATTCTTATTCTCTCCATTTCATATATCTTTATTACAAAATAAAACTACTTACCAGCTCGAGCCAAAGTTTGTCATTTTCTGGACCTCTTCGTCTCTTTTCAAGATTAAGGACCCATTTGCCTCCTTTATTGTTTGACGGGTCCTCCCACATGGGCTTAATACCCTCCTTAAACAAATTAAAATCAAGTCCCATCGCTAATTCACTTGGAGGTTTAATATGATTCTGCAATCTAAAAAAAAGAAGAAGTATTACAATTTACATCATCTTTACAATCAACGTGACCCTGACTTTGCAGTCAATCAAGATCAATATACAGTGAATCCAAATGATTTACCGGCATTAGTGGTTCACGACAGTTGCCTATACATCGAAGAAGAAGAAGAAATCTAAAGTGAAGATTTAAAGACATTGTTGTATATATATATATATGCATTTTATTAATAAACAAATTCACAAACATTTTTTAAGCACTTTACTCTTAGGGCGCTGAAATCAATACTGTATAGGTCTGAGAGGATATTTTCCACTAGAAAGTCGTTCAGACGAGGATTGTCACTATAAATGTGGAGAAACTGCTTGTAACTATAGCCGCGACATCGGAACACAAAATATAGTAGTGCATGATCCCTTTTCAAAGGTGTATGATAAGGCTAGGAATCTTATGAAAATGATTAATTGTTTAATATTTTGTTACATACACCCTCTACATTTCTTCAACCTTTCAGTGATCATCCCTAGACACTGCAGTTATATTCCATGTTTCATATTACCAGTCTAATCATCATCTTCATAACTTGAGTAGTTTTCAAATCCCTTTCAGTACATTAGTAAGATCATGTTTAAATCTATTGACTGCATGTTACGAGCGTATATTGTTTGGACTAGTCTATCTAAACTAGTTTGAAGATGTCACCCATTTGGCACCTTTAATAGAATGGCATACAGTTCCTTTCTTTTGGTTTGATTTTTTTTATCCGTTTTTTTTTTTATTCTTTCTTTATTCTGGTTCGGTTCATGTCAAATGTGATGCCAACAGTTTAACCATATGTTCAGTAAATAATTGAATGTGTTTTTTCCCTATGCCACAGACAATCAAGCCTTTCATCAGACATTTACTAAATTTTCTAATTTTTATTACTTATGGTATTGTGAATAAATTTATCGCTCTCTCTTCTCAAACACTAAAAATTTTCTTCAAAAAAACTTGGGCGACAACAATCTTTGAACTTTTAATTGGTCATACAAAGCTATAGATCATAAAAACCTTTGATATTCTAGGTCCCTAGCCCTTAGCAAATTTATGAGAGGCACTACCCTTTGGAGTACTTAATATTTGTTCTTAGATTTATTTGTTCACAGATCAAGTTGATCTATCTAATTTGGAATTAAAATAGAACTTACGCCCAAAATCCTTCTACTGTGTCAAAGTCCGTGACTTTGTGCAAGTTTTGTTCCCATGGAAGACTCTTGTCAGGTTTGAAATACCAGAAAGTCCACCTATTCTGCAATGGATGTGACATAAGCAATTCTGGATCATGGTTCGAATCATCATGTGCTTGAACAGGATCTAAAGTTGCCATCACCTGAAAGAAAATGGTAACATAAAAGACAGAATCTAGTTCAGCTGTGGATTCAAGGAGATCCATCTCCCTGCTTTTGTTCAATTTAATTTGATGCAGTTATACTTACACTTAAAACAAATTTGCTACCCTCCAAGAGGACAGCATTTCCAACATCCTGGATTGGGTATACTTTTCCCTCAAAATCAAAGCAATATGCCAACTACTAGGCAGACAACTGCTCCCCAACCCTCAACTTATTTCTGCATAAATCTGTCAGGATTATTAACAGGTCTAGCCTACAAATTGATAAAACAAAACAAATCTAATTACATATAGGACTACATGAGAGACATGGATAAACCCAGGTCTGACCCTTCCTGGAAGGGGGTGGGACAACCATCATATGGTGCTCCCATTTCCCCTGTGTTTTGATATGGCCATAACCCAAAAACATGTCTGATTTCAACCCGATCTCCTTCCCTGTCATAAATGTTTCAAAGATTCTAAAAAAGGGGTTTTAACTTTAAACTTTTAAATTTTCCCCGGGATCCACCTCAAATTCAGTGAACCACCTTGCCAAGATGTATAGTCTAAGAGCAGCAGACTCTGAGCTAAACTTTTGTTTTCAACATTAAGACATGTCCCTACAGAATCTCTCAAGTCTTACA
The DNA here is from genome assembly GCA_027921565.1 of Artemia sinica. Lineage (NCBI taxonomy): Eukaryota > Metazoa > Arthropoda > Branchiopoda > Anostraca > Artemiidae > Artemia > Artemia sinica. The sequence continues at coordinate 29,081,266 of CM051265.1, read as the reverse complement.
AGTAGATAGGGGCCAGAGGTTAGAGTTAGAAAACAGATTCAAAGCCCCTAATTTGTGGTGCAGGTCTATTCCTAAAAGTTTCTAGCAGGAGGAACTGAACTGGTCCAAATCTAGTTAACGATTCTTTTCTAGACCAAAAGAAGCAATTCCTTCTCACTTGTGTTGATCAAGGTATTTGTCTATTTAACACTTATGCTAATCACTCATCTATAGTATTCAATGAATTCTCTTGTAAAGACAAAGACTCGCCTTATAATGTCATTATTACTGAATTAAGAGCTCAGATAACCCTATTTGCAAGTCTTCAGCCTCTGAATAATTGCTAGATGGCATAAAATGCAGCTCTTAGAGGATGAATTGCTATATACATACATATTTCTTTGAAGTTATCAATTTTCAATGAGCCAGTTAGAAACACTTAAGTGTTTGGCAGTTGGTGGAAATATAACTTTCTACAGTGCCTCCTATTGAATTGTCAGCACACTACAGTCAACTATGACCAGAGCATTTTGAAAGGTATTATTTAGTGTAAGTATTCTACAAAACTGCTATATCTAGGGGTTTTAACTTCTCAAATATTTATTAGATACTAAATTCTACAACTACAAACAGGCATTTCTATAAATACACTTTTCTTCTAGAGTCCAACAAACTATTTCTGCATAAGCACATTGTTCCGCTGGCATGCAAATGACAGAAAAACAACTATCAGTATCGAATCTTATTAATGTCAAAGAATCCAAAACATGAAAGAGATCCAAAAGTGACAGTGTCATATTATAAACCAGGCTGAATTTATGTCCAGATTTAAGGACAATAGTTCAATGAGGTATGATTATTCAACTACCAGCTGTGGATGTTTTGAATTGTGCTCGACAAGCAAGTTGTCATTTCAACAGTTTGTTTCAGACATCAAATTTTCTTAGAGAACTGATGACAAACAAAGGAGTACTATGCAATGAAGTCCTTGCATCAGTTTACAACAACCATCTAGTTTGATCACAACTTTTGGATCCAATATTGAAATTGTTATTCTCAAGAGTCTAAACCAATATGATAGAAAGGCTCAAGTCCTTTTTTTTAATTCCAAACTGAAATAAACTTAGTTCCTTTCTGACCTTAGGTATTTTCTAAATTTACGAGAAGAATTGTCATTAATCCTATTCAATATTTTTTTTTTTAAACGAAACAGTTTTTAGCTAGAAGCTAAAAATAGTTTTCATGGAAATTGAACTTGTAACATGCAGCTCCATGAAATATGCAACAAGTCAAAAATAATCTAAAATTTGATAGCATGCAATGCACAAACTACGCAACAATCTTCAATAAATTTAAATCGTCATACTACTGAGTAAATGAACCTGTACTATAATACTGGCCAATGCAGACCATCCTGGATTGCCAAACTAGCCCTGATCCATGAAAATTTTGAAGGGGGAGCAAAAAATGTTTTTCAAAATATGTAGAGGTAATTTTGTATCAATAAAACTACCAAAAGAGCATTTTTCAATAAAAATACAAAAAAGAATATTTTTTGCAATCTAGGGGATGACCAAATGCCCCACCCTCAATTGGCACCACTGGATTTTAAACTATTTCAATGGAAGATCACAGGCTATGCACATTAGAACTCGCAAGTTATTGACTGAGGATTGTGTCCCACAAGGAATTTGTCTTGGACTTATACTTTTCTCCATTTTCATAAATGACTTACCATGAACTGTTAAGTTATCAAAGCCCATATTTTCATAAATGCAATAAAAAATATAAATTGGTTAATTTTTCCAAGTTTGTAGCTTCTATACTAATTGGTCCTATAGCAGTTAATGATTCATACATTAAGAATTTGATGATCATAAACCCATTAAAATGTAATGCCTAACAGACAATCCCAACCATTTATACTATATTAAAGAGACTCAAAAAGTAAAACAAAATTTTATTCAGTAGAAAACCTAAAGAAAATAAAATAAATATATGGAGTAGATGGAGTAAATAACCATAAAAAGCAAAAAAGTCAAATTAGAATTATGAACCAACTGGTGATGAGAAATAGATACAAAAAAAAACAACAACAGCAAACTTCTGACCATAGCCAAGGCATTAGGAGGGGGAGCGGGCTGAGATGAAATAGTGATGATAGCAATTATTATAATTGCAAAGAACATTGAATTGCAAACCAATCAAAGATTTGAAAATTTTGCTGAAATTTTTGGCTAAGGTTTATTCTAGGGCAGAAATCAGATATGAAAAAAGAGACATACCATTATATTCTCTATTCAATGTTCTTAACAAATGTAATAACTTCTGCTGTTGCACTTGTGTTCCGATCCCTAGCCCCAAATGGGGGCAGACAGTCCTGTATTATAGACCTATAAAAAGGTTTGCTGATTCCGTGGGTATGTCATTATCCTTTGTGATTATCTCTTATCATCAATTGGTTCATGACACTAAATAAAGCTGGTTTGAAAAAAAAATTCACAGCTTTATATATAACCGCAGGTTATACCTAGCCCTATTAGGAGGGGGACTGCAATTGTAATAGCAAAGATTATCCTATTTGGAAAAAAATGAATAAAGAATCTAATGGTCAGTTTCTTATTTTCCAATCTTATTCCTAACCAAATTCTTACTTCATTATATTTCAAAAATTGTCATTTATTTTAATTCAGAGTTGCTTCCAGATTTATCAAACCAACCCCCAGGCATGCAAAAAGTGGGTTAGCTTGGTAGCAATGCTACTTGGCAGTTTTCAAAGCCTAGTGAAGTTTGTTGGCAGATTTTGTCAGAAAATGCCAGTGCTTCCATTATCCCCAAATTTTCGGGAATTTCCCCATAAATATGTCTCCCTTCAAAAAAATTGGTTCCTTGAAAATCATCTTTCGCCCTGGGTTGCTACCCCTAGGGATTTATCGCTAATGACTGTCACTCACTTTTCTTGATAATTTTTTAACTACTTTCCAAAATTTTTGACTGAATTATTTACCACCCATCAAAAACCAGACAGAGATCATTGAAACACAGACCTTTCTTCCTATGTTAGTAAAAGCATAATATTCATAAGATCATACCATTTCATAAAAGATTCTCTTGTGAGTTGTGGTAAAGAATTTTATTTGAACACGTTTATGTTCAGTGAATTCAGACCCTTATACCTATAAACAGAACCAACTGTGACAAACTCAAACACCAGAAAAGCTCATGGGAGATACATGATTTGAGCTATATATTTGAGCATTAGGGGGGGGGGGGGGTAAAGTATAGTGGAACTGCAGTTGTAATGTGCTAACTATGATTATTCTGCATATTATGAAGTAAGAATTGTTTTCTAAACATGTTTCCTTCTCAATAGCCCAAATTCTAGGCTTCTACTAAGTTGCTCTTCTAAGATACGTAATTTAAGCTCCTGGGAATGAATTCAGAGCTTAGAATATCTACTTGGAAGGTGTTTTCAAGCTCCTATCTTTACTCCTTCCATATTTGCTTTCCTATGGCTTATGAAACTGCATAAAGGCAAGTCTATACATGTTTTGATCTTGGGAGAAAATAAATTTTCCTGTAATTTTAGTTTGAGTTTCTTTTACTTTAGGTTTTGGACATAATATATTAATGTTAAATCCATAGTAATCCATCATATGCATAATGGATTAAAAGAATTGATCTTTTTGCCAGGAATCCTCACTGTTTAAAATTTTGTTGAATTTTGCATCATTTGGTATGCAAAAACTAAGCATTTTCTTTTTTTTCCTTGAGAATTTTTTTTCATGTGGTCATTTATCTCCAAATGACTTCTCCTCCCCTTACCATTGCTATTCTGGTACATTTTCCCCTGTAAAATTTCTGGAGGGTGCCCATGCTTGATTGAGGGGCTCACCTGCAGTTTATGACCTTTTCATGGTCTAGGAAAGCTGTTAAGTAGGTGAATGAAATTTTATGGAATATATATCCTGCCTGAATAAGAACACTGGAAATTTGTTTAGATATCTAGGCCTACATCTGCAACTTCTAATTCTTGAACAATTATTAACCCTGTATGAATGCTAATCCTGAGCTAGACACAGTAGAATTAAAAAAAAAATATAGTAAAATTTAATTTCCCATTCAAAACTCTTCCTAAATATAATCATCTTGCAGTAAAAATTACACCACTCCCATCCCTGCCCTTTCTAATGAGGCAAAATTAAGCAACAGACTATATTCAAAGTTAGAGAATAGGTGATTAAAATGGAAGCAACCCTGAAAATATGGTTCATAAAAAATTGCACATTATAGCCAAAAAAAATGATTATTAGAACCAGATTACTTTCTTATAAAGTTTTATATTATTTTGGACTTACTTCTCATGAACTGTTGGTCTTTATTTTGTACTCTGCTACCTGATATCTGTGTTTGAGGATTGATCAAACAGGTCATGGTAATGAACAATAAGTAAAGAGCAACTTGACCCAACAGTAACCAAAACTCTAAAAAAGAGCAACTACAAAACAAAAGAACTATTTTTGTTTTTGATGCTCTTTTTTGCCTGGTGATGTCTCTCTACTGCAATACACCCAAACTCCAGAAATATGCATAAATTTAACTTAGGTAACTCAATAGGCTACTTATGCCAAAAAAGCTGGGGGAAGGAGGGCGCCCCTCGTTGTACCTTAATTTATGAGAGAAAGGGAGGGGGTAAAATTTTCGAAAAGTTCTGTTTGAAATACTTGGGAAGTGAAATTTTTGGCAATAGGGTTTGAGAAATTAACCTCAAATATACAGCAGAAGCTTTCATGCTGCTGCTTTTAAAACTTGTTCAAACTAAAAGCTCATTGAGTTTTAATATTGCTTTGTAAAAATTTTCTTTTAAGCCATCCTTATGTTTCTTTGTATGAACAGGTTTCTACTTACTTGACTTCTCTTCAACTGAAAGTGAATATGGTATTGGCCCAAGTATTGGACAAATAACCAAATTCTCAAAAAAATGTGTATTCATCAGATAGAAAATAATCAAAAGGGCTGGTAGCTATCAAGGTGTACATACAGTTAAAGCAGGCAATGGCAAAGCTGGAATGTAGAAGATTAGTAGCCTAAAACAGCCACACTACAATGTAGCAACAACTTATCTGTTTCTTTAGGGGATTAGATTAGGCCAAAACTAATATCACAGCTTCAGAATACATGTGACTTCCAGGCTGCCAATCAATACTGTTCTCCCAGAAAATCAAGTGGTGCTTTTATAGATACAGTGATCAATGAGTGTCAAGCATGCATTATTTTTATACTGCATATAATATTTAGTGTACAACTCCATCCATGAAGCAACAGCAGTAAGCTATACAGTATGATTCAGACTTTGAATACTACACTACACTAGCAGTACTAGAGTAAATATGATATAGTACTTTTGATATAATGGTACATACAAAATTACGAAGTATGATATATATGGCTAGTATACAACTTACCTCTGAATTAGTTTACAATGTTAATGGCAATTCAGAAAACTATTGATATTTCTAACAGCAAGCTGTTCTAAGTTATATGTGTTACAGTTCTGCAAATTTTACATGTAAAAATCCTTTTTTCTCAAAGCAAGCTGTCAAAACACAAGTTATGCTGCTAAAGAGTTGGCAGCTTTAGGCATTTTGTCAAGTTCTACTACTGGGAGCTATGGAAGGTTTTGCATACCTGCCAACCCCTACCCCCATAATGCCTGGATATAGCCATAGGCTAAAAACTAAAGTTTGCAGATTTTACATTTTTTTATGATCACTTCCCATCAATAATCCAGAGTAGTCCACAACAAGCTTAAAACCGATATGCCTCTAGCCAAGGCCTCTATCTAGGAACTTGGGGGAGGGGTGGCAAGGACTCAATTAAACAGGAAGCAACTCTGAAAATTCAATAAATAGGCCTTTTTTAATGTAATAAGGTAAGATTTTTTATTATAGTAGTTAGTACAGAACAAGACATAAACTGCCACTACAGCATATCTACTAGCCTAAACAAACTGGCTTCCACTTTTTTGGTACATGCATTATGTCTTAGCTGCTCTATTCCAGAAAAAAAGATACGGTTACATGATCACAGGGTAAAACCAAAAACCCCTTTTCATAGATGAAAACTAAGGTAAAGATACAGATCTAACATAGTGCTAAAATCAGATATGATAAAAGAAATATATCCTTAAATTCTCTATTCAATGATCTTCCCAAATATAATAACTGCTGCTGCTACATTTCCATCCCAGTCCAACCCTAATATGCAGCAAGATATATCCCTGGGCTATCAGCATAAATTTGCTGATCTTATGGGGTTGTCATTATAAATTATGTTTATTCCTTATCAGCAGGGTAAGTTCCCTAATACTAAAGTTTAGCAGCTCTTCTGAAGAAAACATAATATTAGCAAAATAACAGAGACAATAAATGAATATTCTTCCTAATTTAATGGTCTTTTCTCTGATAAAAGAACCCTCCACCTAATGGTGCCAGGTATAGGCCTAGGTTATCAACAGAACTACAAAAAAAAAAACACTACAATAGCACATTCTTTCTCAATAATATACAGCAGTTTCTATTAATCCGATTGTCATGTTTCCTTCCATGGCTATTTATATTTTAAATCATTCTGAAATAATGTGTCATTCCAACTGATCTCAATTATTTTGCAGTGAAGTGATAATGCTAATAGGTGAAGAATATAAATACCCATTAACAAAGAAATACAACAAATACAACAATTGAAACAATAATTATTTAAGGTTATATCTGACACCATTTGGGGAGGGGGTATTTTGTTAACATTTGGTTTCTTTGCAGGAGCCACTAAACTCCTGTGTTACTATCAACAGTTGGTTCACTAAGTCAAAAAAGCAAAGTTGAAAAAATAACTACTATCTGGACAGAGTCTGGGGTCATATCTGGCCTCATCAGAGGGGTGGGGGGATTAGGGTGCAAGGTAACATTCTAGTTGGATGGTTCCACCAAAGGAAACTTCTACATAAAATAATAGTAGTATCATTAAATTCCTTACTTCACTCCTTCTAGTTTTGCCTGTGATTGATTTCAATATTAGGTAAAACCATTACATGAAATGATTTTAAAGAGTGGATAAAAAGGGAAGGAAATATAATGGTCTGATTAATTGAAATATTTTCCACAGTACAAAGTAAGAATTTCATATTTATGTTTTCTTTTGGACTTTTAGATAAGGCTAGGGTACTCTTAGGACCAACAAGGGGGGGGGCAGCTTAGTCAGAAAAAACAGTCATGATATTTAGAAAGAGCATAATATAAAGAATCTAATCATGGGTGCTCATAAGCTGAATTTCAGGGGAGGGGCTTAAATGGTCTAATCAGAACTTCCAATGCTGTATAATAGAAATCTCAAAACAAAAATATGAAATATAAAGCAGCATCATTCAGCCAGGGGGGGGGGGGGGGGGTTGGAGCCTCCATCTGCCCCTTCATATGGGTGCCCATTGAATCTAATGGTATTAGCTTTCACTTGAATAATTAGCTATCACTTGATGAATTTTTGTGTGCTTTCATTATTCAATAATTGCTTCTGGGGGAATTATATTTTGATCCCTTAATGGTGCCCCAAAAGAAAAAACAGTCCAAAGTCACTAAAAGTTGAACAAATGTTTAAAACAAAAAAAAAACTGTCTAGTTTGTTATAACACTAGCCTCACCCACAATTCACAGGGATATAAGCAAACTTCTTATAAGTGTCCAGCAATGCACCCCCAAAACACCATAGCCTATAGGCTAACCTGAGACCCATACCATTAGAGGTTTGTAGCATTATAATTCTGACCCTTACCTAGGCTACTATAGGAAAAGAAATCACAGCATTCCAGTATCTGCAAGTCAATCTTGCCCATGGTAAAATTCTAGATAAGCCACTTTTGGCTATCTTGGAAAGGAGTTAGGTTAAAACAATGAAACTTCTACTTGACCAGATCTATACCTATAGATATTTTGACAAAACAAAACTAAACCTTAATTTCCAGTTTCTTTTTTCTCTGGTTTTAGTTTTGAAAATGTAATTCCTGATATTTTAGTAGAATATTAAGTTACATCAATGGTTTTTTTCCAAATTTAAGAACTGCATTTGCAGATCTTTGAAACAAAATAAACTAGGATTGAGCAAAGTTGTGAAGCCAAAAATACTATTTTGTACTTTATTTAAGCAGAAACTTTGAAGTCAATACTGATAGGCCTTCCAAAAGGAGCAATCTTTCTAGCCTATTGCTGAATTATGGAATTTTAGGTAAGATAATGAAATTTGAAAAAAGCATATCCAGGTTGCAGCAGTAGCTAGCAACCTAGTAAGCAACAATCCATGTCCAATAGACTACTAAGAAATGCAATAGCCAATAACTCCTAAAAATAGTGTCAGGTCAAACCAAAAGTACACTATTAGAACTGCCTTGTCCAAACCCTTATATAGGAAACTTAATGTCTTTTGACTTGATAAATAAAGAATCTACTGGTATAACTCTTATTATATTAGTCTAAGATGTTTCCTTCTGCTAAGCTTCCCAACTAGAATGTTGCTGGATGCAATTGCAATAGCAGCAATTATTATAAGAAATTGGAAAGAAAAATAAATGGAGATACAAATGTCTAGTCTAGCTTATCTTTGCTAGCTTGTACAAATACAAGTCTAGCTTATCTTTTTTCCTATCAGACTTCTGCTCTAGGCTACATTAAATCTTCATCAACAATAGTATAGCTACCAAATCAGTAAATTTTTACCTAATCATATAAGGCATTGACTTCTAGGAATAAAGTGAATATAGGCCTACCACTTGATGCCTTTTTTGTGCTCTTTCCAAATATAATAATCATTTTTGTTGGAAATGAATTTAACCCCCACCCCTAAATACCAATTCAGGGTATATAGGCCTATTTGCACATTAGGGGGGTGGGGGGTAAAGTTTAAACTTAGGCTACCTCCCATTTACATCAGAAATAAAATTTGCCCCCCCCCCCTAATGTGCAAATATATACCCTGAATTGGTATATAGAGGTGGGGGTAAAATTCATTTCTGACAAAATGGTTAGCCTATTATATTTGGAAAGAACATAAAAAAAGGCATTGAGTGGTATATTCACTTTATTCGTGTCAATAATATGATTTGGTAAAAATATACCACCAAATCGACAACCAGTCACTAGCCTAGGACTTGAATCGACAATAAATTCACAAAATCGTTACCCCTTTCTGATCTTAACTCCAAAGACACAAGTTAGCCTCTTGCCTCTAGTTGGAAGCAATCGAACGTTTTCTTACAAGAGAAAGAAAGAGCTACCATCTATGTTTTCTTGTTTTACTTTTTAAATTAGAGAGGAAAATTTAGGGAAAATTTTTCGACACATTAGTTTAAAAAGTATTTTTCTTTGAAAAAAGAAAGTCTTTATAGGGGCTGCTCTTGAGCACGATTTGCTGTTGGTAGTGGATTTTTTTTTATGACACAAATATAAAAAAAAGGTCTTGTCCTTTTTCTCAGTGGGGTCAGAATAGATGGGAGTTAAGTGTGGAAACCCACAAGCAAGGCCGTACCCAGAGGGGGGGGGGAGGGTTACGGCCTTGCTCACAAGGTACGAAAATATCTACTCTACTTTTTCTTGTTCTTATCAGTTACGCCCCTTCTGGATGATCTGTTTAAATACATTGATGATCTGTCAGCATTTCTTAAACTTTTTTTTGGAGACTTCACTGGCTATGACTCAGTTTGAACCAATTTTTTTCCACGACTTCAAAATGCAGTGCACAGCAACCAAAAGTCTTTTTCACTGTTAAACCAAATTGTAAAATCGCAAATCTGGATTATAAATTTGCCGTTCCACTTATAATAGATATAGAAATTCGTTGGCTTAGCAGAGGCAGGGCTTTGTAACTTTTCAAAGAGTTACTTCCTGCTTTGGTGAAATTTTTGAAAGACTGAGGGGAATTGGAGCCATGAGCTAGAAGATCTGATTTTGTTTTTTATGTAGACTTTATCAAAAAGTTAAATATCCTTAAATTGCAGCTTTAAGATAAAGATAAAGACATTGGTGGAACCATTCATGATCTGGTCTTATTCACAAAAAGCTGGAGCTGTGGGGGAAATCTCACTGAAAATGAATACAAACACTTCCCCTGTTTAAAGTAGACGCTTGGCAAACAGGGACCTTCACAGGCCAACAACAACAAAATTTTGCGATTCTTTCAGACTTGAAACCCCCTGCCCACCTCTTCCGTGTGATTTATTTTAAGAGTTGCGATTTAGAAGGTAAGATTGTTATTCTTCAAGCATTATTAAACGACTATTAAACTTGAAAGTGATCAATTGGGGCAAAGGGGAGAGGGCGGCAGTAACGAGCGTTCTCTATCAATAGGAAATTAAACTAAAAAATGTAAATTTTCAATGCATGGAACTTAATAATTAAATAATGTAATTTTGATAAAAAATACATCCACAATATGGCTGAGAACCATCAATTTACTTATCACAAAACCCAAGAGTTCTTTTCTTTCTCAAGAATGTAGGCCACATATGAGTGCAGTTTTTTTGTTGCTAGGAGGAGGAGGAGGGGCCTTTCTCACATTGTCACTTTCAAAACAACCGTTTTGGCAAAAACGGGGAGGTTATGTTATCAAGCAAGAGTGATGACGATAGCCAATCAGCTCAGAACTGTTGAACGATGTGTATAGGACCTCCTAATGTCAGAGCCCACACTGGCCCACTGCATAACACAGGCTACATAGTTCATGAAAAAATGACGGTAATTAAAGACAGTTTATGCAATACAAACAATGGTTGAAGCATATTGAATAGCTGTAGCTGTATTGAATAGCAAGATATATATATTATATATATATATATATATATATATATATATATATATTATATATATATATATATATATATATATATATATATTTATATATATATACTATCAGAGGCAACGCTGTAGCGTTGCCTATAGTAAAGACCATACGGCTCCAATGTTTTATTATTTATTATATTTTTTTCCCAGAGGCACTTCATATGGAAGGGATCGTCGTAGAAACTTAAAAGGGGGCTCATTCGATTGGAAATCGAGAGTTCTAGTGCCCTTTTTAATAGTCGAAAATGATTGGAGGGCAACTAGCCCTCCACACGCCCATCATTCCCCTAAACACATCTAATCAAAATTTTGAGATAGCCATTTTGTTCAGCGTAGTTGATTTCCAGATAAAAAATATATTTTGAGGAGGACACTCCCCCACAATCCACAGGGCAAGGGTTTTAAGTTATGCCCTGGGGGCATATAAGGTTTTTATAGAAGGCGTTGTCGTAGAAACTTCAAAACAAGCTCATTCGATTGGAAATTAAAGGGCTAGTGCCCTTTTTAATCGTCAAAAGTGATGGGAGTGTAACTAGCCCCCCTCCCCCCCCCACGCCCATCATTTCCCCAAACACATCCAATCAAAATTTTGAGATAGCCATTTTGTTCAGCGTAGTTGATTTCAGGATAGAAAATATCTTTTGAGGAGGACAATCCCCCACAACCCTCAGGGTAAGGGTTTTAAGTTATGCCCTGGGGGCATATAAGGTTTTTATAGATGGCGATGTCGTAGAAACTTCAAAAAGAGCTCATTCGATTGGAAATTCAAAAACTAGTGCCCTTTTTGATAGTCGAAAGTGATTGGAGGGCAACTAGCCCCCCCACGCCCATTTATCCCCTAAACACATCCAATCGAAATTTTGAGATAGCCATTTTGTTCAGCGTAGTTGATTTCTAGATAGAAAATATATTTTTGAGGAGGACACTCCCCCACAACCCTCAGGGCAAGGGTTTTAAGCTATGCCCTGGGGGCGTATAAGGTTTTTATAGAAGGCGTTGTCGTAGGAACTTCAAAACATGCTCATTCAATTGGAAATTAAAGGGCTAGTGCCCTTTTTAATAGTCGAAAGTGATTGGAGTGCAACTAGCCCCCCCCCCCAACGCCCATCATTTCTCCAAACACATCCAATCAAAATTTTGAGATAGCCATTTTGTTCAGCGTAGTTGATTTCCAGATAGAAAATATGTTTTTGAGGAGGACACTCCCCCACAACCCTCAGGGCAAGGGTTTTAAGCTATGCCCTGGGGGCGTATAAGGTTTTTATAGAAGGCGTTGTCGTAGAAACTTCAAAAAAGGATTCGATTGGAAATTCAAAGGGATAGTGCCCTTTTTAATAGTCGAAAGTGATTGGAGGGCAACTAGCCCCCTCACGCTCATCATTCCCCCAAACACATCCAATCAAAATTTTGAGATAGCCATTTTGTTCAGCGTAGTTGATTTCCAGATAGAAAATATATTTTTGAGGAGGATAATCCCCCAAACCCTCAGGGCAAGGGTTTTAAGTTATGCCCTGGGGACATATAAGATTTTTATAGAAGGCGGTGTCGTAGAAACTTCAAAAAAGGCTCATTCGATTGAAAATTCAAAGGGCTAGTGCCCTTTGTAATAGTCGAAAGTGATTTGAGGGCAACTAACCCCCCTCTCACGCCCACCTCTTCCCCAAACACATCCAATCAAAATTTTGAGACAGCTATTTTATTAAACGTAGTTTTAAGTTCTGGAAATTAGGTCTTCGAGGATGAAAACTCCCCCACAGCCCTCAGGGCAAGGGTTGTAATTTAATGATTCTCTGAATCCTTCCCATTATTTCTTATGGAAGGGATGCTCGTATAAACTTTAGAGAGGGCTCATTTGACTGAAAATTGAAAGTTCTTGTTCACTTTTTAAGAGTCAAAAGAGATTGAATGGTAACTAGCCCCCCCTCCTCCACGCCATAAATGCATCAGATAAAAATTTTGAGATAAACATTTTGTTAAAATAGTTCAAAGTTCTGATAACAAAAAACTCCGGTGTCGACACAGCCCACCAGGGCCCGGGGGTAGGCGTTGTAAGTTATGCCCAGGGGCATAACTTATTAAGGGGGGTTTGTAACTTATGGGAAGGGGTTTTGTATGGGAAGAACACATAGGAAATCTATTATAATTATCCAATTATAAGGTTAAAATACATACTCTGAGATAGATGTAAAATTGCTTTGGCACACAAAATCTTATTAAGGTCAATTCCAAACAGTCGTGATCCCTTTGTGTCAGCAAGTGAAATGGTCTAAACCCCCTTATTGGAGCGATTTTTTCAATCCATTCATTGTTGTTAATCGCTGTCCATAAGTTATCTAAGCTGTCTATTGTTCATATATAAAGTTTTTATCAAAGAGGTAATCGTATAGACTTTGAAAAAAGCCTCATTCAATTGAAATTGAAAGTTCTAGATCCGTTTTTAAAAATCAAGAATAATCGGACAGTAAGCACCCCCCCCCCCCCCCATGCCATGGAAACTTGAAACTTTTTGCAATCAACAACGAACAAAAATTAATTTAAAAAAAACTTCCGAAAAATAAGTTTTTCAAAGAAAAGTAAAGGCCATTTTAAACTTAAGCTCAGGAGATACAAACACCTGTTAAAATTCAAACTCAAAACGACCAGAAATTACTATTAAAGAATAAATGAAACCCAAAACGAACAGAAATTAAATAAACAATCATAGCAAAAAACATACAACAAGTAATAATATAAATGAATAAATAGATCTTAAAGCGAGTAATGCTTAGATTGAATATGAAAATCAAGCTTAAAACGAAAACAAATATTTTGCTATTAAAGTATAAATAAAACTTAAAACGAACAGAAATTAAATAAACAATCAATGCGAACAAACATACAGTATATATTAATGTAAATGAATAAATAAATCTTAAAACAAGTGAAACTTAAATTGAATGTGCAAATCAAGTTTGAATCGAATAAAAATAACTACAAACAAGAGTTTGGGTATCGCCTCACTGCAGAAGCCTAAAACCTACTGTGTCATTGGCGCTTTACTGAAAACGAATTATATTACAAATGTTTTCTTTTGTACTTAATATTGAAAATAAATATTAAAATTACAGTAAAATTTTGAACTGATGAGCTTTTAGCAATTAATATCATTATGCATCAAATATTCAGTTTAATTTATCAGTTCTTTTCAAGATTAGGCAAGACAAATATAGTTTCACTAGAAAAAAAAATTTGGATACTGCCCCCTTCTTTAACTGTTAAAACCTCAAGCCTTCTGCGTCATTGGTGCTTCACTGAAAAAGAATTACTCCTATATTACAAATTTATTATTTTCCAGTTCTTACAGCATTGAAAATGAAAATAAAAATTACAGTGAAAAAAAAATCTTGAACTGATGGATCTTTCAACAATTAAAATCATTATATATCTAATATTCAATTTGATTTTGTTTATACTTTTCAAGACTCTTCAAGACTCATATAGTTTTGTCATTTTTTTTAACTCTGCCATTTTTTCTAACTAATCGTGTTGGTTTGTTATGAAAACATTCTATGGCTTCTAAGCATTTCTATTTGAGCGAAAAACTGCACCTCAAACTTTGTGGAACATGCATTTTCTTGCATGAAACACCAAAATATAATAAAATGTCAAGTTTCGGAGTGTTCCACCACTCGCAAGCTAGTGCCATTGGTATTTTTGAATCCGCATGGTCAATTTAGGGGGTGAAGGGTAGGCTAATTCTCGTAGCAGCCCCATTCCGTCCTGGTATGATTCACACTTTCAACACCTGGCGTCCGGACTATCATATAATCTACCAAGCATACAACTACCCCAAATCAGTATCAATAAATAAATGAAACCCAAAACGAACAAAAATTAAAATAAATATTAGAGCCAAACTCAAACTGAGCATAAATTAATATGAGTAGGGTTCAAAACCCATATGCTTTCTAAAAGCAAGAATATAATTTGTACTTTACTGAAAAAATTCAAATGAGTTTACTGAAAAAAAAATGTGCATTGTCAATTTAATATACATATGCTGATATTTATTCCCTAAAATCATAATTAATGAAAGAATTGTTTTCAGTAAAGCGCCAATGACGCAGTAGGTTTTAGGCTTCTGCAGTGAGGCGATACCCAAACTCTTGTTTGTAGTTATTTTTATTCGATTCAAACTTGATTTGCACATTCAATATAAGTTTCACTTGTTTTAAGATTTATTTATTCATTTACATTAATATATATTGTATGTTTATTCGCATTGATTGTTTATTTAATTTCTGTTCGTTTTAAGTTTCATTTATACTTTAATAGCAAAATATTTTGTTTTCGTTTTAAGCTTGATTTTCATATTCAATCCAAGCATTACTCGCTTTAAGATCTATTTATTCATTTATATTATTACTTGTTGTATGTTTTTTGCTATGATTGTTTATTTAATTTCTGTTCGTTTTGGGTTTCATTTATTCTTTAAAAGTAATTTCTGGTCGTTTTGAGTTTGAATTTTAACAGGTATTTGTATCTCCTGAGCTTAAGTTTAAAATGGCCTTTACTTTTCTTTGAAAAACTTATTTTTCGGAAGTTTTTTTTTTAATTAATCTTTAAAAGTGAGCAATAATTGTGTATGTATGTATGTGTTTATATATTTTTATCGAAAACGGCTCCATATTTTTTTTGGAAAATTGGCATCCTGATATATTTTGGCATAAAAAACGATCTAGATGGGTCAGAAGTTTGAGAAAATTCATTAAGAGTCTTAATTTTAAAATAAAATATTTATGTGACTAACGCAACTTTTATATTCATCAGCATTCCAATGACGTGGTCACACTTGCCACACTTATATGGAAAAATTGAAGATTTTTATGCATGGAAAAGTTTACATTAAATTGCTTCAAGAGCAAAAAACTGGTAATTGCAAACATATTTAAATATATTTTGACAAGGGATTATAACAATTCAAGAACATTAAAAAAGAAAACCAAAAGTTTGAAGCTTAGTAGAAATCGTTGTTAGAAATCGGACTTGATTCAATAATCAAATATCTTTGAAAAGACACAGTATGAAACGACATTAAATTGCTTAAAGAGCAAACAACTGATAATTGCAAAAATATTTGTATATAATTTAACAACGGATTACAACAATTCAAAAACCTTAAAAAAGAAAACCAAAAGTTTGAAGCTTAGTAGATAATCGGTGTTAGAAATCGGAGTTTAGAAATCGGTGTTAGAAAAAACACACGTTTTTTTCAGATTAAAGGAAAGAGTGACGTTAGAACTTAATATAACATAAATTATCCTGTATATAGGTGGGGGGGGGGGCTTACGACCCGACCACGTTTTTTTGCACCAGAATTCGAATTTTCTAAGCCAACGGAATTCTATATCTAGCAATCTAGCAATAGATCACCATAATGGGATTGTAAATCTTCCGTCAGAGTCCTGAACAAAAGTATCTGAAGTGTATGAGTTCTAGCTTTATTTACGACTCTAACGATATTTTTCATCACACTGCTCACACTTAAAAACTTACCGAAAAATAACTGCTGGTGTGCTCTTGAATAGTAAAACAGACACTTTGGAAAGCTGTTATCTTTACGGCACAAGTAAATGAATCCTTTCTCGCTACCCATTGTAAGGGAACTCCACTGGTTGTCACCCCCACCAACTTTCTCAGAGGAATATTTTCAGAGTCGATGAGTTTTTAAAAAGCTGAATGCATATTCTGTCCATAAGCATAGGCTTGAAGTAGTACAACTTTTATCAGCTCTTTCTAAATTTCTAGTATCCCAATTACGGCCGTACGGTGGTATCAATATCCTCGTTCTCATTCCCAAAACAGAGATTGAAATGACAAACTCAACCGAGAGAAATGGCTTTTAACAGTTGTAGATGGTAGCACACTTGGTCGTTCATGAGGTTTTGCAGATAAGTCCTTGTGACAACTTGGAGGTACACACAGTCTTTTAGTTTAGTTGTATATTCCCAGTAGCACACCCTGAAAGTTTCAATTGAATACCCTTAGCTGTTTCTGAGACATTACTCATAAACCTTTATTATCTGGATACAAATAGTGCCTTTTGATCTAGTTGTACATCCCTTTGAATTTTCCTTGAAAGTTTCAATTTAATTAAGCTGCTCCTGAGACATTACACATAAATTTGACAACTTGGAAGGACATAAGAACTTTCGATTTAGTTCAGCATTCCCCTCAACATACCCTAAAAGTTTTAGCTTAATAACCTAAGTCGTTCCTAGGAAACGGTTGATACAAGTTCAGTGACCCCCCCCCCTTTATATTCTCTGGAAAATTCAACTTAATAATTATAGACATTCCTGAGATGTCCTAGATGAACATTTTTGGTGACCCGGATTCACATCGTGTCTTTTGATTTATTTCGATGTCCCCCTCAACATAATTTTCGGTTGATTTAGTTCAATCCTCCCCTGGATATTCTCTGGAAGATTCAACTTAATAACTATAGACGTTCCTGAGACGTCCTAACAAACATTTTTGACGACCCGGATCCACACTGTGTCTTTTGATTCATTTCGATGTCCCTCTCAACATTCCCTGAAAGTTTCAATTTATACCTTTAACCGCTCCTTAAATATTGCAGATTTGCCTTTTTGACAGCCTGAATACACATGGTGTCTAACCTTCCCCTCAAAATTCTCTTAAAGTTTCAGGTTAATAGCCTTAACCATTTTTTGGATATTGCAGATATACCTTTTTGACAACCTGGATACCCATAGTGTCTTTTCATTTAGTTTAACCTTCTCTTAAAGTTAAAACTTAAAGCTCTTAGCGGCTCCTAAGATATTGGGCAAATGCTTTTTCAACAACCTGAATAGCTTAGTATTTTGATTTAGTTCGACGTCCTCCTTAACATGCCATAAAAGTTTCAACTTAATAGCATTAGCCGTTCCTGAAATATTGAAGAGACACACTTTTGACAACCTAGATAGTGTCTCTTGATTCAGTCTTACGTCCCCACAAATGCCCTGAAAGGTTCAACTGAAAACTCTTCGCTTTTCTTGTGATGTTACAGATACGCCCTTTTGATTACTTGGATGCACATAATGAGTTTTGGTTAGTTCAATATCCCCCTCAACATGTCCTGACAGTTTCGACTTAATAACATCAGCTGTTCCTGAGATATTGCAGATACGCATTGTTGTTAAACCTGAATGCTCATAGCGTGTTTTGATTTGGTTTAACATCACCGTCAAAATTCCCTGAAAGTTTCATCTTAATACCCTTAGCCTTTTTAGAGCCCTGGGATTAATATGCCCCCATTTCCCAATAACAAACCTGTATGTACATTATCGGCAACTTGAAGAATTTACAGCGTTTTCCCCGGGGCTTTGGGAGCTCGAATCATCACCGGAGACATAGTTGCCTCCACACAAAATGGATATTTCAAAATTTTAATCAGATGTGTTTTGGGGTTGACGAGGGCCAGGCGGAAAAAAGAGGACTTACAAACTTGCAAGGGGGGCTGGTTGCCCTATGAAGTCTTTCGACTTTTAAAAAGGGTATAATGACTTTCAATTTCCAATTGACTGAGCCCACTCCCATGTTCGTGCGACAACTCCTTTGATGTGAAGTAGCCTGATGAAAAAAAAGAAGAAAAAAGGACAACTAATAAATGAATCCATGTTGCTCTGGATTCAGACAACAATACCTGTGAAATAAGGCAGACTTGCCTTCTGTGCAAACTTGCAGAAAACCCTGTGTTATCCTTAATTCTTGAAACTGATTATTTTAAATCGCCAAAGTTGAAAATAAACTGATAATCCCGAATGTTCAACTTTATGGCCGTAACCATTTTACACACAAAGCGTTCAGTGCTCTTGAAAGTACTTTCCTGAGCATCACGTTGTAAAACCAGAGAACATTTCCATTTTCCAGTAGAGGCACTCAAATTGCTTGAAACACAAAAATCTAGTTACTGTAGATTTTATAGCATAGATGGAGAATAGTTGTTTAAGGGGTGTTTTTGACAATAAACAGCTGTTTTCCGGTTCCATTGCAACTGAACCCCTGTGTAACTGAACCCCTCTAACTGAGCCACCGTGCAAATGAACCTCCGTACGACTGAACCACCGTGTAACTGAACCCCCGTGTAACTGAACCTTCGTACAACTGAACCCCCATGCAAAAAAAACCGTGCAACTGAACCCTTGTGTAACTGAACCCTCGTGCTACTTAGCCCCATTTAGATAAACCCCGTGCAATTAAACCCTCGTGCTACTGAATCCTATTTAATTGAACCCCCACGCAACTGAACCCCCGTGTAATTGAACTGCCATGCAACTGAACGCTCGTACAACTGAACCCCAGTGCAAAAGAATGCTCGTTTAACTGAACTGAAACCCCGTACTCAGTTTTCCAGTATTCTAAAAATATGAGGCAATATCATGGCATAAAATACTGCTTTACATGTTCAACCTTGTTGGAATTCTTTGCTTTTTAAAGTCATATTATAAATGCCTGTCAAGATCATTCATAAAAAAGCTCTATTTTGTTGTCGACTCTATAATTGAACCCCCATGCAACAGAACGCTCGTACGACCGAACCCCAGGGCAACTGAACGCTAGTGTAACTGAACTGAACCCCCATTCTCAGTTTTTCAGTATGCTACAAATATCAGGCAATGTCATGGGGTAAAACACAACTTTACATGTTCAACCTTGTTGGAATTCTTTGTTTTTAAAAGTCATGTTATAAATGCCTGTCAAAATCATTCATAAAATAGCTCTATTTTGTTGTTGAAGCTGTTAGACTCCAAGATAAGAATTTGAGAGAAACTTTCCACGAACAGTTAAACATGAAAGTGGAGAGTTTAAAATTTGACAATGTAGAAGATGGATAGAATAATTTTAGGAAACTATTTCGTGAAGTCGCTGATGGTGCCTTAGGGAAGAAAGTTGTAAAATCACCTAGGAATATTAGTGAAAATACTTTATGTCTAATAAAGAGGAGGAGAGGCCTGTACAAGAATGATTTGAGTGATAGATCGTAGGAAAATGAGAGGAATGTAAAAAAAGTGAGAGAAAGTATTAAAATGTGAATTGAGGAGGCATGAAGTGGAGGCAATAGAAGAATTTGCCGAAGATGTGGGAGATGCACACAGACGGTATATAGTTATATCTTGTACTGGTATGCTAATAAATCGAGAGGGAATAGTCAGTCTAGACTTGTTAAAGATAGGAAAGGGCTCCCAAAAAAGGCCAGTCGTCATAGTAGTAGTAGTAGCTGTAGTAATATTAGTAGTATGTACATAGTGCCTTTTGGTTAGTTCAACATACCTGAAAGTTCCAATTTAATACTTAAAGCGATTCATAAGGTAAAGCTGATACGCCCTTTTGCAACTGCATGCACATAGTGTTTTGATTTACTTCAGTTTCTCTGCCAACATTCCCTGAAATTTTTACCTCAATACCCCTAACTTTAGTTGTAGCCGTAGTAGTCGTAGTAGTAGTAGTAATCATAGTAGTAATGGTAGTGGTAGTATTAGTAGTAGTGGTAGAAGCATGCACATTTTCCATTTTTGTCGGCTGAACATTCCACTCATCGTAACATGTAAGTTTTGACTTGAATACCCTAAACCATGTCTGGAATATTGCTTGTATGCCCTTTTTACAGTCTGCATGAACACAGTGTGCTTTGATTTAGCTTAACACTCCCCTTAAGATTCCATAAGAGCTTTACCTTTATACCCTTACCCTTATTTGAAACCAATAATCAAACAAGCTCCCTTTTCCAAATCACTGATCTCATATGTAAACAATAAACAAATTGTATAAACTACAACCCTTACCCAAGGGTTGTGTTGGGTGTTGTCATCCCCAGAGGCATAGTTATTGGACTTTTCAGCTATGTTGAAAAAAGTGGCTATCTTAAAATTTTGATTGGATGTCTTTGGAGGGAAGGCAGTGAAAATGGGTGTGAGAGATGCATGGTTACTCTGTAATCACCTTTCTAAGGTTTCCTCCAACGACTGCCATAAAACTCTCAATTGGTGGAAAAATAAGAAAGTTCAAGCTACAGTAATGAGAATTTACGAACGATGCGAAACTAAACTTGTTCCCGGCTTCCTGTCTAAGTCTTAACTGCTCAACAAACACCGAAAAAAAGGGAAAAGAATAAGAACATGGAATAGAATCGTTTCAGATGCGAAGGTATAGCGTTGCCTATACTAAAGAGCCATAAGGCTTTAATGATTTATATGTTACAATTTTTTCCAGATGCATTTCATATGAAAGGGTTTGTCGCATAAACTTTAGAACGATCTCATTCGATTGCAAATTGAAATTTCTACTGCCTTTTTAAGAGTCAAAATTGATCGGAGGGGAATCAGTCTCCCCACACTCTTTTTTCCTCAAATGCATCCGATCAAATTTTAACATAGTCATTTTGTTCAACATAATTCAAAGGCCGAAAAACAATACCTTTGTAATTGAAAAGACCCCCCACAGACCCCGGGGTGAGGGTTGTAGGTTATGCAAGTTTCCCATTGTTAAAATATAAGGTTTTTATGGATCGAAATGGTAGCATTAACTTTGGAATATTCTCATTCGATTGGAAACTGAAACCTCTTGTCCCTATTCTAAGAATCAAAAGTAATGGAAGGGTGACAAGCCTCCCCCTCTCAACCGCCTTTTTTTCCCCAAATGCATTAGATCAAAATTTTGAGTTATTCATTTTATCTAAAACAGGCCTAGGGTTAAATAACTATGCCTCTAGTTATGCAAGCTGCCTGTTCTTAACATATAAGATTTTTTAAATCCAGATTACGGGGAATGTTTGACCCTGACTATCCGAAAAGGCTTGGATTACTAAGATCAAATTTGAAAGAACTGCCGAGAAGAGTGCCAAACACAATGCAAACACTTTTTTCCGTATTGATTGTGAAAAAGAAATATTATCATCATCTAAAGAACCACTGATGGTATCAGCCTTCGCCACGTTCGGAAAATGTTTAGAGGCATCTTCAACTAAATCAAAAGACACTATGTGCATCCAGTTTTACAAGAAGAGTTATCTGTAATATGTCAAAACGCTGAGGGTAAAACTTTCGCTGTCAAAACTTTCAGGCATTTTGAGGCGAATGTTGAAAAAAGTTTATAGTGCAACCAGACCTCCAACCATGCTCTGTCTAGCTGCAATATCTCCAAAAACATCTGATCAAAATTCGTTACCAAAGTTTACACAGTTCAAAGATTTTCAACACAGATATTTATCACTCGATGTTCAGATAAAGGTCTGACTCATCTGGAATAAGGAGAAATAAATCCGGCTTTAATGGTTTGGGACGTTCGATTTTTTTTGTGACAGAAAAACAGAGCTTTTTTACGAATGATCTTGATAGGCATATGGGCGCCCATAAGCTGAATTTTAGGGGGGGGGGCTTACCTGGTTTAATCGGCACTTCCAACGCTGTATAATAGAAATCTCAAAACAAAAATATAAAAATATGAGGCAGTATCATTCAGCCAGGGGGGGGGGTGGAGCCCCCCTCTGCCCCTCCCCCCCATACGGGCACCCGTGGACAGGCATTTATGCCATGACTTAGAAAAACAAACAATTCCAAAAAGGTTGAACATGTAAAGACTCTAACTTATTTTTTATCCCATGATATTGTCTCATACTTGTAAAATACTGAAACTGAGTACGGGGGTTCAGTTGCACGAGGGTTCAGTTGCAAGAGGGTTCAGTTGCACTGGGTTAAGTTGCAAATTGGGTTAGTTATACGGGGGTTTAGTTAAAATGAGTTGAGCTGCACGGGGGTTTAGTTTTACAGTGGTTCAGTTAAATGGGGTTCAGTTGCACGAAGGTTCAGTTACAAGAGGGTTCGTTTCCACGGGGGCTCAGTTGCATGGGAGTTCAGTTACACGGGGGTTCAGTTGCACGGTAATTCAGTTGCTTGGGGTTCAGTTACACAAGGATTCAGTTACACTCACACTGCTGTTTTCTAGTTTTCAAGAGAAATAGAAGGATAACAGAATAAGAAACTTAGTTACTTTGCTACATCTTCCTGTTTCTATTTTATTTTTAAGTTTCTTTTTTTTCTGTTTATGTTTCACACAACAATTTACACTTCAAAGCCATCACGTTCCACAAGTAAGTTTTACATCACAGAACAATTCAAGCATTAGTTTCTTCATTTAAATTCAGCATCTCGGAAAAAAAAAGGCAGAATTGAAATGTAACGCAACATCTTATTTTGAAGAATTTGGTACTTTCTTGTTAGCTAGTATATTCTCGAGAATTTGTATCGCGGACATGAGACAAAAACCTGTTCCCTCGGTCATTATACCAGACAATTAGCATCGTTTCGGTGGGAAACTACATTGTAGCTATATTTTAATTAAATATTTAGATGGTATTTTGGTTAGGTTAGGTTAGTTTCGGTTATGTATTTAATATATTGCGGTCTGGGTGCCCCCTTTTCATAATTCTTTGTTGTAGTTTCAATAATTTTGTTACTAAACTATTATATTTTCTTTATATTTTGGTATATTTCATTATAATTAAGCCAACTTCAATTCTTGAGTGTGTACTAACTAACAAGGAGGTACACAATATTTCATTGGGCGTGAGACACTTCTTTGTTGTAAGCAGCAATAAATATCTTGATGTACTAAAGAGATTTTAAGTGGAGATTTTCTAACTAACAGCCTTGTAGCTTGAGCAATTGATAAGCAGGCAAATAATCTAGCATAAAGGCGTAATTGTTGAAAAACTCAATTAAATCTGAGGAAATCTACAAAGCTAATGTTATAGTATAGTATAGGCAAAGAAAACTATCTGCTAAGTTACTAAAACCTTCAAAAGAAGGTAAACAAAATCCTAGGAAAAACTTCCATGTAAGATAGACTGTGACGATAAAATACAGATATGGAGTACCTCTTTTATAAATTCATTGAAAAAAACTTTCCGAAAAATAAGTTTTTCAAAGAAAAGTAAAGGCCATTTTAAACTTAAGCTCAGGAGATACAAATACCTGTTAAAATACAAACTCAAAACGACCAGAAATTACTATTAAAGAATAAATGAAACCCAAAACGAACAGAAATTAAATAAACTATCATAGCAAAAAACATACAACAAGTAATAATATAAATGAATAAATAGATCTTAAAGTGAGTAATGCTTAGATTGAATATGAAAATCAAGCTTAAAACGAAAACAAATATTTTGCTATTAAAGTATAAATGAAACTTAAAACGAACAGAAATTAAATAACAATCAATGCAAACAAACATACAATATTTATTAATGTAAATGAATAAATAAATCTTAAAACGAGTGAAACTTAAATTGAATATGAAAATCAAGTTTGAATCGAATAAAAATAACTACAAACAAGAGTTTGGGTATCGCCTCACTGCAGAAGCCTAAAACCTACTGCGTCATTGGCGCTTTACTGAAAACAATTCTTTCATTAATTAAGATTTTAGGGAATAATTATCAGCATATGTATATTAAATTGACAATGCACATTTTTTTTCAGTAAACTCATTTGAATTTTTTTTTCAGTAAAGTACAAATTATATTCTGGCTTTTAGAAAGCATAGGGGTTTTGAACCCTACTCATATTAATTTATGCTCGTTTTGAGTTTGACTCTAATATTTATTTTAATATTTGTTCGTTTTGGGTTTCATTTATTTATTGATACTGATTTGGGGTAGTTGTATGCTTGGTAGATTATATGATAGTCCGGACGCCAGGTGTTGAAAGTTTGAATCATACCACGACGGAATGAGGCTGCTACGAGAATTAGCCTACCCTCCACCCCCTAAATTGACCATGCGGATTCATAGATACCAATGGCACTTGCTTGCGAGTGGTGGAACACTCCGAAACTTGACATTTTATTATATTTTGGTGTTTCATGCAAGAAAATGCATGTTCCACAAAGTTTGAGGTGCACTTTTCTGCTCAAATAGAAATGCCTAGAAGCCATAGAATGTTTTCATAACAAACCAATACGATTAGTTAGAAAAAATGGCAGAGTTAAAAAAAAATGGCAAAACTATATGAGTCTTGAACAGTCTTGGAAAGTATAAACAAAATCAAATTGAATATTAGATATATAATGATATTAATTGTTGAAAGATCCATCAGTTCAAGATAGTTTTTTCACTGTAATTTTATTTTCATTTTCAATGCTGTAAGAACTGGAAAATAATAAATTTGTAATATACGAGTAATTCGTTTTCAGTGAAGCACCAATGAAGCAGAAGGCTTTAGGTTTTTACAGTTAAAGAAGGGGGCAGTATCCAAATTTTGTTTGTAGTGCAACTATATTTGTCTTGACTAATCTTGAAAAGAACTAATAAATTAAACTGAATATTTGATGCATAATGATATTAATTGCTAAAAGCTCATCAGTTCAAAATTTTACTCTAATTTTAATATTTATTTTCAATATTAAGTACAAAAGAAAACATTTGTAATATAATTCGTTTTCAGTAAAGCGCCAATGACGCAGTAGGTTTTAGGCTTCTGCAGTGAGGCGATACCCAAACTCTTGTTTGTAGTTATTTTTATTCGATTCAAACTTGATTTGCCTATTCAATTTAAGTTTCACTCGTTTTAAGATTTATTTATTCATTTACGTTAATAAATATTGTATGTTTGTTTGCATTGATTGTTATTTAATTTCTGTTCGTTTTAAGTTTCATTTATACTTTAATAGCAAAATATTTGTTTTCGTTTTAAGCTTGATTTTCATATTCAATCTAAGCATTACTCGCTTTAAGATCTATTTATTCATTTATATTATTACTTGTTGTATGTTTTTTGCTATGATTGTTTATTTAATTTCTGTTCGTTTTGGGTTTCAATTATTCTTTAATAGTAATTTCTGGTCGTTTTGAGTTTGAATTTTAACAGGTATTTTTATCTCCTGAGCTTAAGTTTAAAATGGCCTTTACTTTTCTTTGAAAAACTTATTTTTCGGAAAGTTTTTTTTTAATTAATTTTTGTTCGTTTTTGATTGCAAAAAGTTTCAAGTTTTTATGGCATGGGGGGGGGGGGTGCTTACTGTCCGAGTATTCTTGACTTTTGAACAAACGGATCTAGAACTTTCAAATATATCGAATGAGGCTTTTTTCAAAGTCTATACGATTAACTCTTTGATAAAAACCTTATATATGAACAATAGACAGCTTGCATAATTTGTGGACAGCGATTGACAACAATGAATGGATTGAAAAAACAGCTCCAATAAGGGGGTTTAGACCATTTCACTTGCTGACACAAAGGGATCACGACTGTTTGCAATTGACCTTAATAGGATTTTGTGTGCCAAAGCAATTTTACATCTATCTCAGAGTATGTATTTTAACCTTATAATTGGATAATTATAATAGATTTCCTGTGTGTTCTTCCCATACAAAACCCCTTCCCATAAGTTATAAACCCCCTTTAATAAGTTATGCCCCACGGCATAACTTACAATGCCTACCCCCGGGCCTTGGTGGGCTGTGTCGACACCGGAGTTTTTTGTTATCAGAACTTTGAACTATTTTAACAAAAGTCTATCTCAAAATTTTTATCTGATGCATTTAGGGCGTGGAGGAGGGGGACAGTCACCCTCCAATCTCTTTTGAATCTTAAAAAGTGAACAAGAACTTTCAATTTTCAGTCAAATGAGACCTCTCCAAAGTTTATGCGAGCATCCCTTCCATAAGAAATAATGGGAAGGATTCGGAGAATCCTTAAAAAACAACTCTTGCCCTGAGGGCTGTGGGGGAGTTGTCATCCTCAAAGACCTAATTTCCAGAACTTAAAACTACGTTTAATAAAATGGCTGTCTCAAAATTTTGATTGGATGTGTTTGGGGAAAAGGTGGGCGTGAGAGGGGGTTAGTTGCCCTCAAATCACTTTCGACTATTAAAAAGGGCACTAGCCCTTTGAATTTCCAATCGAATAAGCCTTTTTCGAAGTTTTTACGACACCGCTTTCTATAAAAACCTTATATGCCCCCAGAGCATAACTTAAAACCCTTGCCCTGAGGGTTGTGTGGGATTGTCCTCCTCAAAAATATATTTTCTATCTGGAAATCAACTATGCTGAACGAAATGGCTATCTCAAAATTTTGATTGGATATGTTTGGGGGAATGATGGGTGGGGATGGGCGGGGTGCTAGTTGCCCTCCAATCACTTTCGACTATTAAAAAGGGCAGTATCCCTTTAAATTTCTAATCAAATGAGCCTTTTTTGAAGTTTCTACGACAACGCCTTCTATAAAAACCTTATATGCCCCCAGGTCATATCTTAAAACCCTTGCCCTGAAGGTTATGGGGGATTGTCCTCCTCAAAAGCATATTTTCTATCTGAAAATCAACTACGCTGAACAAAATGGCTATCTCAAAATTTTGATTGGATGTGTTTGGGGAAATGATCGGCGTGGGGGGGGGGGGAGGGGGCTAGTTAAACTCCAATCACTTTCGACTATTAAAAAGGGCACTAGCCCTTTAATTTTTAATGGAATGAGCCTGTTTTGAAGTTTCTACGACAACGCCTTCTATAAAAACCTTATATGCCCCCAGGGCATAGCTTAAAACCCTTGCCTTGAGGGTTGTGGGGGAGTATCCTCCTCAAAAATATATTTTCTATCTGGAAATCAACTACGCTGAACAAAATGGCTATCTCAAAATTTTGATTGGATGTGTTTGGGGGAATGATGGGCGTGGGTGGGGGGGGGGGGGGATAGTTGCCCTCCAATCATTTTCGACTATTAAAAAGGGCACTAGCCCTGTAATTTCCAATCGAATGAGCCTGTTTTGAAGTTTCTACGACAACGCCTTCTATAAAAACCTTATATGCCCCCAGGGCATAACTTAAAACCCTTGCCCTGAGGGTTGTGGGGGAGTGTCCTCCTCAAAAATATATTTTCTATCTGGAAATCAACTACGCTGAACAAAATAACTATCTGAAAATTTTGATTTGATGTGTTTGGGGAAATGATGGGCGTGGGGTGGGGGGGGGGGGAGGGGGGCTAGTTACACTCCAGTCACTTTCGACTATTAAAAAGGGCACTAGCTCTTTAATTTCCAATCGAATGAGCCTGTTTTGAAGTTTCTACGACAACGCCTTCTATAAAAACCTTATCTGCCCCCAGGGCATAACTAACCCTTGCCCTGAGGGTTGTGAGGGAGTATCCTCCTCAAAAATATATTTTCTATCTGGAAATCAACTACGCTGAACAAAATGGCTATCTGAAAATTTTGATTGGATGTGTTTGGGGAAATGATGGGCGTGGGGGGGGGGGCTAGTTACACTCCAATCACTTTTGACTATTAAAAAGGGCACTAGCTTTTTAATTTCCAATCGAATGAGCCTGTTTTGAAGTTTCTATGACAACGCCTTCTATAAAAACCTTATATGCCCCCAGGTCATATCTTAAAATCCTTGCCCTGATGGTTGTGGGGGAGTGTTCCTCCTCAAAAACATATTTTCTATCTGGAAATCAACTATGCTGAACAAAATGGCTATCTCAAAATTTTGATTGGACGTGTTTGGGGATATGATTGGCGTGGGGGAGGGGGGAAGGGGGTTAGTTACACTCCAATCACTTTCAACTATTACAAAGGGCACTAGTCCTTTAATTTCCAATTTAATGAGCCTGTTTTGAAGTTTCTATGACAACGCCTTCTATAAAAACCTTATGTGCCCCCAGGGCATAACTTAAAACCCTTGCCATGAGGGTTTTGGGGGAGTATCCTCCTCAAAAAAATATTTTATATCTGGAAATCAATTCCGCTGAACAAAATAGCTATCTCAAAATTTTGATTGGATGTGTTTGGAAAATGATGGGCGTGGGGGGGGGGGCTAGTTGCCCTCCAATCATTTTCGACTATTAAAAAGGACACTAGCCCTTTAATTTCCAATCGAATGAGCCTGTTTTGAAGGTTTCTACGACAACGCCTTCTATAAAAACCTTATATGCCCCCAGGGCATAACTTAAAACCCTTGCCCTGAGCGTTTTAGGGGAGTGTCCTCCTCAAAAATATATTTTCTATCTGAAAATCAACTACGCTGAACAAAATGGCTATCTGAAAATTTTGATTTGATGTGTTTGGGGAAATGATGGGCGTGGGGGGGGGAGGGGGGCTAGTTACACTCCAATCACTTTCGACTATTAAAAAGGGCACTAGCTCTTTAATTTCCAATCGAATGAGCCTGTTTTGAAGTTTCTACGACAACGCCTTCTATAAAAACCTTATATGCCCCCAGGCCATAACTTAAAACCCTTGCCCTGAAGGTTGTGGGGGAGTATCCTCCTCAAAAATATATTTTCTATCCAGAAATCAACTACGCTGAACAAAATGGCTATCTCAAAATTTTGATTGGATGTGTTTGGGGGAATGATGGGCATGGGGGGGGGCTAGTTGCCCTCCAATCATTTTTGACTATTAAGAAGGGCACTAGCCCTTTAATTTCCAATCGAATGAGCCTGTTTTGAAGTTTCTACGACAACGCCTTCTATAAAAACCTTATATGCCCCCTGGGTATAACTTAAAACCCTTGCCCTGAGGGTTGTGGGGGAGTATCCTCCTCAAAAATATATTTTCTATCTGGAAATCAACTACGCTGAACAAAATGGCTGTCTCACAATTTTGATTGGATGTGTTTGGGGGAATGATGGGCGTGGGAGGGGGCTAGTTGCCCTCCAATCATTTTCGACTATTAAAAAGGGCACTATAACTCTCGATTTGAAATTGAATGAGCCCCCTTTGAAGCTTCTACGACGACCCCTTCCATATGAAGTGCCTCTGGGAAAAAATATAAAATGAATAATAAATAATAATAAAACATTGAAGCCGCATGGCTTTACATAGGCAATGCTACAGCGTTGGCCTCTGATAGAGGCCCTCGTGCAGCCCCTAACAACAGTTGCCATGGAAACTCTCAAAGAGAACAAATAATAAAGACTGCAGAGCGATTGAAAGTTCTGGTTTTTGTTTTGCTGTGGAGACATAACCCATTTAGTATGTAGACTTTTTCTTTCTCATTATAAGAAACAATACATTCTAAGTTTCAACTAATTGCACAGAATTCCAAAGATACAAACGCCATTGCAACCTTATTCTTCCTGTTAGAGACGCCATTCTGTCGTTTCTTTTTTCTAAAGAGCCCTACAATTGTCCTACAGAGGTAAAGAGAAGGAGCGGTCCTATGTTAAATTAAAAAAAAAAGTTGTACCCTATTTTCAAGAAGTTCTCTATTTTGAACGTGGAATCAATATATTTTTAGCTTTAAACAGGCTTCAGACACCCTTAACCTCCCTCTAAATCGTCCTTCTGTATTTTATCAGTGGCATGTGTTTTCTAAATTCAATGATATATTCAAATGGTATTTCCAGTGCCAAACTTTAAACTTCTATATTTGCAAAGAAAATAAGAAAAAAAGCTACCTGGCCCACCAGTTTTAAAATATATTCATAATAGCACCCACTGTAGATGCTAAGAAAACTGGCCCATGGACAAATTGTTGCCCTTAATTAATATTAAATAAAAAATGTTTTTTCTTTAACTGAAAGCAAGGAGCAACATAGAAACGTAAAGCGAATAGAAATTATTCCGTATATGACGGGGCTATCCCCTCCTCAACTTTTCACTTTTCATGCAAAAGATTTTTAGTGCTTTAAAAAGCTTCTTGTTCCAATTCAACGGCCCTTGTGTTTCAGCAGTCATCCTTAAGGAACTGGGATAAAAAGTTACATTTTAGCATAAAGCGAGTGGTTTGAGGGGGGGGGGGCGGGGAGGAAGTCCTTCTAATATACAAAATAATTCTTGTTCATTTTACGTTTTGATGTTGCTCCACACTTTCAGGTGAAAAAATTCATTTTTTTTTCAATTTCAGATCGTATTCCAATTCACGCCCAGGCCTAACCAAAATGTGATGTG
Organism: Artemia sinica; assembly: GCA_027921565.1. Taxonomy (NCBI): domain Eukaryota; kingdom Metazoa; phylum Arthropoda; class Branchiopoda; order Anostraca; family Artemiidae; genus Artemia; species Artemia sinica. The sequence continues at coordinate 29,050,471 of CM051265.1, read as the reverse complement.
CACTACCGGACCCATAAGTCCTTGATCTCTCCCTTTTAAGTTCCATATATCAATAATCGTAAATTAATTAGTAATGTCCTACTCTTTCAGTTTTTCTGTTGAAGAATTAAAATGTTGCATTATGATTAAAATTTTTGGCAAAATTGGAATGTTTCCTCGCAATTTTCAATAAACAGAAGCTTTGTTGAATAAGCTATTAATAATATCTTTACTACACAATTTTGGGTAGGTGGATAGGGGTATTATTGTTCATATTGATAGGAATTGTGCGTAACTTATAATCTTCTACGTCACTGAAGCCCTTGCGACATCTACAACAGGGCTCTCTGAGGTTTAAATAAATTGTATACACATTCTTAAATACATTGAAACATTGTATAAACATAGGAAAAGAGAAATATAACCAATTAAATTTGCTCTGAGCATAGTTCCTGATGGTACTTGCCCCCAACCCTCCCATAAGAAATTTTCCTGGTGAGGCTCACGAGGCCCCGCCTCAACTTTTCTACCTGTGAGTCGGTAGGCATGTGAATGCACTATTTTATATTATACAGAAAATTTTATGTCCTATTGGTAGGGGAACTATTTTCCCTCCCGCACCCTCTACCAATAACAAAGGCAAAGACAAAAACATTTCTAGGAATGAAGAGGTATTAGATATCAATCTCTAATCCCCCCCATCACTTTAACACTTAAATAAATCTTTCCGGTTTGGTCGATCGTGCCATCTGGTCCAACACCACAACAGCAACTGAATAAAAAAAAACAATGAAGAACTGAGCTAATTTTTTTTTTTGAAGAATAAATGAAAAGAAAAAAAAAGAATACACGGTTCCAAAAACAAGGGAAAAAAATTACATCTGAACAAAGTATAAATAACACACAAAGAAAACTGCGACAGAGCTAAACTAAAAAAAAGCGCGCTGTATTTCATATTGTTTCGCAACACTGACAAAGATACTAAACGTGATTGAAAAATTTTAACCAGCTAGCCGTCCGCAATATCACTATTTGGCACACTGACAAACACACTAGACGAAAACGGATCAAAACATGCGTAACCAATTCGGAGTCTTCGATGCGTAACCAATTCTTGGTGTTGGCTAATTTTCTTAGTTCTAACCACAAATTGATCCCTTTCGATCTTACTTTAGCCTGAGCAACTTTAACGAAGAGATCAGTAGAAGAGCAAATTTTGTATGGGTACGTCTGGAGCTTCCTTCTACGACGAGCAAGATCTCAAGGCAGGTCTGATCTAGTTCTCTTCCCAGACCCTTTCAGCTTACAGCATTTGCTCATGATAACATCTCTGTCTCTTAAATGACATAAATTCACCAGTAGGCTATAGGTGCGACACGGGGCGTACCAACAAAATCGTGGAGATAGCTATCGAAGGTTTACTGCCAAGACGATATATGGGCAAAAATTGATAATGAACTTGCAGTCGAAACATGAAGTTCAGCAAGGATTGTATTTGAAGCTTTCTCGGCGTTTCCATTAAAATCAATTGCAACACCATGGAGCAATATGTTGTTCCTTTTCGGAGACAATTCAGCCTGAACACACATTTTCTTCAGATTTATGACTTCAGCCATCAAAGTTTGGTTCTCAGCTACTTTTTAGTAGCTTGATAATCTTACTTAATAGTTCATCAATCTTCGAGTCAAAGTGGTCATTTATTAGTACCATAATAATCCTTCAACAAGCCTCCTTACTTCACTTTCCTAGAACATGAATTCAATCCAACAATAGTCTATAGAATAAACAATTTTCACTATCTCAATTCACATAGCCCTTCGGCGGAGTAGAATAATCCTCCATTTTGTTTCTTATAGAATCCTCTATTCTTTTAATTGTTAAATTCTCTTTTTCAAACCCAGATTTATGTTATTTCCTTACAGAAAAATTGGTTTTGTATGAAGTCCGAAAATCAAGAGCCGTAGGAATGCGAATATTCATTTATCTGTGAGTCCGATGACTTAGTGCAGTTTAAATTAAGTCAACTTTTAATCCCTAATTTCCATTGTATATCTAATCCGCTTTAGGTGATCACCACTCAATGAAAACAGAATTGTTACAGAATGGAAATATTTTTTTATGAATATTACGGAAATGTACTTGTTTTAGCATTATTTCGTCTTTCATGTGGGAGGAGAGAGGCTATCTCCCCGTCCCCAAGTGGACGATGGGCTGGGGGCAAAGAACCTTAAAGGTAACAAGGGTAGTTTGTGTTTGAGGGCCGCAGGCCCACTTTGGTCCTTCAGTCTTACGGATTATAAATTCTTACATAATTATATGCAAGACACTGTACAACGCGCTTACGTTTGCACTAATAAGTTTATGGGGAAATCGACCCACTTTAGCTTTCTAGTCATTACGATTGAAAATCTTTGTGTGATTAGGACTCAACAAGAAGCAGAATGTCACCCTTATGCCATTGGCGGTTGTAAGGACAGGGGATATTGGATGGGCCGAGGGTCCACTTTGTGCTTTCGGTAACCTTGATTTAAAGTCCTTACTTGTTTCCGCTTCAAACAAATAGCAGCATTCGAGCCTTTCTGCCAAAAAATGACAATGAGAGGGTGATGGGGCGTAAGTGTCCATGACCCTACGCTTCGCCTCCAATCATGTTGATTATAAAATCCTTGTATGATTCTTGTTTAAAAAAAGGTGTAACTTGCCCATTTTCATGCTATAAAGCTGGCAGAGGAGTGAGGGAGTGTTTTTGGAGGTTCAAACAGGGAACAAAATGCCTACTCTAACAAAAAGTTAGAAGTAGGATGGGTATGAGGGAGATACCACAGGCCCACTTTGACTCTTCAATTATACAAAACGAAAATGCTTGCCTGATTTTGGTTCAAAAATGTGTGACATGCCTACCTTTTCCCCAAGAACTTGAGATAAGTTGGGAAATGAGGAAGGAGGGGATTACAAGAGAGAGCATAGGTCCCTTTTTTGCCTCCAAATTGGTCTTGCCACGAATCAGATCGTTTTTGAGCATAGTCATTTTCCAATTTTGTTTTGTACATCACAACAAAAAACTTGTCAGGGCCCTCAATTTTGAAATTATCAAAAATACCTGTCGCTGAAACTCTAAAACCTGATGTAGGTAATACACATATACTCACCCACAATTCAAGAAGGGTCGACCAACATTAAAAAAAATCGTAGGCTACCTCTCGTGATTCAAAAATTGAATTTTTTGCCTTAAGACAACATTCAAAAATTACTGCTAAGAAGGAGCAAAAAGAATCCCCATGTCCTTAGCAATTTTAGGACTATTAAAGTTTAGATGGCACATATGATACTGTTTCTCTAACTTATCCCCAACACAAAAATGAAATCACAAGCTGAGCAATATCCCCAACCAAAATGGCTAGTAGATGTGAGTACTTTCAGACCCGTGGGAAAATACTCTTTTTTTGAGATTTCTAATATTCCCAATTTTTCGTTCTTAGAGAGTAATTTTGCAATGAAACCAGGGAACCATTGAGCACCTTATTAGGCACTTTAGGTTTTACCTGCCAGCTGCTTGCTTACTTGCTTAAACGGAGCACACGACTCGAATACACAAAAGGTTGGTGGGGAAATTTCAGATAATCCCCTCTGACATAGAATATAAAACTCTTGTTTAGCTAACACACTGTAAGTTCTGGCTCAAGAACCAAAAAACAACGTTTTTTGGCCCCATGCAAGAATTATACGAAGATTTAAAAGATTAATCAATCCAGCGGTAGGTTCATACTTTAGGTAAAAACTGCAGAGGTTAGACCCTTGTCACTTTCTCATATTCAACTAAAATCGGTGGCATAAGATGCCAAAAACCGGACAAAACCAAAGTATTGCTCATGTCGTTCAAGTTGTGTGCAAATCACACAGAAAAGTTTTTTTTCATAATCTTTGGTTTCAGTGCGGTAAATTTTTACGGAAAAAACAAACCAACAGTTTAGGAAGCTGCATGGGATAAAACTTGAAAAAAGAGTCTATTCTGAGCACACGAAAAAATTCACTGTGTACGCAATAACATTTTTCACAATGGTGGCATTTTTACTGCCCAGTGTGAAAGTCATATTAGATCATGAATGTGGAAAGTCAAGTTGAGATTGTGAATTTTGAATTGGTGAGAATCAGTATCTCTTTACTTTTCGGTGTTTGAACAAAACATTCCACCGACCTATTACTTTTCTTCCCACAGGATGGAGAAACCTGAAAGAGATAATGCTGAGTGGCAAGAATATGACGTTAAAAGTAAAGAGTCGCTTGTGAAGTTGGAACGACTTACGAAAGATGGGATCAGTCAGGTAAGTTATATTTGTTTATTACTTATTAACGAAAATCAAAGTTTGGTAAAGAGTTACCGCAAAAGCAGGTCTAACCAAAATTGTTTGCGCGCAACGAAATTACCGTAAAAATTAAAAGAATAACGATGATCAATGCAAGTTTCTGCATACTTCGGATAGAAAAGTCTGATGTTAGAGGTTGAATTTATTATTTTCAAGCAAATAGGCCCTTGAAATTCCAACAATTGTCGGTGGAACGAAAATTCAGAAGAAATTAGCTAGAATAACGTCATGATACAAGGTTTTGACTATAGACAGGATTTGAGACGGCTCTTAGTGATGTCCTTGACAGCAAATTCGTAATCCTGATTTTATAAGCAAATCCCGATGGTTAGTAGAAGGCTATCACGGCAGTAATTCAGGTCGCATCTTATTTATGCTGATTGAGGGGCTTCAGTTGAGGGGGCAGGTTGAACCACCACTGAGATTCTAAAAAGATACCTTTTTTGGTATTTTTTTTTTTACACACAACAAAAACAACAAAAATTCCTCCTCCCTTAATTTTGAAAAATAACATTTTTGTATCTTCATTAAAAAAAAAAAAATTTACCTCCTTTACGTTTTTGTGCATTGGCTCCACTGAATTTGTTCAATTATATCGGAAAAGCTCAAATTAGCAAGCTAAAGATCCCAAATCATAAGTTTCAGACAACTCAAACCACGAAAAACCAAACTAAACTTCCCAAATCATAAGTTTCAGACAATATACACCAAAGAAAGACAAAGAAATCTAAAGGGCCAGGCACACGTAGCTGATTTCGAGAACCGATTTCAGCATCAGTGGACAAACGATAGTGGTAAGAAAAATTTGTTGAAAGAAAAATTTATTGCCCAAAATTTCCAAAACAAAAACTCATGGACACAAATAGTCAACTGGAGTTTATTAATAGTTGCTTGATTCATCTCATCTTAGTTCTCAGTTTAGTTCTCAGCTCAGTAGGGGGGTTTTTCACCGCAGATACCTCTGGCTGACTATTTATTTGTATCCCTATTTTTTTTGTGATGATCATGATGAAAATCAGCGCTAATTTTGTAAATCGGCGCCGAAAACTAGAAAATTTTTCAAGTTCCATTCGACGCCGATTTCTTTTAAAATCGGCGCTGATTTGGAAATCAGTTCCCGAAACCAGCTACGTGTGCCCAGCCCTTAACTGAGAAAAGCCCGAATATCAAACAAAACAACCTAAATCATAAGTCTTAGGCAACGCACACCTACGAAAGGCTAAGAAATATAACACAGGAAGCCTGGAAATAACAAACGCGTAAGACAAAAAGCGTAAGATAACTGGAAAGATGACTGGAAAGACAAAAGCGTAAGATAACTAGCTCACAAAAGTACATATTAGCAAGTTAAAAATCCAGATTCATAAGTTTTAGACAAGTAAAACCATGAAAAACCAAACTGAGCTTTTCAAATCATAAGTTTTGGGCAACACACACCAACGAAAGGATTCGAAATCAAGCTGAGCGAATGTCAAACTAAACACCACAAATCATAAGTTTCAGACAACATACACCTATGAAAGGCTAAAGTATCAGACAACACTCACCTACGAAAGGCTGAGAACAGCTTTATTACTAAACTAAACACTCCAAATCATAAGTTTCAGACAATAAACATCTTCAAATTACTAAGAAAAACTAGTACAGAAAGGCTTGAAATAACAAAATAAACAACCCATATCATAAGTTTCAGACAACAAACAGAAAAAATCCAAAGAAATCTAGCTCAGAAAAGTGTGTATTAGCAAGCTAAAGATCCCAAATCATAAGTTTAAGGCAAATCAAACCACAAAAAAAACTAAACATACCAAAATCATGAATATCAGACAAGCCAAACCACGAAATACCAGACCAAACATCCTATATCATAAATTTCAGACAACATACACTGGGAGCGGCTAAGAAATCTAGCTAATACCAAACTGAACACCCCAAATCATAAGTTTCAGACAACACATACCTACGAAAGGCTAAGAAACCTAACACGAAAAGGCCCGAAACACCAAACTAAACACCCAAATTCTTAAGTTTCAGACAACATACATCTAAGAAAGGCTAAAATGCTAGCACAGAAAGCCCTGAAATAGCAAACTAAACATCCCAAATCATAAGTGTCAGACAATACACACCAACGAAAGGCTAAGAAACCTAGCACAGATAGCTTCGAAATAACAAATTAAACATGTCAACATGGGTATGGAGGAGGATTTTTGAGAGATGAGGTTAGGAAGGAGTGGGATTTGTAAGGGGTGATTTTAGATTGCGAATGGGTTTGGATGGGGAGGGGGTGATCACGGGCAACGGAGGGTCAGGGGTCAGTCCCGCCAATTATTTCCTTCTGATTGTAAGACTATCAAAATGGTGACTCAAATAAAATGGTCTTGTTGCTTCATCTGAGTTACAAAAATAAGCATTGAAATGTGTGCAATTGACCATTATACTTGTGCCAAATATTGCAAATCACGTCAAGATCCAGTTATGTAAGCCCGGTTAAAAATGTGCTTCATCTTAAATGACTTAACTCAGCCGGTCATGCAACTACTGCTAATAAAATGGTTCATGGCCTTGGATGTCTACTACAGCAACCCGTTAGCTATGATATGTCAAATAAGACTGCGTTTCTTCTTGCTGTCCTTGGAAAGTTATCAGGGGTCTTTCTCTTCCAGACAACAGTCCAGAATAAACAAGTTAAACACGTGGGTGATAATCTTCACCCAGTTAGTTCAACCCGTTGACCCATATATAGACCATTTATGAGTAAATGACCCACGACAAAAGATCTCGTAACATTGCCAAGAAAACCGGCGCTGGCTTCCTTCCTTATGAGGTCGCTACTCGCAACCGCCTTATTTTCTTTTCTTTTCTGAAGCTGTAATCGAACGCTTTGCCTCTAACAGGGGACGTCACGTCGCAAAGTTATGATGATTCGAAGGACTGGAACATTGTAGCGATTGTTTAACAGATATAACGTAAGTTTGTTAACTAATAAAGGTGTTTTCAATAGAACTGCCAGTAAACCGCTACAATTAGGAAGATTTTATCACTTTTGATTTTAAGTTTTTTTAGAAAACCTACAAAACAAGCAACACAGCAAGTAACGATAACATAAGTCAATTAAATACAGAGAAAAATTCAGTGGGGAGAAGGAAGATGAGAAATAACCCTTCCTCCTAGATGGGTTATAGTGTCTTTTTTCTACTGCAGCAATTCCCTGGTTCTGATAGTAAAATCTAAGATATTCCCATGTACTCTGTAACAAACATAAACCATATCCGTTGGGCAGCTGAAAAGATAGCTAAAAAAGTTGAATACAAATGAATAAGAAATGCAAATAGTACTTGATATTGCTCTTAATGCTAAACAGAGAGAAATTTGTCATATAAAACCATAAACGCTACTGAGACTGCAGTCTGCAGGTCTCGTGAGAAGGTAAATAATTTTTTTTTGTGTGAGGGAAGGAAAACGGCGTGATGATGGAGAATGATTTTCGCCTTAGTTAAAGGATGTTGAATATTTATTTTTCAATAAAAGTCTATCTCTTATTTTTAAGAACAAGCAAGCTATCGCCCTAAAATTCCCCTACTCGGTTGTATATACTGGACACATTTACTTTATAAACGTTAGAGGAGATAGGCCTTGATTCCTTCAGAATGTACGAATCATCACGGCCCACCGGTGTATGCACACGTCATGTGAGTTACAAACCTCATCCCAGTAATGGGTTGAATTGCAGGGTGACGCAGAACACCATTGTGGGAGGGTCCTCTATAGGAGTACGATTGTGGCAAGGAATAAGATCAAGATCCATGGACAACAGCCTTTGCAAAAGGCTGCCTTGACCCTGTCAGGGTACCCCCAAGATTGGGGACCATGCAGTCGACTCTATTTCAACTTTAGGAGTGGTGCCCCTCTAGGATATTATACTCTAGTAAACGACACAGCATTAGCACGGGATTCTGATTAATGGATAGTTCTTCTGGGATTAATTTTTTTTGGCAGGCGCTTTGAGGCTTGAAAACCTCTTCCTATCTGATTTATCTACTGTGGGTTGCAATCCCGTAGCAGCATAATATTTGTAGACATTAAAATATAACGAGTCGAAGGTAATAGGCTTGAAATTGTCTTTGTAGAATCTTGTTGATAGAAGAGCGTCGCCAAGTGCTTAAAATCATTTTGAGACCAAGATAGACCCAGGATTGCACACAGCCTCCATTCATACTGGAGGTCCCAGGGACTGATTGCTTTGTGGTTCAAAGCCAGCTTAAGTGCTTCGGTGTAGACTTGAGAAGATGTGTTGGCCCCCGTCCTGCACTGGTATCATAGCTTTTCCCGATGCTAAAGAATATAAACGACGTTAAAAAGTAACTATCGTGTCGACAATTTGACTGACGAATTCAGACAATTCGAACTGGACTTATTGAGAGTTCCAAGAAATCATATCCCAGGGATAAGAAGCATGAATTTAGGTGATGTAGAATTTCTTTACTCAGGCAGAAAGATTAGGTAAATAGACAGGTACAATACAAGATACTAGGGTATATAGGAGTTCTGCTATTGATTTTAAAAGTTGAGATTACCATCTAGTAGTGTCTAGGGTTAATTTAAGGCTGAAAGTTCGGAAGGGTAATTACCTCCTGGAAAATTATGACGTTGACTGACTCCAGAATCAGAATTTGAGAGAAACTTTCCAGGAACAGTTGAATATTAAACTGAAGAGTTTAAAATTTGACAATGTGGAAGATGGATGAAATAATTTTAGGAAAATAATTTGTGAAGTAGTTGATAATGTCCTAGGGAAGAAACTTAGGAACGCAGCTATGAATATTAGTCAAAAAACCTTATGTTTAATAGAGAGGAGACGGGGCTTTTACAAGAATTATCTAAATGAAAGATAATGAAAATAAAAGGAATGTAAACAAAGTGGTGAAAGCATTAAAATATGAATTAAGGATATGTGAAGTGGAGATCATTGATAAAATTGCCGTCGATCTGGAAAACACAACTAGATGGCATAAAAGTAAAATATTGTACTGGCATATTAATAAATTGAGAAGGAGTAGTCAATCCGGACTTGTCCCAGTTAAAAATAGGAACGGGGCCACAATTGGTGATAAGGAAAGAGTTAAAGAGAGATGGACAGAACATTTTGAGAATGTGCTAAACCGAGACAGAGTTGCAGAAAAAAACATAGAGGAAAAATGAAAAAGCTTCTGATACCTTGAATGTGAAGGAATATTTGTTTTGTGAGGAATAATTAGCGACAGTACTAAAAACATTAAAAAAATAATAAGGCCCCAAGTACTGATAGTTTGATAAATATGTTTCTTAAATATGAATTGCAAATTTACACTCTTAAGTTAATAATTGAGAAGTGCCTGAGTTATCAAACACCTTTAGTCCTCAGTTTATTTAGATTACGAGCACATTTTTGATTCTGTTGATAGAAGAGTCTTAGCGAAGGTCTTATCCTTGTATGGTACACCAGACAAATATATTAAAGTGATGAATTCTATGTATGAGGATAACACTGCTGCGGTTAAGCTAGGAAATGAGGTTAGCAGCTGGTTTTGTATTTAATCAGGAGTTAAGCAGGATTGTGTTCTATCCCCCTTTATATGGATCATTTTGATGGACTTTGTCTTAAGCAGCACAGGAAAGGCAATGGGAGAACAGAATTAAATGTGGAAGAAAAACTTTCCTGGACTTAGATTATGCTGATGATTTAAGCATCCTGGATGAAAGTGTTAGCAAAATGAATGAAGTTTTAGAGGTTTTGCGAGTTCAGGGGGCTAAAATAGGTTGAAAAATTGATGTTAAGAAGACTAAGTCGCTAAGGCTAGGAATAAGTGAAGATGAAAAGGTGACACTGGGTAACGAAAAAGTTGATCAAGCGGAAAGCTTCACTTACCTTGGTAGTGTTGTTAGTAAAGACAGTGGGAGCACTGAAGATGCTAATACAAGAACAGCGAAGGCTCAGGGTGTTTTTTAATAGTTGAATAAAGTTTGGAAGAATTGGAAGATAAGTCTGCGAACCAAAATTAGAATGTCTGAAGCAGTGGTGAGACTGGTCAAGTATGGTTCTGAAGGATCGGCGCTCCGAAAAACGTACGAAGATTTGCTAAATGTTTTCAAGAGAAATTGCCTACGGATCGTTTTGGGTACTCGGCTGACTGTCCGTGTTTCAAACAGTACGCTGTACGAGGAATGTGTTTCAATCCTGCTTTCTATGGCTATTAATAAGGGAAAGATCGAGATGGCTAGGATACATTCTGCGGATGAAGGGTGAAAGATTGCCGAAGATCGTCCTTTTCGGCTAACCGGCTTCGACTAAACGGAATGCAGGTTATCTGCGGTTGAGGTATAAGAATGTCCTAAATAAAGATTTAAGGAAAATGCGAACTTTCTGGGAGGGCGTAAAGAGGGAGGCTTTGAATAGATTAGGATGGAAGAGGAGCCTGCGTAGCTGTGTTGGCCTTAGGTGACTTGGTGATGTGGTGAGTTATTATTAGTAGTAGTAGTAGTAAACTCAAACTGACTTAATAAAGTGAAAAGTAAGAAGAGCAGGGACAAGAGGAGCAGTATTGGCTCCAATTCCTATATCTTAGGGAAATTTTTTCAGCTTCTTGGTACGATTGCATGACCTTAGATCAATTACTGGGGAGTTGCGGGAGGGCTTTCCAGATACCTCAAAATCTCATTCATAGCTTTCTTACTTTAAATTGAATACGCAATTCAATTAAATAAACGTATTTAATTAAATTCTTGAGAGAAAGAGGCAAAACCCAATTTCTTGTTTTTAGTAATTTTTGTTCGTTTCGCGCTTGATCTGTGTATTCAATTAAAATTTCTCTCGTTTTAAGATTTATTTATTCATTTACATTAGTACCAATTGTGAGTTTGTTTTTACTATGATTCGATTTGCATATTCAATTTAAGCTTTACTCGTCTTAAGATTTATTTATTTATTTATATTAGTACCGATTGTATTCTTTTTTGCTATGATTGTTTATTTAATTTCTGTTCGTTTTGGGTTTCATTTATTCTTTAATAGTAATTTCTGATCGTTTTGAGTTTGAGTTATTGTAAATTTCTATTTGTTTTGATCTTAAGTTTAATATGGCCTTTATTTCTCTTTAAAAAAAAACTTCTTTTTCGGAAGTTTTTTTTTCGGAAATTAATTTTTGTTCGTTTTGATTGCCAAAGTTTAAAGTTTTTCAAAATTCCCTATTTCAAAATGATTTTTTATTACAAAATAAATAAACAGTCTTGAGAGGAACTAATAAATTAAACTGAATATTTGATATGTAATAACAACAATTGGTGAAAGCTCATCAGCTCAAGACTTCGTTTCCCTCGGGGCCGGATTTAAAGGTTTGACACTTCTAGGCCCAAGCGTTTTCCGTTCCGTTTTTAATTATTTTCGGGGAAATCCCCAAAACTTCGGGGATAGTGAAAGCTGAAGGGCCTAGTGGGCCTCTTGGTAAATCCTATCCTGATTTCACTGCAATTTTCATTTTATTCTAATGTTGCAATAAGTACAAAAGATAATACTTGTAAGATAATTCGTTTTTGTGAAGCGTCAAATAGACAATAAGCCTTATTCTTTTACCCTTAGGTAAACAGGTAGTAGCCAAACTCTTGTTTGTAGTAAAGACTATAGGGGTCTTGAACACTTTTGGAAAGAGCTAATAGAATCAAAACCGAATTCCCATGATTTTTGGAATAAAATTTCGCTAATCTTTTTCTTTTTTTTTGGGGGGGGGGGGGGTGGAGGGGGAGTGGACCCTGGAGCGAGGGCCAGGGGTCAGCTCCCATGATTTTTGGACACAATATCGTTAATTAGTTTGTTTTTAAGGGGAAATTCGGGCCATGGAGGGAGGGTCAGGGGTGAGCTCCCAATATTTTTGGAATAAACTATTGTTAATGTTTTTTTTTTTTTTGGGGGGGGGTGGACCATGGAAGGAGGGCTGGGTAAGCTCCCATGATTTTTAAAATAAAATATCGTTTGTTACTTTTTAGGGGGTGGGGGGGGGGGTGTCAGGCCATGGAGAGAGGGCCAGGAGTCAGATCCCTTAATTTTTGGAATGAAATATCGTTAGTAAGTTTTTTTCGGGGGGGGGGGGTGTCCGTTTGAGCGGGGCTAAGGGTCAGTTCCAATGATATTTCGAATAAAATATCGTTTATATTTTCTTTTGGGGGGAGGCGTCAGGCCTTGGAGGTAGGATCAGGGGTCAACTCCCATGATTCATCATTGATCGGTTTCTTAGGGGGAGGGGGATCGGGCCATGGAGGACCAGGGGTCAGCTTCCATAACTTTTGTAATAAAACATCGTTAATAAGTTTTTTATTTTATTGGGGAGGGCTCGAGTAGTAAGCTATCTAGTACTTTCAAAAATACATGGGATTGCACAAGAATATACAGTGCAAAGGTTTGACGACTACAAGAATATACATTGCAAAGGTTTGACGACTACAAAAATATACACTTCAGTTTCACGTGCACATTTTAAAAAAGCTGGCAAACCTATAAAGTGTTCAAACATGTTTTGAGAGTATAATTAAGATTATATAATGCAATCAGACTGGTTATTGCTATATATTTCAACCATACATGGAATTGCACAAGAATATGCACTACAGTTTCACGTGCACATTTTAAAAAGCGGGCAAACCTATAAAGTGGTCAAAGACGTTTTGAGAGTATAGTCTAGATTGTATAACACAACCAGACTGGTTTTTGAGGCAACACCATTTTTTTAGGGCCAATCAGAGACAGCGGAGGTTACTCCATATACGATAACTTGATTGGTAATTGGATTCAAATTAAAAGGAGTGATTTTCATATTTTTTTTGGACAATTGCCTTTAGTCAAGATTAGTTTGTTAGGAATGTGTCGGCAGATAGCATTTGCGAATTGGACTATACGAACGATATTAATTGAATAATAGGGAAAAAACAGAGCTAGATAGCATTTGCGAATTGGATCGTCTGAAGGTGGAGAAAAAACAAGGGTTTAGCATTTGCGAATTGGACTATACGAACGATATTAATTGAATAATAGGGAAAAAACAGAGCTAGATAGCATTTGTGAATTGGTGATTATCAGTTAAGGTAACCCCTCGGGGTTGTTAACTCATAGCTTATTTATTATAAATTTGGAACAATATCAATCTATGGAAGGGGTTAACGATGATAAAATGGTCTTATGACTTGACCTAGATTTACTTCTTCTATGTGTTCTGTATAATACACAAGTGGTGTTTGAACAGTGTTGTCAATTTAAAATAGGGTTTAACGTTATAGTATACTAAAAAGTTGATACCAAGAGAGATGTAGATGGCAAGAAAAGAATTTTAATAATGGATAGCTTTACTTCTTCGAAGTGTTCTGTATAATACACAAGTGGTGTTTGAACAATGTTGTCAGTTTAAAATAGATTTTAACGTTATAGTATACTAAAAAGTTGATACTAAGAGAGATGTAGATGGCAAGAAAAGAATTTTAATAATGGATAGCATTACTTCATCGATGTGTTCTGTGGAGATGGGGGGATGAACATTTTAGTTGTTCATCATAGAAAGGCAGTGTAGTCTGGGAAAAGGATACCTAGTTTAAGGTATCAGTTCGAAAATGGTAAAACTTAACTTTAAAGTTTTTTGAACATTTTAGTTGTTCATCATAGAAAGGCAGTGTAGTCTGGGAAAAGGATACCTAGTTTAAGGTATCAGGTCGAAAATGGTAAAACTTAACTTTGAAGTTTTTGAACATTTTAGTTGTTCATCATAGAAAGGCAGTGTAGTCTGGGAAAAGGATACCTAGTTTAAGGTATCAGGTCGAAAATGGTAAAACTTAACTTTAAAGTTTTTTGAACATTTTAGTTGTTCATCATAGAAAGGCAGCGAAGTCTGGGAAAAGGATACTTAGTTTAAGGTATCAGGTTGAAAATGGTAAAACTTAACTTTAAAGTTTTTTGAACATTTTAGTTGTTCATCATAGAAAGGCAGTGTAGTCTGGGAAAAGGATACCTAGTTTAAGGTAACAGGTCGAAAATGGTAAAACTTAACTTTAAAGTTTTTTGAACATTTTAGTTGTTCATCATAGAAAGGCAGTGTAGTCTGGGAAAAGGATACCTAGTTTAAGGTATCAGGTCGAAAATGGTAAAACTTAGTACAGTCTGGGAAAATTTTTTAACTAGAAATGTCTGAAAAGTGTTTTGTTGGGAGATGGGGCGATGCCATCCGGCTGTCATAGAGTAGTTATAGTGTGGTAGTTTGGGGGCGTATTGCTTACAAAAAACCCGAGTGGATGACTTGAAAATAAAATTCACGTAGTTCCGGGACGCGACGCTATTTTCATGCCCTGCACCTATTTGCAAAGGACCCAATTCACTAATAATAAAGTCATCGTCAAAAATGTCCACAGAAACATTTTTTTTCTTCTAAAAAGCATAATATTCTCAGGATTTTAGCTTTTGACAGATAACATTAAACCTAAGGAAATTTATGTATTTGGATTCAGTATACAAAGCCAATCCTTTTCATGTATCTATAATTATTAAAATTCCGTTTTTAGAGTTATGGTTACTTTCGGGCCGAGTTGCGCTTTACTTTCACTTTGTTTCCCAAAAACCGTTTAAAATTAGGGTTTTTTTTGTTGTAGTTGTTTTCGTTTTTGCTTTATTGTTCGACTTGATAGGAGTTCTGAAACCAGTTGGCAGTTGAAATTTCTTGATGACTAAAGTTTTTTGTTTTTCTTCTAAAAGGCTTAATATTCTCAGGGTCTTAGCTATTGACGGATAACATTAAACCTAAGGAAATTTATGTATTTGGAATCAGCGTATAAAGCTAATCATTTTTTTTGTATCTATTATTATTAAAACCCCATTTTTAGAGTTATGGTTACTATCGGGCCGAGTTGCACTTTACTTTCACTTTGTTTCCCAAAAACTGTTAAAAATCGGGAATTCTTTTTTTGTTGTAGTTGTTTTTGTTTTTTGTTTGTTCGACTTGATAGAAATTCTGAAACCAGTTGGTAGTTGAAATTTCTTGATGACTAAAGAATTTAGTTTTTCTTCTAAAAAGCATAATATTCTCAAGGTTTTAGCTTTTGACAGATAACATTAAAGCTAAGGAAATTTATGTATTTGGAATCAGTATACAAAGCCAATCATTTTCATGTATCTACAATTATTAAAATTCCGTTTTTAGAGTTATGGTTACTTTCGGGGCGACTTGCACTTTACTTTCACTTTGTTTCCCAACTCTGTTTAAAATTAGGTTTTTTTTTTGTTGTAGGTGTTTTTGTTTTTTGTTTGTTCGACTTGATAGAAATTCTGAAACCAGTTGGTAGTTGAAATTTCTTGATGACTAAAGAATTTTTTTTTCTTCTAAAAAGCACAATATTCTCAAGGTTTTAGCTTTTGACAGATAACATTAAAGCTAAGGAAATTTATGTATTTGGAATCAGTATACAAAGCCAATCATTTTCATGTGTCTATAATTATTAAAATTCCATTTTTAGAGTTATGGTTACTTTCGGGGGCGAGTTGCATTTACTTTCACTTTGTTTCCCAAAAACTGTTTAAAATTAGGGTTTTTTTTGTTGTAGTTGTTTTCGTTTTTTGTTTGTTCGACTTGATAGAAATTCTGAAACCAGTTGGTAGTTGAAATTTCTTGATGACTAAAGATTGTTGTTTTTCCTCTAAAAGGCTTAATATTCTCAGGGTCTTAGCTTTTGACGGATAACATTAAACCTAAGGAAATTTATGTTTTTGGAATCCGCGTATAAAGCTAATCATTTTTTGTATCTATTATTATTAAAACCCCATTTAAAGTTATGGTTACTTTCGGGCCGAGCTGCACTTTAATTTCACTTTGTTTCCCAAAAACTGTTTAAAATTGGGAATTTTTTTGTTGTTGTAGTTGTTTTTGTTTGTTCGACTTGATAGAAATTCTGAAACCAATTGGTAGTTGAATTCAACTCTTGGAGACACAATACAAAAATTTAATTCAGGAAATTATATAAAAAAAATTGAACAAATTCTTTATTAACATTCATTATCGATTCAAGTCGCTTCCTAGACAAACAATACAGCAATTTCACAAAATCTAACTATAAGAGTGATTAAATTCTAGATCAACATCCATTTCTCGGATACATAGGAAAAAGTTGACAAAATCTAAGTACCAGAAAAAATAAATTCATTTTCAAAGTTTTTATCGGATACATCAGATAACAGTCATAAAATCCAAGTTCTATTCATTTTGGCTTCAAGTGTTGTTACGTTGAATTTAAGTTAGACCGATTTTTCTTTCTATACTAGACTAGCGTATATTTTTAGAGTAGAAAACAAAATTCTGGTTAGTCTGAAGTTGATTGTGAGAGTGTTAGGACTCTAAAAAATGGATAGATTTGAGAAAGAGCGAATCATGGGGAATCTAGTGTTTATGGAAAAACGTTTGATTCTAGATGATGATTTTCTAGAGCTGTCTATTCAAAGGAAGATATTTTCTCAGGGAATGCTTGTCGATATAGACCGTAAACTCTAATTTTTTGTAAGAAAATTATAGAAAATACATTTCTCTGGGTCAAATGTGAATTTTTGGTTAGAAAAAAGCTCAGCTTTGGAACGAAAATAAGCCATTTCCGTAAAAAAACTGTACTATAAAGCTTTTTGATCGTAAACACTAGTTTTTGTAAGAAAATTATAGAAAATACATTTCTCTGGGTCAAATGTGAATTTTTGGTTAGAAAAAAGCTCAGCTTTGGAACGAAAATCAATCATTTCCGTAAAATATGAACTATAAAGCTTTTTTGACCGTAAACACTAGTTTTTGTAAGAAATTAGAGAAAATACATTTCTCTAGGTCAAATTTGAATCTTTGGTTAGAAAAAAAGCCCAACTTTGGAACGAAAATATCCCATTTCCATAAAAAAACTGAACTATAAAGATTTTTTGACCTTAAACTCTAGTTTTTTTTGTACAAAAATTATAGAAAATATATTTCGCTGGTTCAAATGTGAATCTTCGGATAGAAAAAGCCTAGGTTTGGATCGGAAAAGAAGCCTTTCAGCATCCTTTGTCGGATATGTTGAATAAAATATGAAAAGTCGACATAGCTTTATTTCATTTTTTAAGGTTAATTTAGACGAGATTACGTGCGCGCCCGTAACCTCGTCTAAATTAATCTTAAAAAATGAAATTAAGCTATGTCGACTTTTCATATTTTATTCAACATATCCGACAAAGGATGCTGAAAGGCTTCTTTTCCGATCCAAACCTAGGCTTTTTCTATCCGAAGATTCACATTTGAACCAGCGAAATATATTTTCTATAATTTTTTTGTAAAAAAAAAACTAGAGTTTAAGGTCAAAAAATCTTTATAGTTCAGTTTTTTTTATGGAAATGGCTTATTTTCGTTCCAAAGTTGGGCTTTTTTCTAACCAAAGATTCACATTTGACCTAGAGAAATGTATTTTCTATAATTTCTTACAAAAACTAGTGTTTACGGTCAAAAAAGCTTTATAGTTCATATTTTACGGAAATGATTTATTTTTGTTCCAAAGCTGAGTTTTTTCTAACAAAAAATTCACATTTGACCCAGAGAAATGTATTTTCTATAATTTTCTTACAAAAACTAGTGTTTACGGTCAAAAAGCTTTATAGTACAGTTTTTTTTTACCGAAATGGCTTATTTTCGTTCCAAAGTTGGGCTTTTTTCTAACCAAAGATTCACATTTGAGCCAGAGAAATGTATTTTCTATAATTTTCTTACAAAAAATTAGAGTTTACGGTCAATATCGACAAGCATTCCCTGAGAAAATATCTTCCTTTGAATAGACAGCTCTAGAAAATCATCATCTAGAATCAAACGTTTTTCCATAAACACTAGATTCCCCAAGATTCTTTTTCTCAAATCTATCCATTTTTTAGAGTCCTAACACCCTCACAATCAAACTTCAGACAAACCAGAATTTTTTTTCTACTCTAAAAATATACGCTAGTCTACTACAGAAAGAAAAACCGGTCTAACCTAAATTCAACGTAACGACACATGAAGCCAAAATGAATAGAACTTGGATTTTATGACTGTTATCTGATGTATCCGATAAAAACTTTGAAAATGAATTTATTCTTTCTGGTACTTAGGTTTTGTCAACTTTTTCCTATGTATCCGAGAAATGGATGTTGATATAGAATTTAATCACCCTTATAGTTAGATTTTGTGAAATTGCTGTATTGTCTGTCTAGGAAGCGACTTCAATCGATAATGAATGTTAATTAAGAATTTGTTCAATTTTTTTTTATAATTTCCTGAATTAAATTTCTGTATTGTGTCTCCAAGAGGTGAATTCAACTACAAATTGGTTTCAGGATTTCTATCAAGCCGAACAAATAAAAAACAAAAACAACTACAAAAAAAAATTCCAATTTTTAACAGTTTTTGGGAAACAAAGTGAAAGTTAAGTGCAACTCGGCCCGATAGTAACCATAACTCTAAAAATGGGGTTTTAATAATAATAGATAAAAAAAAATGATTAGCTTTATACGCTGATTCCAAATACATAAATTTCCTTAGGTTTAATGTTATCCGTCAAAAGCTAAGACCCTAAGAATATTGGTTTCAGAATTCCTATCAAGTCGAACAATAAAGCAAAAACGAAAACAACTACAACAACAAAAAAACCCTAATTTTAAACAGTTTTTGGGAAACAAAGTGAAAGTAAAGTGCAACTCTGCCCGAAAGTAACCATAACTCTAAAAATGGAATTTTAATAATTATAGATACATGAAAATGATTGGCTTTGTATTTTGATTCCAAATACATAAATTTCCTTATGTTTAATGTTATCTGTCAAAATCTAAAACCCTGAGAATATTATGCTTTTTAGAAGAAAAAGAATGTTTCTGGGGACATTTTTGACGATGACTTTATTATTAGTGAATTGGGTCCTGTGCAAATAGGTGCAGGGCATGAAAATAGCGTCGAGTCCCCGGAACTACGTGAATTTTATTTTCAAGTCATCCACTCGAGTTTTTTGTAAGCAATACGCCCCAATCTATCACACTATAACTACTCTATGACAGCCGGCTGCCATCGCCCCATCTCCCAACAAAACACTTTTCAGACATTTTTAGTTAAAAATTTTTCCCAGACTATACTAAGTTTTACCATTTTCGACCTGATACCTTAAACTAGGTATCCTTTTCCCAGACTACACTGCCTTTCTATGATGAACAACTAAAATGTTCAAAAAACTTTAAAGTTAAGTTTTACCATTTTCGACCTGATACCTTAAACTAGGTATCCTTTTCCCAGACTACAGTGCCTTTCTATGATGAACAACTAAAATGTTCAAAAAACTTTAAAGTTAAGTTTTACCATTTTCGACGTGATACCTTAAACTAGGTATCCTTTTCCCAGACTACACTGCCTTTCTATGATGAACAACTAAAATGTTCAAAAAACTTTGAAGTTAAGTTTTACCATTTTCGACCTGATACCTTAAACTAGGTATCCTTTTCCCAGACTACACTGCCTTTCTATGATGAACAACTAAAATGTTCGAAAAACTTTAAAGTTAAGTTTTACCATTTTCGACCTAATACCTTAAACTAGGTATCCTTTTCCCAGACTACACTGTCCTTCTATGATGAACAACTAAAATGTTCAAAAAACTTTAAAGTTAAGTTTTACCATTTTCGACCTGATACCTTAAACTAGGTATACTTTTCCCAGACTACACTGCCTTTCTATGATGAACAACTAAAATGTTCAAAAAACTTTAAAGTTAAGTTTTACCATTTTCGACCTGATACCTTAAACTAGGTATCCTTTTCCCAGACTACACTGCCTTTCTATGATGAACAACTAAAATGTTCAAAAAACTTTAAAGTTAAGTTTTACCATTTTCGACCTGATACCTTAAACTAGGTATCCTTTTCCCAGACTACACTGCCTTTCTATGATGAACAACTAAAATGTTAAAAAAACTTTTAAGTTAAGTTTTACCATTTTCGACCTGATACCTTAAACTAGGTATCCTTTTCCCAGACTACACTGCCTTTCTATGATGAACAACTAAAATGTTCAAAAAACTTTAAAGTTAAGTTTTACCATTTTCGACCTGATACCTTAAACTAGGTATCCTTTTCCCAGACTAAACTGTCTTTCTATGATGGACAACTAAAATGTTCATCCCCCCATCTCCACAGAACACATCGATGAAGTAAAGCTATCCTTTATTAAAATTCTTTTCTTGCCATCTGCATCTCTCTTAGTATCAACTTTTTAGTATACTATAACGTTTAACTCTATTTTAAACTGACAACACTGTTCGAACGCCACTTGTGTATTATACAGAACACTTCAAAGAAGTAAAGCTATCCATTATTAAAATTCTTTTCTTGCCATCTACATCTGTCTTAGTATCAACTTTTTAGTATACTATAACGTTAAACTCTATTTTAAACTGACAACACTGTTCAAACACCACTTGTGTATTATACAGAACACATCAAAAAAGTAAAGCAATCCATTATTAAAATTCTTTTCTTGCCATCTACATCTCTTTTAGTATCAACTTTTTAGTATACTATACCGTTAAACCCTATTTTAAATTGACAAGACCGTTCAAACACCACTTGTGTATTATACAGAACACATCGAAGAAGTAAAGCTAGGTCAAGTCATAAGACCATTTTATCATCGTTAACCATTTCCATAGATTGATATTGTTCCAAATTTACAATAAATAAGCTATGACTTAACAACCCCGAGGGGTTACCTTAACTGATAATCACCAATTCGCAAATGCTATACCCTTTTTTCTCCACCTTCATACGATCCAATTAGCAAATGCTATCTAGCTCTGTTTTTTTCCCTATTATTCAATTAATATCGTTCGTATAGTCCAATTCGCAAATGCTAAACCCTTGTTTTTTTCTCCACCTTCAGACGATCCAATTCGCAAATGCTATCTAGCTCTGTTTTTTCCCTATTATTAAATTAATATCGTTCGTATAGTCCAATTCGCAAATGCTAAACCCTTTTTTCTCCACCTTCATACCATCCAATTCGCAAATGCTATCTAGCTCTGTCTGTTCCCCTATTATTCAATTCATATCGTTCGTATAGTCCAATTCGCAAATGCTATCTGCCGACACATTCCTAACAAACTAATCTTGACTAAAGGCAATTGTCCAAAAAAATATGAAAATCACTCCTTTTTATTTGAATCCAATTACCAATCAAGTTATCGTATATGGAGTAACCTCCGCTGTCTTTGATTGACCCTAAAAAATGGGTGTTGTCTCAAAAACCAGTCTGGTTGTGTTATACAATCTCGACTATACTCTCAAAACGTGTTTGACCAGTTTTTAGGTTTGCCAGCTTTTTAAAATGTGCACGTGAAACTGTAGTGCATATTATTGTGCAATTCCATGTATGGTTGAAATATATAGCAATAACCAGTCTGATTGCATCATATAATCTTAATTATACTCTCAAAACACGTTTGAACACTTTATAGGTTTGCCAGCTTTTTTAAAATGTGCACGTGAAACTGTAGTTTATATTCTTGTAGTCGTCAAACCTTTACACTGTATATTCTTGTAGTCGTCAAACCTTTGCACTGTATATTCTTGTGCAATTCCATGTATTTTTTCATTTATTTTTGAAAGTAATAGATAGCTTACTACTGGCTCGGCCATGCATGGAGGGCAAGGATTAACTCCCTTAAGTTTTGGAATAAAATATCGTTGATAAGTTTTTTTTGAGTGGGGACGGAGGCTGGACTTATCTGATCTTTGAACTATTTTAAAAATCCACGCATAAAAACGTTATTTGCCCCCAGGGCATAACGTACAACACTTCCTCCCAGGCTTTGTGGGTTTGTGTTGACCCTTGAGTTTTTGTTATCTGATCTTTGGACTTATTTTAACAAAAGTGCTATCTAAAAGTTTGATCGGATTGATTTGGGGTAAAGAGGGCAGGGGGGGGATCTAGTAGCCCTCCAGTCCATTTTGACTCTTAAAAAGGGAGT
This sequence comes from Artemia sinica, assembly GCA_027921565.1. NCBI lineage: Eukaryota > Metazoa > Arthropoda > Branchiopoda > Anostraca > Artemiidae > Artemia > Artemia sinica. Next base: position 29,028,083 of record CM051265.1, on the reverse strand, counting down.
TATAATTTTCAATTTCAAATGGAACAAGCCCCCTCCGAAGGTTATACGACCATCCCTTCCATAAAAACCTTATTATTATTATTATTATTATTATTTTATTTATAACCCACTGTAAAATAAATGTAAAATAGTGGAGTAATACAAACACAAAAAAAAGAAGAAAAAGAACAACGGCAATCTAACCACAAATATAATCACTAATGAAAAAAACGGATAAGACTGTGATGTGGGCCCAACCGAAAACTAGCATCCTGACTGATCTTCGCTTGCACCATTTCAAGCGAGGACAGAATTGCTGTTGCACCATAACGACCAACAAGGCGCCTATTGCGCACAGCAAGCGGCAAATATAATAGGAACTTACAGTATCTAAAATAATTAACCTTCATTTGTTTCAGATCATGCTTAGTAAAAAGTGGATACAGCCCAGAAGCGGATAAAATCGCATGGTCACAGAAACTACAGTAGAGTTTAGCAAGACCATGCCTATTAAAACGTCCACGGTTTGCAACTATTTTCCCATAACCAGCTTTAAGCTTATCCTTCGAATCACAAATAAATTTACGCCGGATGCTTCCTACGGATTCACATATGGAAATACCAAGCCATTTAATAACAGGGACCCTAGGTACAGTAAAGGTATTGCAAGGAAGGGGAGTAGCAGGGGGATTAACAGCGTTGAAGAGTAAATATTCACATTTCAAAGTATTTAATGATAGGCCTTTTTCACTAAGCATAGATCCAACCATGCTAACATTCCGTTCAAGCCTCCTTTTGGAACGACTAATCAGGAGGAGGTCATCAGCATATGCTAAATAAGACACTTCCGAAAAACCAAAAAAACAACTGGAGGGAATCTCATTAATCACACTCGAAATACAAGCATTAAAAATATGAGGCGAAAGAACTCCTCCTTGCCTAACCCCGCATTTAACAGGAATATTTCCAAAAGCACATCCATTCGATTTCAATCTCACATATGAATTCGAATACCAAAAACGTAGCAGAGAAATAATCGATGGGTTTATACCAAGCTGATGTAAAGAATAAAAAGCCTGAGGGTGCACAACACTGTCGAAAGCTTTAGATATGTCTAAAGCACATATATATAATGATTGACCTTTCGTTTGTGCATCCTTAAAAAGGAGAGCAAGCACCCGATGTGCATGTTGACAAGAAATCCCCTTTCTAAATCCAAACTGATTAGCATCATAATTCTCAAAATCAATAATATAAGGAAGAAGCACATATTCAAAAAGTTTGCTAATATTGCAGGCGACAGTAATAGGCCTATAAGAATCACATTTATTTACATCTTTTCATCTCTTTACAATTGAGGTAACAGTGCCACATAGGAAACTATCAGGCACTAAAGAACAGCAAAGACACATTTGAAAAAGTAGCTGCAAATGTTTTACTAGTTCCCGAGAATCTTTCCGTAAATGAAAAACACTTATACCATCAATATCAATAGACTGAGACTTCAGCCGCCTGATCGAATCAGTAATTGTATCAGCTGACACAGGAGGGACGTGCTTTTGTTGCATTTTTTCGGGAAGGCACTTAGCAAGGAGTTGGGAATATCGGCTATGTACAGCGAAATTAACACGGGAAAAAATATTAGAATAATGCTGGATCCAAGCTGATTGCGGAATATTATCACTCTTATAATCAGTAAACTTAGAAGAATTCGTCACAAACTTCCACTCTTTCGAACTGTTTGGAAAATTAACTCCAGCTTCACGGACGGACCGTAGTTGTCTTTTATAAGCCGTTTTCGTTTTACATTTAATATCAAAAACAGTACCACGAGAGGGACGCCCACAAGCAATCCAAATCCGTAACCATAGCTTGACCTGATTTTTCACTTTTTTCAAAAGAGGGTCATAATTCAAAACAAACTTTCGCGTGTTGGACCGAATACGTTCAATTGGGACAGCTACTTGTTCGGTTTTTTTCAAACATAAAATGATTTGATGATAATACGTATTCAATTGCAAACGAGCACTGGGTGAGGTAACTCCGCAACAGAGGAGGTTATAAGGCACATTAATGGTACTCAGCAGGCTTGCAAGCGTGGCCACATATAGAGGCCAATCACATCGATTCCAATTTCGCCTTTGAAACCACTTTTTTTCTACGGACTTGGGAGCATTTATTACTAGTTTAGATGTTACTGACACACACAGAGATATGGGTATGTGGTCATAATCTCTTTCATCTTCATCAACGTGGACAGTTGAAGTTGTAACACCAGCAGAGCATACACAGTGGTCAAGGTTAGACCGGGAGTCGCTGGCATGTATGTAAGTAAATGGAAGATCTTTTGTCAGAATCCGGAAACCAAGGGGGAAGCACTCGAGCAGTGAATCGGATCGGGGGGAGGACATTGTTATGTCACAGTTCATGTCACCCATTAGTAGCCAATCATAACCAAGTTTCTCAATACCCGATACCAAATTTTTCAATTTTTTGCACGATTTAACAAAATGGGTGAATGACGCAAGATTATTCTTATTATGCGGCAAATAAACATTAATTAGTACAAGATCACCAATCCTGACGGCTAAATAAATATCATCAGATCCGTAACACTGTGGGGAAAGGGAAGAGAGTTTCCGATTCAGCACGCAAGCCAACCCACCGGAGGGACGACCACGAGTTCTTCGGGTATTTGTAGAAAAAACAATGTGGTCGGGGCTACGTCGAAGGAAATTTACGCTCACAGCCGGCAATAAATGTTCATGAAAAAGGACTACATCAAATGTATCAAGAAGATTATCAATACAAATGTCCTTATCTTTGGTCCCATTAATATTAAAAGAACAAATAGAGATAGGCAAAGATATCATTTGGCAATACCTTTGGTAGCAATAGCACGCAACTTGGGACATCGCAAACTATATGACACATGGTCTCCACCACAGTTAGCGCATTTAGGGGACAACTGACAGGGAGAGTCCTTTGATGATTCGTGGGGATCGGAGCATCGGGAGCATTTCACGACTGGGCTTCTGCAATTGGCAACTACGTGGTCAGGAGAACGGCATCTATGGCAACAACGCGGGATCTGAAGATACTCAAAAACGCACAGAAATTCATAATCAACTTTCAATCCAGTTTTAATGGCATTGATCTTAGTTGCAACATCTACAAACGAAATTCTGAGTGCATGGGAAGTTCCAAGCCCTGTTACATCAGAGACTCCAGGGTATTCAGTAAGGCGAGAGATATCGTAATCAGTGCCTATACTCTTTAATAGACCAAAATATTTCTTTTCGATAAGTCTGGCTTTAGAGTTCGCTAAAACTGAGGGCACAGCCTTGCAAAAATCATTCACGGCCACATTATCGATTCTTACAACAAGTTTATCGTTAGACGACCGTATGCTGCTAATTGCCTCATGACCGGAGATCTTTTCAATTACCTCTCTACGTTTTGCTGGGTTATTCAAAACCTTAGGCACATTCGAGATAACAACTGTGGCTAGATTATCAGTCGCGGGGACAGTAGGTAATGCCGGGAAATTCATATCATAATTTGTGAGCTTAGAATCAATAACTTCTAGAGTTCGGTCAATTTTATTAATCTTGGTAGCTAAGCGTGAATATGCTACAGCCGGTATGGTAGGAACTTCGGTTGGAAGTCGAATCACATAAATAGGAATAGTTATGTTCTCAGAATCACATTTCCGGATTAAATCAATCATATCTCTGATATTGTTTGTAATTGCTTTATTGCCAACGCGCTTAGGACAACAGTCATCTGGAACTGTAGCTGAATAAAGTTCAATCTTTGCAGTTGAAACAGCCGAATTCTCGAAAAAATCAACCGCATGACTCACGATGATATCGTCGTCAATTCCCGCTTCAAAATTCACTTGGATAAAGTTCAAAACAGGCGAATAAACATACCTGTCATTATCGCTTGCAACACTCATAGTCCGCTTGAAACCGGTTTATATGCTCCCGAGGCATAATTTACAACACTTGCCCCCGGGCTCTGGGGGAAATCCCTAAGTTTTTACTATATGATTTTTGGTGTGTTTTAGACAAAATGATTATATTGGCCGCGAAGTTTTTGTTATCTAATCATTGGACTATTTCAAACAAACTGGCTATCTAAAAATTTTGATCGGATGTATTTGGGAAAAGAAGGTGTGTGTGTGTGTGTGGGGGGGGGGGTTAGATGCCCTCAAATCACTTTTGACTCTTAAAAAGATAACTAGAACTTTCAATTTCCAATCAAATGAGCTACCTTTGAAGCTTATACGACCATTCCTTATATAGAAACCTTACATGCCCCCGGGGCATAACTTAAAACGCTTGCCCCCGGGCTCTGGGGGGTTGTTTCGACAGAGAGTTTTTGTTATCTGAGGTTTGAACTATGTTTAACAGGTTGGCTTTCTCCGAATTTTCATCGGATGGGGTTGGAGAAAAAAAGTGTGTGGGGGGGCTAGTTGCCCTCCGATCTCTTTTGACTCTTAAAAAGTGAACTGCAACTTTCTATTTCCATTCAAATGAGCCATTTCTGAAGTTTATACGAGTAACCCTTCCATAAGAACCACATATGCCCCTAGGGCATAATTTACAACCATTCCCTAGGGCTCGGGGAGGAGGGGGTATTTAGACCCCGAAGGTTTTGCTATCGGATAGTTGGACTCTTTCAAACAGACAAGCTATCTCAAAATTTTGATTGGAAGTATATGGGAAAAAGAGGGTGTGTAGGGGAGGGGGTAGATGCCAATCGATCACTTTTGACTCTTAAAGGTAAATAGAACTTTCAATTTCTAATCAAATGAGCCATCTCTGAAGCTTTTACGACCAACCCTTACATAAAAACCTTACATGCCCCGGGGTATAAGTTAAAACACTTGCCCCCGGGCTCTAAGGGGTTGTGTCGACCCTGGAGTTTTTGTTATCTGATATTTGAACTATTTTTATCAAAATGTTTTTCTCGGAATTTTTATCGGATGTATTTGGAGAAAAAAGGGTGTATAGTTGCCCTTCGATCACTCTTGACTATTAAAAAGGGCATTAGAACCTCCAATTTCCAATTGAATGAGCCCCTTCTGAATTTTAGACGAACATCCATTCCATATGAAGCGCCTCTGGGGAAAAAAAATAATAAAACATAGGAACCTCATGGCCTTTACTAAAGGCAACGCTTTAGCGTTGCCTCTGATGGTTGTAATTTTAGATGTATTTTTATCCAAGGGTCAAAGTTTACTGTAAATTATGTTGGCTTGGAGAGGCGTCAGTTCCCTCATAGTAATACAGTTCGTGATAAAGAACTGTAAGTAAGGAGAGACTCGGCCTAATAATAACCAAAACTCTAAAAAAGGGAAATTTGATAACACCAAATAATAACCAAAACTCTAAAAAAGAGAAATTTGATAACAATAGATGCATCAAAAGAATTGACAGTTTATGTAGATTCCAATTATATAACATTCATTAAGTTTAATGCTACCCATCAAAATCTACGAGTCTGATACCTTATTTTCAAAAATGGGGGAAACACCCCCCAAAGGTCAATTGATCTTAATGAGCCCCTTCTGATTAAATTTTATTTTTAATTTATTTTCTCTTTTTTTCAGTTTTTTTTTCTTTTGTTATTGATTGCGGCCCTCCTGGATACTGGAGATCACTTGTGGTTGTTGTAAGTAGAGTTAATTTTTCTATGAGTTTCCTCGTTTGCCTCCTAAGCTTGTGTCTTGAAAAAATGAGTTGGATTATGACAATATTAGATTGAAAAAACTTGAGAGAAATTCGTTGAGTTGGGATGTTCTGGGGAATGGGGTCTTAAATCCGGATTATGATGAAGGAACGATGGAGGATTTTCCAGTGGTTAAATATAAATTTCCAGTTGATATTGGAAATAAATCTACTATGGGTCAGCAAAGTTTGAGCATTTTCCATTTGAATTGTCAAGGTCTTTCTAGTTCATTTAATTTTTTAACCGAACTATGTAAGTTTTCTGAGTTGGATGTGCTTGCATTGAATGAAACGTGGCTTCGTAATCATACAATTAGTCTACTTGAAATTGATAGTTATGACTGTGTGACGCAGAATAGGGAATCACGATTACATGGTGGATTGGCTTTATATTGCAGGAAGAATATTACAATGAAAATACGGAATGATCTACGTGTGAATAAAGAGATGGTTTTTGAATCAATGGTGGTTGAACTTTGTAAGTCAGGAAAATTTTTCTTTGTGGTGGTTGTTTATCGACCTCCATCTGGAAATGTGCAGGAATTTAATGATTTGCTGGAGCGGCAAATGGATAAGTTGTCAGGTTTAAATCGCCCATGCTTTGTTTGTGGAGACTTTAATCTTGATCTATTTTCAGTAAATGTAAACCCGAGAGTTCGTGATTTTTTAAATGTTATGTTGGGTTACGGTTTAAGACCGACAGTTAATATATGTAGTCGAGTGACTTTGCGCTCAGAATCACTTTTGGATAATATATTTGTTAATGTGAAGTATGATTTTGCTGATGTTATTTTGAATGATGTTTCTGATCATTTTGGTGTTCTTGTTGTTATTAGAGAGTTTGGTGTCCCTACAGCTATGAATATACCACCACAAATTTCTGCATTGAAAATGGATGCTGAGGCTCTTAACATATTCAGAAGAAAATTAAAGAACACTCAATTTGACTTTTTAGAAAGTAGTGATCTGCAAGTGAATGAAAAGTTTTCATTGTGGTATTCAGAAATAACTAAATTACTAAAAGAAAGTTGTACAGTTATTAAAAAGCCGGCGTTTCATGTTACCCCTAGAAAACCCTGGGTTACTAAAGGACTGATGAAGGGCATATCAAATCGAAGACTGCTATATAAATATTCTGTAGTGTCTCCTGAGGCGAAAGTGAGATACAAGAAATATAATTGTGAACTCAATAACCTATTACGAGAAGCGAGAATTAATTATTATCGAAATGAGTTTAAAAAAAGTGCAGGTAATCCCAGGCGAACGTGGAGAGTAATTCACTCTGTTTTCAGCCCTTCCAAAAGTTCAATTTTACCTGAAAATTTCAACACTGATGCTTCGATTGTAGATAATATGTGTGACCATTTTTCTATTGTTGGTAAACGGATAGCGAACTCCACGAGGAAATTTTCGGAGGATGGAACATACCACCAGTTTTTACCCGAGGAAAGTGATGTATCTGCATATCTGAAACCAGTAACTGCTAGTGAATTACGTACCACATTGTGGAACATGAGAAATAATGCTTCGGGTGCTGACTTCCTTTCATTGCGTGTACTTAAGTATGTTTTCTCGGAAATATGCGACCAGGTTTGTGTTCTATTTAATATGTGCCTGAAAGTTGGTGTTTTTCCCGATTTTATGAAAATTGCTAGAGTGGTTCCGCTTTTTAAGGGCGGGGAAAAAAATTTGCCGAATGATTATAGGCCTATTTCATTGCTGCCAGTTTTATCGAGAGTTTTTGAAAAATTGATTAGTGGCAGGATGGTTGATTTTCTTGAGAATAAAAAGTATTTTAGTAAAACTCAGTTTGGATTCCGTAAAGCAATGTCGACAGATCAAGCTCTTCTTTTTCTCACGACTTTTGTGAACGATGCTCTGGACCAAGGGTGGAAAGTTGCATCTGTTTTTTTGGACATTGTGAAAGCCTTTGATGCAGTGGACCATGGAATTCTTCTGGTGAAGCTGAGGAATTGTGGTTTTCGAGGTATGTTTTATCGTCTATTGGAATCTTTTCTCCAGGATAGAAAGCAGTTTGTCAGTGCTGGTGAAATTAAATCGCAAGTTAAAAGTGTTGAATTCGGTGTCCCTCAAGGGTCTGTTTTGGGGCCACTACTGTTTCTTATATATATTGATGACCTGCGAAATGCTATCAATGGACTGTCTTTTGATTTAAAATGTCGTGATACTGGAGCATCAAAATCTATTTTGCCTTATTTTGCTGATGACACGCATCTAACTGTTGCTGCAAAAACCGGGGAAATGCTTATACAGAATCTTCAGACTGGCATGTTAAACATTGAGAAATGGATGAGGGTTAACAGACTTCAGCTAAACCATGCAAAATCCCATTTTGTAATGTATGGGAGAAGTAGCAATTACTACCCTTGGATTGACAAAATACAGTTAGGTGAAAATATTCTGCCTCGGGAAGTTTCGACAAAGTATCTAGGGGTGATTGTTGATGAGTGCCTTAACTTCAAAGAGCACATTTCATGTGTTAGTGGCAAAGTCGCCAGAAATGTTGGGATGATGAGGAAACTGAAGCACTTTTTTCCGAAAGACATTATGAGATTGCTTTATTTTTCTTTTGTTCACCCATACCTTCTATATGGTTGTCTTGTGTGGTCAAGCACGTTTTTAATTCACCTTCGTCCCCTTAGAAGTTTACAAAATAATGCCCTACGTGTTTTAACTGGAGATAATCATAATATGTCTGTTAGACATAGATATAATCAAGTAAATATATTACCGATGGCTGGATTATTCCGTTTTTATAATGCTCTTTTTATGTTCAAATATACACACGCGTTATTACCTGAGTGTTTTAGGGAAATGTTTACAAGTGGTGTTAATTTTCATAATTACTCGACTAGAACATCAACACTAGTTCGGCGACCTCAGGTTATTACAAAGCGATCCGTTTTTTCCATAAGACATGTTGGCCCTCGGGTATGGGAACCATTAACGCAGGCAATTTCAACAATTGATGAGCTAAATGAATTTCGCAGTAAATTAAAAGGACAGTGTTTGTCTACATATGAGTTTTAATCCTTGCTGGGCGAATTTTCTCTCAAGTGATTGAGACACTTTTTTTTTGGGAGGGCGACGAGGAGGTAGAACAGAATGAATGATTTTTAGTTTTGTGTCTTCGGTATCCAATTAGGTCGTGAAATTATTAGAAATTAATTTATTTCGTTTATTTTTATTTATTTATTTTCTTATTATTATTTTTTGTCCTTTTTTTTTGGGGGGGGGGGTCTAAGGCTGGCTGGTAATAATTGTGTATGTAGGGTTTTGTAAAGGGTGATGTGTACCCATACAAGTTTAATAAACTTCGGGTTTTGTTGTTAATGTGTTATAATTTTTTAATAAAACCTTTTTCTCTCTCAATGAAAATCATGCCATCAAATTCAGCAGATCAGATAACCCTGCTGAAGAGGTCTCAATCTCTTTTTATTCGCCCAATTCTGGAATATACAACTCCTGTATGGCATTTTGGACTGACTACTCAGCAAAGTGCCAGGATCGAAAGAGCTCAGAAAAGAGCACTAATGATAGTATCAAAGCAGGCAGAAATGTCGTATGAAGAGCTGCTGACAAAGTTTAAAATGCAAACTCTGAAGAAAAGAAGAGAGAAACTCTGCATGGATTTCGGAAGAAAATCTCTGATCCACCCAATCCACAAAACCCTTTTCCCCCCTCATAACACAACAAAACGAATCCCGCGCAGGATTGTAGTGCCTGTTGAGAAACTTCAGCCGGTACGCTGTGTCCCATCAGCGGTTAGCGAAAAGTTTTATACCTAGTTTCGTAAATGTGCATAGCAAAAATTTCTAAATTTTGACCAATTATATTTTTTATGTAGTTTCATTAATTTTATTGTTTTCTATTTATTTTTAATTTTGACTTTTAACTAAGTGCTAATTTTTTTTAATGTATTTTTTACAACGAATTATGTTTGACGTGAACGCCACGTTCTGAGTATGATATACATATATATATATATATATATATATATATATATATATATATATATATATATATATATATATATATATATATAATATATATATATATATATATATATCTATATATATATATATATATATATATATAATATATATATATATATATATATATATATATATATATATATATATTATATATATATATATATATATATATATATATATATATATATATATATATAGTGCTTTAGTGCTTTTTTTTGGACGTAAAATTCAAATTCGGCAATCATGCTGTGATAGTAATTCTTAAAATTCTATTCCTATCTACAAAAATGCAGGATTTTGTATTTTGCCTGGAGAAAGATTACGGCGTGTTTATTTTATTTTACATTTCATTTGTTTGCTTATTTTTCCCCCCAGGGGTGATCGCATCGAACTGACGGTCCCAGAAGATTGGGAGTGGGCTCATTCAAACACAGCCAAACTTCCTAGTTCCATTTTGAAGTGACAAAAAAAATTGAGGGCAACTAGCCCCCCCCCCTTCCACTCCCCGTTCTCCCTAAAGATATCTGATTAAGTTTTGAGACAGCCCTTTGATTCAACATAGTTGAAAGGTCCAATAACTTAACCCTTAGGGATGACATGGCCCCCATGGTCCATAGGGGAATCCGTGAATTCGGGTTCGATCCCTGGTGTGGTCAGTTTCTTAGTTTGGGACGCGGGTCAGTGGTGTGACCCTGTAAGCTTAGCCAGAGTCAACCCAGCTCTAAATGGGTACCTGGAGAAATCTGGGGAAGGTAAACAGGAAGGGTTTGCGAAAGCATAGGTTGGCTGGCCCCCAGCCCCCCATTGCACTTCCTGGCTGAAGGGCCACAAAACGGAGATCAGCACCGCCGGTTTGGACCTTAAGGGTCTAGTGCCGCATCCTTTACCTTTTTTTTACCTTTATGGTCCATAGGGCGAATTTTCCGCTAAGAGGAGAGTTTCCGGGAGGAATCCTTCAGAATAAATTTTACGTAGGGGTAAGGGGATTTCCTAGCGTGATTTGAAAAACGTTCAGAAATTAAATAAAAAAGTTTAAGTTAGTTCATCCGAAAGTAGAAAGCAACATTAAAACTTAAAACGAACAAAATGTATTCCGTGTTTGAGGGGGACTGCCCTTCTTTAACCCTCACTCTTTATGCTAGATTTTGACTTTTTGTCAGGGTTCTTCAAGAAAAACTGCTCAAACACAAGGACCGTTGAATTTGAATGAGAAGTATTTTTAAAGGAAATTGCAACTTTAGTGTAAAGGGCGAGGACTGAAGAAGAGACATGCCCCACATATACAGAATAATTTCAGTTCTTTTTAAGTTTTAATGTTGCTCCTTACTTTCAGACAAAAAAACTTATTTTTTATTTAGTTTATATTACAACCAAATATGGTATACCTGTTAAAATAGACAGAATATAATCAAGAAAAATTCAAATTTAAGTGAAGAGCAGTATTACAACCCAAACCAGCAGAAACTCTTTTACCATATGGGAAATGACCAGTCCCTAGTAGAAAGGCCCCTATTGACACGATCCCTCACCCCTGCTGCCATCTACAATTTAGTCTAATGCTGACAGTTTCCGAGAACTTGATTGCGTAATCGATTGGGAATTTGGAACACCTGTGCTGTCAGTCATTAATCAAATTGTCTCCTGGACGAAGTTTATTAATATCTTTGGAGTTCGACGAGAATTGTTTCCGGGGCAAAGTTCATAAATAACTGGCAGGTGATGCCAAGGTTAATTGTAACTCCGGCGAATGTTTTGATCTTAGAGTTTAACGCGGGAAAAGGTTTCTTAGTAATTTCAAATGTGACAGCGCAGGGATGCCAAAAACAAAGGGAACACGATGAAATTACGTTTAGAGATTATTTGGGCGAAACCGTTTTAGACATTTTAGGGAATTATTTCGGCGAAACAGTTAGAGACATTTTAAAAGATGATTTTAGAAGATGTTTTAGAAGAGGTTTTGAGTCTGGTCGTTATAATACACAAGTTCTATTTAAACAGTGTCATGAGGTCCCATACCCCAACCCAAAGGGCCCCGATCCCCCTACCCCGACCCAAAAGGCTCCGATCCCCCTACTCCAACCCCGAAGAAAGCCCCCGGCCCCAAAGGTTCCCCCGGGCTCCCAAAGGGTCCCCCGGGCCCCCCAAAGGGCCCCCGGCGCCCCAAAGGCCCCTGAGCCCTCATTTTTTAATACTTTTTTAAGGCTTTATTATATCTTTTCAGAACAATTTCCTTTCTTAATGTCCCTCCTAAACCTATTTTACAAGTTGAAGTACTTATCTTTTTCACCCACAACTATACTTTACAGCTTTTTGGATACCTCAACACCAAGAAATACTTTTCAAAGACCATTTCAGAGCAAGTTACTTTCTTAATGTCCCTCCTAAACCCATTTTCCAACTTGAAGTACTTATCTTTTTTCACCCACAACTATACTTTACAGCTTTTTGGTTACCTCAACACCAAGAAATACTTTTCAAAGACCATTTCAGAGCAAGTTACTTTCTTAATATCCCTCCTAAACCCATTTTCCAACTTGTAGTACTTATCTTTTTCATCCACAACTATACTTTACAGCTTTTTGGATACCTCAACACCAAGAAATACTTTTCAAAGACCATTTCAGAGCAAGTTACTTTCTTAATGTCCCTCCTAAACCCATTTTCCAACTTGAAGTACTTATCTTTTTCACCCACAACTATACTTTACAGCTTTTTGGTTACCTCAACACCAAGAAATACTTTTCAAAGACCATTTCAGAGCAAGTTACTTTCTTAATGTCCCTCCTAAACCCATTTTCCAACTTGAAGTACTTATCTTTTTCATCCACAACTATACTTTACAGCTTTTTGGATACCTCAACACCAAGAAATACTTTTCAAGGACCATTTCAGAGCAAGTTACTTTCTTAATGTCCCTTCTAAACCCATTTTTCAACTTGAAGTACTTATCTTTTTCACCCACAACTATACTTTACAGCTTTTGGATAGCTCAACACCAAGAAATACTTTTCAAAGACCATTTCAGAGCAAGTTACTTTCTTGATGTCCCTCCTAAACCCATTTTCCAACTTGAAGTACTTATCTTTTTCACCCACAACTATACTTTACAGCTTTTTGGATACCTCAACACCAAGAAATACTTTTCAAAGACCATTTCAGAGCAAGTTACTTTCTTAATGTCCCTCCTAAACCCATTTTCCAACTTGAAGTTCTTATCTTTTTCACCCACAACTATACTTTACAGCTTTTTGGATACCTCAACACCAAGAAATACTTTTCAAAGACCATTTCAGAGCAAGTTACTTTCTTAATGTCCCTCCTAAACCCATTTTCCAACTTGAAGTACTTAATTTTTCATCCACAACTATACTTTGCAGCTTTTTGGATACCTCAACACCAAGAAATACTTTTCAAAGACCATTTCAGAGCAAGTTACTTTCTTAATGTCCCTCCTAAACCCATTTTCCAACATGAAGTACTTATCTTTTTCACCCACAACTATACTTTACAGCTTTTTGGATACCTCAACACCAAGAAAATACTTTTCAAAGACCATTTCAGAGCAAGTTACTTTCTTAATGTCCCTTCTAAACCCATTTTCCAACTTGAAGTACTTATCTTTTTCACCCACAACTATACTTTACAGCTTTTGGATACCTCAACACCAAGAAATACTTTTCAAAGCCATTTCAGAGCAAGTTACTTTCTTAATGTCCCTCCTAAACCCATTTTCCGACTTGAAGTACTTATCTTTTTCACCCACAACTATACTTTACAGCTTTTTGGTTACCTCAACACCAAGAAATACTTTTCAAAGACCATTTCAGAGCAAGTTACTTTCTTAATGTCCCTCCTAAACCCTTTTTTCAACTTGAAGTACTTATCTTTTTCACCCACAACTATACTTTACAGCTTTTTGGATACCTCAACACCAAGAAATACTTTTCAAAGACCATTCCAGAGCAAATTACTTTCTTAATGTCCCTCCTAAACCCATTTTCAAACTTGAAGTACTTATCTTTTTTCACCCACAACTATACTTTAAAGCTTTTTGGATACCTCAACACCAAGAAATACTTTTCAAAGACCATTTCAGAGCAAGTTACTTTCTTAATGTCCCTCCTAAACCTATTTTCCAACTTGAAGTACTTATCTTTTTCACCCACAACTATACTTTACAGCTTTTTGGATACCTCAACACCAAGAAATACTTTTCAAAGACCATTTCAGAGCAAGTTACTTTCTTAATGTCCCTCCTAAACCCATTTTCCAACTTGAAGTACTTATCTTTTTCACCCACAACTATACTTTACAGCTTTTTGGATACCTCAACACCAAAAAATACTTTTCAAAGACCATTTCAGAGCAAGTTGCTTTCTTAATGTCCCTCCTAAACCCATTTTCCAACTTGAAGTACTTATCTTTTTCACCCACAACTATACTTTACAGCTTTTTGGATACCTAAACACCAAGAAATACTTTTCAAAGACCATTTCAGAGCAAGTTACTTTCTTAATGTCCCTCCTAAACCCATTTTCCAACATGAAGTACTTATCTTTTTCACCCAAAACTATACTTTACAGCTTTTTGGATACCTCAACACCAAGAAATACTTTTCAAAGACCATTTCAGAGCAAGTTACTTTCTTAATGTCCCTTCTAAACCCATTTTCCAACTTGAAGTACTTATCTTTTTCACCCACAACTATACTTTACAGCTTTTTGGATACCTCAACACCAAGAAATACTTTTCAAAGCCCATTTCAGAGCAAGTTACTTTCTTAATGTCCCTCCTAAACCCATTTTCCGACTTGAAGTACTTATCTTTTTCACCCACAACTATACTTTACAGCTTTTTGGTTACCTCAACACCAAGAAATACTTTTCAAAGACCATTTCAGAGCAAGTTACATTCTTAATGTCCCTCCTAAACCCTTTTTTCAACTTGAAGTACTTATCTTTTTCACCCACAACTATACTTTACAGCTTTTTTGATACCTCAACACCAAGAAATACTTTTCAAAGATCATTCCAGAGCAAATTACTTTCTTAATATCCCTTCTAAACCCATTTTCCAACTTGAAGTACTTATTTTTTTCACCCACATTTATACTTTACAGCTTTTTGGATACCTCAACACCAAGAAATACTTTTCAAAGACCATTTCAGAGCAAGTTCCTTTCTTAATGTCCCTCCTAAACCATTTTTCCAACATGAAGTACTTATCTTTTTCACCCACAACTATACTTTACAGCTTTTTGGATACCTCAACACCAAGAAATACTTTTCAAAAGACATTTCAGAGCAAGTTACTTTCTTAATGTCCCTCCTAAACCCATTTTCCAACTTGAAGTACTTATCTTTTTCACCCACAATTATACTTTAAAGCTTTTTGGATACCAAAACACCAAGAAATACTTTTCAAAGACCATTTCAGAGCAAGTTACTTTCTTAATGTCCCTCATAAACCCATTTTCCCAACTTGAAGTACTTATCTTTTTCACCCACAACCATACTTTACAGCTTTTTGGTTACCTCAACACCAAGAAATACTTTTCAAAGACCGTTTCAGAGCAAGCTACTTTCTTAATGTCCCTTCTAAACCTATTTTACAAGTTGAAGTACTTATCTTTTGACCCACAACTATACTTTACAGCTTTTTGGATACCTCAACACCAAGAAATACTTTTCAAAGACCATTTCAGAGCAAGTTACTTTCTTAATGTCCCTCCTAAACCAATTTTCCAACTTGAAGTACTTATCTTTTTCACCCACAACTATACTTTACAGCTTTTTGGTTACCTCAACACCAAAAAATACTTTTCCCGGAAGAAGAAATGGCCCAAGACATAAAAAATTTAAAGTTCACTTCTAAATTTTTCCGTAGAAGATAGGAAACGTTATACCATGATTGTGATTATTTTCTATGAAGATAAAAAGTTTCACTTTAATTCTAAATTTTCTTAAATTCAGCTCCAAACTTTCTCAAAGAGATGAAAAAATTTAAAGTTCTGTTCCAAATATTTTCCCGGAAGAAGAAAAGTTCAACTTCGATTCTGAATTTTCTCAATGAAAATGAAATAAGTTATTGACCAATTCTATTTTCTCAAAATATTATAAAATTTTCCACTTCAGTTCAGATTTTTCTCAAAGAGATGAAAAAATTTAAAATATTGTTCCAAATTTTTCTTAGAAGATAGAAAAGTTCAAGTTCTAATCTGAATTTTACCAAAGAACATAATTCAATTCTAATTTCGCCAGAGAAAATAAAAAGCTTCCACTTCAGCTTTAAGTTCACCAAGACATAAAAAATTTAAAGTTCAGTTCTAAATTTTTACATAGAAGATAGGAAAAGTTATACTATGATTATGATTATTTTCCATGAAGATAAAAAGTTTCACTTTAATTCTAAATTTTCTTAAATTCAGTTCCGACTTTTCACATAGAGATGAAAAAATTAAAGTTCTGTTCCAAATTTTTCTTAGAAGATAGAAAAGTTCAAGTTCTCTTCTGAATTTTACCAAAGAACACAATTCAATTCTAATTTCGCCAGAGAAAATAAAAAGCTTCCACTTCAGCTTTAAGTTCACCAAGACATAAAAAATTTAAAGTTCAGTTCTAAATTTTTCCGTAGAAGATAGGAAAAGTTATACCATGATTCTGATTATTTTCTATGAAGATAAAAAGTTTCAGTTTAATTCTAAATTTTCTTAAATTCAGTTCCGGCTTTTCTCAAAGAGATGAAAAAATTTAAAGTTCTGTTCTAAATATTTTGCCGGAAGAGGAAAAGTTCAACTTCGATTCTGAATTTTCTTAATGAAAATGAAATAAGTTATTGATCATTTCTATTTTTCCAAATAATATAAAAAGTTTCCACTTCAGTTCAGATTTTTCTCAAAGAGATGAAAAAATTTAAAATACTGTTCCAAATTTTTCATAGAAGATAGAAAAGTTCAAGTTCTCTTCTGAATTTTACCAAAGAACACAATTCAATTCTAATTTCACCAGAAAAAAATAAAAAGCTTCCACTTCAGTTTTAACTTCACCAAGACATAAAAAATTTAAAGTTCAGTTCTAAATTTTTCCGTAGAAGATAGGAAAAGTTATACCATGATTGTGATTATTTTCTATGAAGATAAAAAGTTTCACCTTCATTCTAAATTTTCTTAAATTCAGTTCCGACCTTTCTCAAAGAGATGAAAAAATTTAAAGTTTTGTTCCAAATATTTTCCCGGAAGAAGAAAAGTTCAACTTCGATTCTGAATTTTCTTAATGAAAATGAAATAAGTTATTGATCAATTCTCTTTTCCCAAAATAATATAAAAATTTTCCACTTCAGTTCAGATTTTTCTCAAAGAGAAGAAAAATTTAAAATACTTCCAAATTTTTACTAGAAGATAGAAAAGTTAAAGTTATCTTCTGAATTTTACCAACGAACACAATTCAATTCTAATTTCTCCAGAGAAAATAAAAAGCTTCCACTTCAGTTTTAAGTTCACCAAGACATAAAAAATTTAAAGTTCAGTTCTAAATTTTTCAGTAGAAGATAGGAAAAGTTATACCATGATTGTGATTATTTTCTATGAAGATAAAAAGTTTCACTTTAATTCAAATTTTATTAAATTCAGTTCCGACTTTTCACATAGAGATGAAAAAAATTTAAAGTTCTGTTCCAAATATTTTCCCGGAAGAAGAAAAGTTTAACTTCGATTCTGAATTTTCTTAATGAAAATGAAATAAGTTATTGATCAATTCTATTTTTCCAAAATAATATAAAAATTTTCCACTTCAGTTCAGATTTTTCTCAAAGAGATGACAAATTTAAAATACTTCCAAATTTTTCATAGAAGATAGAAAAGTTCAAGTTCTCTCTGAATTTTACCAACGAACACAATTCAATTCTAATTTCTCCAGAGAAAATAAAAAGCTTCCACTTCAGTTTTAAGTTCACCAAGACATAAAAAATTTAAAGTTCAGTTCTAAATTTTTCAGTAGAAGATAGGAAAAGTTATACTACGATTCTGATTATTTTCCATGAAGATAAAAAGTTTCACTTTAATTCAAATTTTCTTAAATTCAGTTCCGACTTTTCACATAGAGATGAAAAAAAAATTTAAAGTTCTGTTTCAAATTTTTCATAGAAGATTGGAAAAGTTATACTTTGATCGTGAATATTCAAGTTCTCTTCTGAATTTTACCAAAGAACACAATTCAATTCTAATTTCTCCAGAGAAAATAAAAAGCTTCCACTTCAGTTTTAAATTCACCATGACATAAAAAATTTAGAGTTCAGTTCTAAATTTATACATAGAAGATAGGAAAAGTTATACTACGATTCTGATTATTTTCCAGTGAAGATTAAAAGTTTCACTTCAATTTTTAATTTTTCTCAAAGAAGTGAAGAAAAGTTCAACTTCGATTCTGAATTTTCTCAATGAAAATGAAATAACTTATTGATCATTTCTATTTTCCCAAAATAATATAAAAATTTTCCACTTCAGTTCAGATTTTTCCCAAACAGATGAAAAAATTTAAAATACTGTTCCAAATTTTCCATAGAAGATAGAAAAGTTCAAGTTCTCTTCTGAATTCTACCAAAGAACATAATTCAATTCTAATTTCTCCAGAGAAAATAAAAAGCTTCCACATCAGTTTTAAGTTCAGCAAGACATAAAAAATTTTAAGTTCAGTTCTAAATTTTTCCATAGAAGATAGGAAAAGTTATACTATGATTGTGATTATTTTCCATGAAGATAAAAGTTTCATTTTAATTCTAAATTTTCTTAAATTTAATTCCGACCTTTCTCAAAGAGATGAAAAAATTTAAAGTTATGTTCCAAATATTTTCCCGGAAAAGAAAAGTTCAACTTCGATTCTGAATTTTCTCAACGAAAATGAAATAAGTTATTGATCAATTCTATTTTCCTAAAATAATATAAAAATTTTCCACTTCAATTCAGATTTTTCTCAAAGAGATGACAAAATTTAAAATATTGTTCCAAATTTTTCATAGAAGATAGAAAAAGTTATACTTTGATTGTGATTATTCTTCATGAAGATATGGAGCTCCACTTTAATTCTAAGTTTTCTCGAAGAAGTGCAAAATTTACAAGTTCTCTTCTGAATTTTCTTAGAGAAGAGAAAAAAAAGTTAGCTCAATTCTGAAATTTACCAATGAAAATGAAAAAGCTTCCATTTCAGTTCATAATTTCTCAAAGACATAAAAATTTAAAGTTCAATTCTAAATATTTCCATAGAAGATAGGAATGGCTATACTATGATTGTGATTATTTACCATGAAGATAAAAAGTTTCAACACCAAGAAAAGTATTTCTTGGTGTTGAGGTATCCAAAAAGCTGTAAAGTATAGTTGTGGATGAAAAAGATAAGTACTTCAAGCTGGAAAATGGGTTTAGGAGGGACATTAAGAAAGTAACTTGCTCTGAAATGGTCTTTGAAAAGTATTTCTTGGTGTTGAGGTATCCAAAAAGCTGTAAAGTATAGTTGTGGGTGAAAAAGATAAGTACTTCAGGTTGGAAAATGGGTCTAGGAGGGACATTAAGAAAGTAACTTGCTCTGAAATGGTCTTTGAAAAGTATTTCTTGGTGTTGAGGTATCCAAAAGCTGTGAAGTATAGTTGTGGGTGAAAAAGATAAGTACTTCAAGTTGGAAAATGGGTTTAGGAGGGACATTAAGAAAGTAACTTGCTCTGAAATGTCTTTTGAAAAGTATTTCTTGGTGTTGAGGTATCCAAAAAGCTGTAAAGTATAGTTGTGGGTGAAAAAGATAAGTACTTCATGTTGGAAAATGGGTTTAGGAGGGACATTAAGAAAGGAACTTGCTCTAAAATGGTCTTTGAAAAGTATTTCTTGGTTTTGAGGTATCCAAAAAGCTGTAAAGTATAGTTGTGGGTGAAAAAGATAAGTACTTCAAGTTGAAAAATGGGTTTAGGAGGGACATTAAGAAAGTAACTTGCTCTGAAATGGTCTTTGAAAAGTATTTCTTGGTGTTGAGGTAACCAAAAAGCGGTAAAGTATAGTTGTGGGTGAAAAAGATAAGTACTTCAAGTTGGAAAATAGGTTTAGGAGGGAAATTAAGAAAGTAACTTGCTCTGAAATGGTCTTTGAAAAGTATTTCTTGGTGTTGAGGTATCCAAAAAGCTGTAAAGTATAGTTGTGGGTGAAAAAGATAAGTACTTCAAGTTGGAAAATGTGTTTAGGAGGGACATTAAGAAAGTAACTTGCTCTGGAATGGTCTTTGAAAAGTATTTCTTGGTAATGAGGTATCCAAAAAGCTGTAAAGTATAGTTGTGGGTGAAAAAGATAAGTACTTCAAGTTGAAAAAAGGGTTTAGGAGGGACATTAAGAAAGTAACTTGCTCTGAAATGGTCTTTGAAAAGTATTTCTTGGTGTTGAGGTAACCAAAAAGCTGTAAAGTATAGTTGTGGGTGAAAAAGATAAGTACTTCAAGTTGGAAAATGGGTTTAGGAGGGACATTAAGAAAGTAACTTGCTCTGAAATGGTCTTTGAAAAGTATTTCTTGGTGTTGAGGTATCCAAAAAGCTGTAAAGTATAGTTGTGGGTGAAAAAGATAAGTACTTCATGTTGAAAATGGGTTTAGAAGGGACATTAAGAAAGTAACTT
Source organism: Artemia sinica (assembly GCA_027921565.1). Classification (NCBI taxonomy): domain Eukaryota; kingdom Metazoa; phylum Arthropoda; class Branchiopoda; order Anostraca; family Artemiidae; genus Artemia; species Artemia sinica. The sequence continues at coordinate 29,007,708 of CM051265.1, read as the reverse complement.
GCTCTGAAATGGTCTTTGAAAAGTATTTCTTGGTGTGAGTTATCCAAAAAGCTGTAAAGTATAGTTTTGGGTGAAAAAGATAAGTACTTCATGTTGGAAAATGGGTTTAGGAGGGACATTAAGAAAGTAACTTGCTCTGAAATGGTCTTTGAAAAGTATTTCTTGGTGTTGAGGTATCCAAAAGCTGTAAAGTATAGTTGTGGATGAAAAAGATAAGTACTTCAAGTTGGAAAATGGGTTTAGGAGGGACATTAAGAAAGTAACTTGCTCTGAAATGGTCTTTGAAAAGTATTTCTTGGTGTTGAGGTATCCAAAAAGCTGTAAAGTATAGTTGTGGGTGAAAAAGATAAGTACTTCAAGTTGGAAAATGGGTTTAGGAGGGACATTAAGAAAGTAACTTGCTCTGAAATGGTCTTTGAAAAGTATTGGTGTTGAGGTATCCAAAAAGCTGTAAAGTATAGTTGTGGGTGAAAAAGATAAGTACTTCAAGTTGGAAAATGGGTTTAGGAGGGACATTAAGAAAGTAACTTGCTCTGAAATGGTCTTTGAAAAGTATTTCTTGTTGTTGAGGTATCCAAAAAGCTGTAAAGTATAGTTGTGGGTGAAAAAGATAAGTACTTCAAGTTGAAAAATGGGTTTAGAAGGGACATTAAGAAAGTAACTTGCTCTGAAATGGTCTTTGAAAAGTATTTCTTGGTGTTGAGGTATCCAAAAAGCTGTAAAGTATAGTTGTGGATGAAAAAGATAAGTACTTCAAGTTGGAAAATGGGTTTAGGAGGGACATTAAGAAAGTAACTTGCCCTGAAATGGTCTTTGAAAAGTATTTCTTGGTGTTGAGGTAACCAAAAATCTGTAAAGTATAGTTGTGGGTGAAAAAGATAAGTACTTCAAGTTGGAAAATGGGTTTAGGAGGGACATTAAGAAAGTAACTTGCTCTGAAATGGTCTTTGAAAAGTATTTCTTGGTGTTGAGGTATCCAAAAAGCTGTAAGGTATAGTTGTGGATGAAAAAGATAAGTACTTCAAGTTGGAAAATGGGTTTAGGAGGGACATTAAGAAAGTAACTTGCTCTGAAATGGTCTTTGAAAAGTATTTCTTGGTGTTGAGGTAACCAAAAAGCTGTAAAGTATAGTTGTGGGTGAAAAAGATAAGTGCTTCAAGTTGGAAAATGGGTTTAGGAGGGACATTAAGAAAGTAACTTGCTCTGAAATGGTCTTTGAAAAGTATTTCTTGGTGTTGAGGTATCCAAAAAGCTGTAAAGTATAGTTGTGGGTGAAAAAGATAAGTGCTTCAACTTGTAAAATAGGTTTAGGAGGGACATTAAGAAAGGAAATTGTTCTGAAAAGATATAGTAAAGCCTTAAAAAAGTATTAAAACATGAGGGCTCATCGGCCTTTGGGGCGCCGGGGGCCCTTTGGGGGACCCGGGGGACCCTTTGGGAGCCGGGGTAACCTTTGGGGGCCGGGGCTTCCTTCGGGGTTGGGGTAGGGGGATCGGAGCCCTTTGGATCGGGGTAGGGGGATCGGGGCCCTTTGGGGTTGGGGTATGGGACCTCATGGCACTGTTTAAATAGAACTTGTGTATTATAATGACCACACTCAAAACCTCTTCTAAAACATCGTCTAAAATCATCTTTTAAAATGTCTCTAACTGTTTCGCCGAAATAATTCCCTAAAATGTCTAAAACGGTTTCGCCCAAATAATCTCTAAACGTAATTTCATCGTGTTCCCTTTGTTTTTGGCATCCCTGCGCTGTCACATTTGAAATTACTAAGAAACCTTTTCCCGCGTTAAACTCTAAGATCAAAACATTTGCCGGAGTTACAATTAACCTTGCCATCACCTGCCAGTTATTTATAAACTTTGCCCCGGAAACAATTCTGGTCGAACACCAAAGATATTAATAAACTTCGTCCAGGAGACAATTTGATTAATGACTGACAGCACAGGTGTTCCAAATTCCCAATCGATTACGCAATCAAGTTCTCGGAAACTGTCAGCATTAGACTAAATTGTAGATGGCAGCAGGGGTGAGGGATCGTGTCAATAGGGGCCTTTCCACTGTCCCTTAATCTCTCATCTGTCACCCTGCAGTTTAGCCTGTACTTTACTGATAATTAATTAGCATCTAAAATATGTCGTGACTTTGTCGTAATAAGCAGGGGACTTAGGGACTGGTAGCCCCCCTACTGTACATGTCAATTTGTGGTCATTTCGAGTTTAAGTATTGGCCTTTAATTTCATTTGATTTTTTTTTTGTCTTATTATTCTTAAATAAACGAAGGAAAAATTAGACAAAAAGGCTTTCCAGTTTTCAAGTGCATTTTTATGCACTTGTTGAAGATCGCGTAAAGACTAAGCACACACAAAACGAGGCAAAACTTACATACAAAATACGATCAGTAAACCCTTTAGGTAGGATAAAGAGTTACACAGGTGCATGAATGGGGGAAGTGGGTATGCGAACGATTTCCTCCCTCCCCCGGGAAGGAAAAAAGTGCAAAATGAGATAATACTTATAACAAAGAAAAAGAAAAACGGTTCTAGCAAAAGTAAAATGAATCCGGAGCACAAAAACAAATATTGTTTAGGTTTCAATGCAATATGTTTGAAAAACAGTTCATATAATTATCCAGTATGATCATTCCCTATCTCACCCATTATAAAAACCCGGACCGGGGTGCGAGTGCTCCGGAGAACGTTTCTGCAGATAGAAACATAGGTGGCATCAGATCTTTTCATGGTCAGACAAGTCAGACTGTGATCTAATCGGAAACAAGTAGAAACCCGCTATTACGAATAATGCACTTTGTTGGAAACAATCGGAAACAGACTAACCCGCATTCCCGCTAATGCAGAAAGAAGTGGGAGGAGCTTTTTGTTCGCACCGAGGAAGACCAGAAATGATCTGCGATAAGCTTACTGGATAATTATATGAACTGTGGTTTGAAATAACTGAATCACTGCTTTACTATAAAGACTAAATCAAAGCTTTTTTTTACTCCCCCCCCCCCTCCTAGAAATAATTTTTCTGGCTTACCCTGTTCCTAGAAGAATAACAGTGGAAAATCTTCAAGTTTAGTATCACATTGAAGGTTTTAACATTTAGGTGTGTAATTCAAAAGTTGAAAACTAGCGTCAATTGATCACCCATGTCTTTCTTTTAGGTTGAAAATGTGAGAAAAGCTTCTGAAAAGAGACTATCTAAAGAGTCTAAATTGAAACTAGAGCAAGCTAATAATGAAGAGCTAATACAGGAGTTCGATCGAATAGCAAATCTTTCATCTGGAGAAGAACCATTTGATGAGTTAAATAACCTCAAAGGTACAGCTGAGACATTTCCAATACAGTATTATCTTCAAGTAAACACTTTCAAAATACCCTTATAACAAGGTTTAAAACATGCGGTTTATGATCCTGTCCCAAGTCCAAACACCTTTGAAATTCAATAAATTTAGAAAAGGATACTAGCAAAGCAACGGCTATGTTTTAATCAAAATAACCAATATACATTAAACGCATAAAAACATTTTAGACTACAACTATTGATATTTATTCAAAGAAAACCTTATACAAAAGTTATCAAAATAATTTTATTCAAAAACTTACTCGAAAAGTCAATGGTTGTACCATTTCTGAAAAAACACAGACAGAGGACTGAACAAGTAAATTAAAATATTAATGAGCAATCAGAGAACTCCTACTGTTTCCGATGAGCACAATTGTAAGCTTACGTAGAAAATGACGCGGAAAATATATTTTTTCGTTTCGATTCCTTACTTTTTTTTTCAATTTCTTCCAAAACTGTCGGATATCAGCGCCATATTTTTTGAAACTGTGGTAAATGACGAAAAATTTAATCTTCTGTCACATTACGCAAATTTAAGCTTTCTTTATTAATCACCTATGGCTCTTACCACCCTCCAGGGGCGTAGTTTTGGGAGTGAGGAATCCCCCCCCCCCCAATAATGCTGAGAATTTTTTTTACTACATATCCCATGCTCCTTGACTGTCCGGATATGGACCCCTCTTGCCCCCCCCCCCTGAATAAAAATGCTGGAGATTCTCCCCTGCCACCCTCTTCACAAATCTCATTTTCTTTTATTTGGCAAATGACTGAATACCGTAGATTGGTCCATTAATGACAACTTTCAAAATGTTAAGGAAAAATTGCTACTTCCCAAATAAACAAAATGATAAGTATTTAATGTCTTTCCCGTAAATAAGACTTAAAAAGTTCTGAAGTGATAAAAACACTCCCGTAAAAACACTAATTAGAAAAAATTAATGGTTTTCAGAAATGACAAAAGCTAATAAACTACAAAAATATTATAAAAAATCGTTAGTATGCTCGAGTAGAAGGGGAGGTGCTACTCCTGTCCCTCACCCCTGCTGCCACCTATAACTTTTTTTACATAATTTATGTCTGTTTGTTGTCAGTGAGAATGAAAAACAGGAACTTTCTCACATTTTTGTCTGTTTTATGGTTTTTGTCAGTGAGAATGAAAAAACAGGAACTTTCTCACATTTATTTGATGTTTTTATGGATTTTGTCAGTGAGAATGGAAAAACAAGAGCTTTGTCACTTTCATGGATTATTGAGTCATTAATCAAATTGTTTCCGGGCAAGGTTAATTAATGTCTGACAGATGACGTTAAGTTAATTAATGTCTTTGATGTATTTCCAAAGAGAAATGTTTCTGAGGCAAAGTTTAGATCACACATGACAGATGATGTCATGATTGATTGATTGACATGAAAGGGGAATTAATTGTTGTTTCTAAGGGGAATTATTGATTTACGAAAGGGGATTTCATTTGTTGTTTCTAAAGAGAATCGTTCCCGAGCGAATGTTCTGATCTTAGCGCGCGAAAAGGTTTCTTTGTAATTTCAATGTGAAAGCACAGGGATGCCAAACAAAAGGAACACGCTGAAATTATGTTTAGGGATTATTTGGGCGAAACCGTTTTAGCCATTTTATGGGATTATTTCGGCGAAACAGTTAGAGACATTTTAAAAGATGATTTAAAAGATGATTTTAGAAGAGAATTTGAGGGTGAAACTCTGTGGTCGTTATAATACACAAGTTCCATTTGAACAGTGTTGTGAGGTCCTCTACCCCAAGCCCAAAGGGTTCCAATCCCCCTACCCAACCCCGAAGGAAGCCCCCGGTACTCAAAGGTCCCCCCAAGCTCCCAAAGAGTCCCAGTCCCCCAAACGCCCTCCTCAGACCCCCAAAGGCCCTCCCCTGGTCCTCAAAGGGCCCCCAGACCCCCAAAAGGCCAACCGGCCCCCAGAGGCCCTCACCCGGTCCCCAAAGGTCCACCGGGCTCCCAATGGACCAATCGGCCCTCAAGTGCCCCCCAGAACCCCCAAAGTCCCTCCCTGTGCCCTGTGCCCTCCCTGTGCCCCGCGCTTTCCTGGCCGCGGGCCAGGAAAGCGCCGCAAGGGATGCGCCGCAGGGGGATTCACCACGGGTCGGGGGGAGCACCGCAGGGGATGCGCCGCAGGGAGGCGCCGCAGGGATGCGTCGCAGGGATGCGCCGCAGGGATGCGCCGCAAAAAAAGTAAACTAAAAAGTAAAAATTTCGAAATGTTATCCCCCAAACGCCACGCAGTGGAAGGATAAACACACAATTCATATCTGTAAAAAATTGAGGATGAATTATTCGACGAACGTATGTGCACATGATAAAATCATTGTCGTATTGAATGCTGACAAGGCGAAATACCTGAAATATGAAACGAGTGCAAGCGGTAACACTATTGGAAATGTATGCATGCGTTGTCATGACAGCGAGAAGTTAGATTTCTTTGGACTATCGAAATCATTCAAAATTGCTCAAGGTGGATATGCGAGAATGAGAGCACCAGAGATGATAATGCTAAAGGAGAATGCCAACTTAAAAATAATTGTCGATGATCGGGGACAACTCCTTGCTTACAGTTCTGGTAGCACGATACCTATTGATAGATCCTATTCCCATCGTTCTGGTATTACTATTCAAATGAAAGCAAGGAAGAAAAGAAAGGCCTACTGCTGCACTAGTGTAATAAGTCATATCATGTCTACCTGCCAGAACTGCCATCTATGTAAAAATAATGTGAGAATAGACAGTGAAATCACAGGCAGAATAAAAAGGACATTAGCAGACAATATCATCAATGAATATAAAGATGAATTGACGGAAAGTGAAGCGCAAGTGTACTAATAATGTGTAATAATGTATTTAACGTATTTTTATATTAATATTCTACATCTCATTATTTCATTAAAAATATTTTATGCATTATTTTGTTAAGTGTTCATTATTTTAGGGTATGCTAGAACGTCAAACGTTCAGAATATCTATTAAAAAGGTCAGAGATGAAAGAAAAAGAATTTTTAGAGATAAAGATACTACTAGCAGGCTCAATGTTTCATAGAAGATAGAAAAGTTCAAGATCTCTTCTGAATTTTACCAAAGAACACAATTCACTTCTAATTTCACCAGAGAAAATAAAAAGCTTCCACTTCAGTTTTAAGTTCATCAAGACTTAAAATATTTAAAGTTCACTTCTAAATTTTTCTGTAAAAAGGTCAGAGATGAAAGAAAAAGAATTTTTAGAGATAAAGATACTACTAGCAGGCTCAATGTTTCATAGAAGATAGAAAAGTTCAAGATCTCTTCTGAATTTTACCAAAGAACACAATTCACTTCTAATTTCACCAGAGAAAATAAAAAGCTTCCGCTTCAGTTTTAAGTTCACCAAGACATAAAAAATTTAAAGTTCACTTCTAAATTTTTCTGTAGAAGATAGGAAAAGTTATGCTATGATTATGATTATTTTCCATGGAGATAAAAAGTTTCACTTTAATTCTAAATTTTCTTAAATTCAATTCCGACCTTTCTCAAAGAGTCAAATTTAAAGTTCTGTTCCAAATATTTCCCCGGAAGACGAAAAGTTCAACTTCGATTCTGAAATTTTCTCATTGAAAATGAAATAAGCTATTGATCATTTCTATTTTCCCAAAATAATATAAAAATTTTCCACTTCAGTTCAGATTTTTCTCAAACAGATGAAAAAATTTAAAATACTGTTCCAAATTTTTCATAGAAGATAGAAAAGTTCAAGTTCTCTTCTGAATTTTATCAATGAAAATGAAATAAGTTACTGATCAATTCTAATTTCACCAGAGAAAATAAAAAGCTTCCACGTCAGTTTTAAGTTCACCAAGACATAAAAAATTTAAAGTTCCCTTCTAAATTTTTCTGTAGAAGATATGAAAAGTTATGCTATGATTATGATTATTTTCCATGGAGATAAAAAGTTTCACTTTAATTCTAAATTTTCTTAAATTCAATTCCGACCTTTCTCAAAGAGTCAAATTTAAAGTTCTGTTCCAAATATTTTCCCGGAAGACGAAAAGTTCAACTTCGATTCTGAAATTTCTCAATGAAAATGAAATAAGCTAATGATCATTTCTATTTTCCCAAAATAATATAAAAATTTTCCACTTCAGTTCAGATTTTTCTCAAACAGATGAAAAAATTTAAAATACTGTTCCAAATTTTTCATAGAAGTTAAAAAAGTTCAAGTTCTCTTCAGAATTTTACCAAAGAACACAATTCAATTCTAATTTCACCAGAGAAAATAAAAAGCTTCCACGTCAGTTTTAAGTTCACCAAGACATAAAAAATTTAAAGTTCAGTTCTAAATTTTTCCATAGAAGATAGGAAAAGTTATACTATGATTTGTAATTATTTTCCATGAAGATGAAAAGTTTCACTTTAATTCTAATTTTCTTAAATCCTGAAATGACATGAAATATGCTTACGGCTCTACCATCGTACTCTGTGCTTGTTCATGGACACGACGCGGCTTTCCCACTGGTACTCTATGGTAGGTTATCGACACTACCTAGTTTATTGCATGCATTAAATCAGTATTTTTTACGCAGTGGAAGGATAAACACACAATTCATATCTGTAAAAAAGTGAGGATGAATTATTCGACGAACGTATGTGCACATGATAAAATCATTGTCGTATTGAATGCTGACAAGGAGAAATACCTGAACTATGAAACGAGTGCAAGCGGTAACACTATTGGAAATGTATGCATGCGTTGTCATGACAGCGAGAAGTTAGATTTCTTTGGACTATCGAAATCATTCAAAATTGCTCAAGGTGGATATGCGAGAGTGAGAGCACCAGAGATGATAGTGCTAAAGGAGAATGCCAACTTAAAAATAATTGTCGATGATCGGGGACAACTCCTTGCTTACAGTTCTGGTAGCACGATACCTATTGATAGATCCTATTCCCATCGTTCTGGTATTACTATTCAAATGAAAGCAAAGAAGAAAAGAAAGGCCTACTGCTGCACTAGTGTAATAAATCATATCATGTCTACCTGCCAGAACTGCCATCTATGTAAAAATAATGTGAGAATAGACAGTGAAATCACAGGCAGAATAAAAAGGACATTAGCAGACAATATCATCAATGAATATAAAGATGAATTGACGGAAAGTGAAGCGCAAGTGTACTAATAATGTGTAATAATGTATTTAACGTATTTTTATATTAATATTCTACATCTCATTATTTCATTAAAAATATTTTATGCATTATTTTGTTAAGTGTTCATTATTTTAGGGTATGCTAGAACGTCAAACGTTCAGAATATCTATTAAAAAGGTCAGAGATGAAAGAAAAAGAATTTTTAGAGATAAAGATACTACTAGCAGGCTCAATGTTTCATAGAAGATAGAAAAGTTCAAGATCTCTTCTGAATTTTACCAAAGAACACAATTCACTTCTAATTTCACCAGAGAAAATAAAAAGCTTCCACTTCAGTTTTAAGTTCATCAAGACTTAAAATATTTAAAGTTCACTTCTAAATTTTTCTGTAGAAGATAGGAAAAGTTATGCTATGATTGTGATTATTTTCCATGGAGATAAAAAGTTTCACTTTAATTCTAAATTTTCTTAAATTCAATTCCGACCTTTCTCAAAGAGTCAAATTTAAAGTTCTGTTCCAAATATTTTCCCGGAAGAAGAAAAGTTCAACTTCGATTCTGAATTTTCTCAATGAAAATGAAATAAGTTATTGATCATTTCTATTCGCACAAAATAATATAAAAATTTCCACTTCAGTTCAGATTTTTCTCAAAGAGATGAAAAAATTTAAAGTTCTGTTCCAAATATTTTCCCGGAAGAAGAAAAGTTCAACTTCGATTCTGAATTTTCTCAATGAAAATGAAATAAGTTATTGATCATTTCTATTTTCCCAAAATAAATATAAAAATTTTCCACTTCAGTTCAGATTTTTCTCAAAGAGATGAAGAAATACAAAATACTGTTCCAAATTTTTCATAGAAGTTAAAAAAGTTCAAGTTCTCTTCAGAATTTTACCAAAGAACACAATTCAATTCTAATTTCACCAGAGAAATAAAAAGCTTCCACCTCAGTTTTAAGTTCACCAAGACATAAGAAATTTAAAGTTCATTTCTAAATTTTTCCGTAGAAGATAGGAAAAGTTATATTATGATTCTGATTATTTTCCATGAAGATAAAAAGTTTCACTTTAATTATAAATTTTCTTACATTCAGTTCCGACTTTTCTCAAAGAGATGAAAAATTTAAAGCTCTGTTCCAAATTTTTCATAGAAGATAGGAAAATTTATACTTTGATTGTGAATATTCTTCATGAAGACATGGAGCTCCACTTTAATTCTGCCTCCACTTTAATTCTGAGTTTTCTCGAAGAACTGCAAAATGTACAAGTTCTCTTCTGAATTTTCTTAGAGAGGAGAAAAAAAGTTAGCTTAATTCTGAAATTTACCAATGAAAATGAAAAGCTTTCATTTCAGTTCCTAATTTCTCAAATACATAAAAAATTTAAAGTTCAATTCTAAATTTTTCCATAGAAGATAGGAATGGCTATACTATGATTGTGACTATTTACCATCAAGATAAAAAGTTACACTTTATTTCTAATTTTTCTCAAATTCAGTTCATTCATCTAACCACCAAAAACAATAGGCTAGGTTAGGTTAGGTATAAATATATATTAATCAATCAGAAAATTTTCAAATTTCGAGTAACTTTTTTAATGAAATAGTGAACAAAACTTGAACTAAATTAAAACTAACAATGTACTCTACTGTTAATTTTTTTTTTGTTTTTTTTTATAGTTAAATTAGGGTTTATTCATCAACCAAAATTAACAAAATCAGAATTTTTGCAACAATAGGCTAGGTTAGGTTAGGTATAAATATATATTAATTAATAATTAGAAACATTTCTCTATGTTTAAGTTAGGTTAGGTTAGCCTAGCTTATCATGAGCATATATATATATATATATATATATATATATATATATATATATATATATATATATATATATATATATATATATATATATATAATATATATATATGTATATATATATATATATATATATATATATATACATACATATATATATATATATATATTATATATATATATATATATATATATATATATAATATATATATATATATATATATATATATATATATATATATATATATATATATATATATATATATATATTATATTAGATTAGGCGAGAGACAGGCAAAAAGTTAGGTGTATGGTTAGGTTAGGTTAGATTATGTTAGGTTAGGTTAATTTAGGTTAGACTAGATTAGCCTACGTACGCGCGCGTACGTAGGCTAACCTAGTCTAACCTAAATTAACCTAACCTAACGAAAGGCGACTAACACCCCTCTCACGCCCATCATTTCCCCACACATCCAATCAAAATTTTGAGATAGCCATGTTTTTTAACGTAGTTGAAAGTTCTGGAAATTCAGTCTTAGAGGATGACAACCACCCTAACAGACCTTAGGTTAAGGGGTGTAATTTATGCCCTGGGGGCATATAAGATATTTATAGAAAGCGTTGTCGTTTCCAAAAGGGCTCATTCGATTGGAAATCGAAAGGCCTAGTGCCCTTAGTAGTCGAAAGTGATTGGAAGGCTTGGACATTTTTATAGTAAAGATCGAAATGGGTATAATGTATTATTTTTTGTTGTTGTTGTTGTTTAGACCAGGGCACTTCGTATCGAAAAAGTTGTCGTGGGAATTTCGAAAAGGGCTCATTCGATTGAAAATAGAAAGGGCTGATGCCCTTTTTAATAGTCGAAGGTTATTTGAGGGCAACTAATCCCCCTTTCCCTCCCATCCTCCCACGCCCACCCTCCCACGCCAACCCTCGCCAACCCACGCCAACCCTTTTACTTTTATAACTTAATAAATCAAATAATATTAACATTTTGATTACTAAATATGAGTATATGTGTATTAAACTGACAATGCACATTCATTTGTATTTTTTCAGTAAAGTGCAAATTTTGTTCTGGCCTTGGGAAGGCATAGGGTTTTACGCCCAACTTATGTTAATTTCTGCTCGTTTTGAGTTTGACTCGGTTATTTATTGTAATTTCTGTTCGTTTTGGGTTTCATTTATTTATCGATGCTGATTTGTGGTAGTTTCACGCTTGGTAGATTATTTAATTCTATTTTTGCTCATTTTTTGTTTAATGGAGTTCTTTACTTTTCTTTGAAAAAATTATTTTGTGGAAAAAGTTTTTTAAATTAATTAGTTGTTAAAAGGCTCTTAATCCGGTGCGTTTGAAGCGAATTGTAAATTTATCTGTAAAACAGATCTTTACAGAATGTAAAGAATATGAAATTTTAGCATAAGTGTCGAGGGTAGTGTCGTCCTTCTTTATGCTGATCAGTGAAAATGTTTTTTTTTTATAGTTAAATCACAAAAAGCTGTAGTTATCCGTTTATGCTCAATCTTCAATTTAAGACAAAATACTTTTTAATTTGAATTGATTGTTGATGTTGACAATAATAACCAAACCTTTTAGTTTTTTGTCAAGAGTCCATGTCTGAGCTTAATAATGTTATTGACGAGCTTCAAAGAATGGCTATCGGAAGTCAGAATGAACTGGAGATTTCTTCATTTAGAAACTGCGAAGAAGTGGCAATTTTAACAAAAAGGATGAATCAACATACTTCCTTATTAAAGAAAAAAATTGACGCGGAGAAGGAGTCTATTTTAGTAAGCACTTTCCATTACATTCCATTTCACTTTGGTCCATTACATTCTTCTCAGGGTTGGTTTTTATTTAGTTGTATTGCTTAAGGATTGTTCTGGGTACCCGGCTGACTGACCGTATTTCAACAATAGGCTGTACGAAAAATATGGTTCAATACCGCTCTCTAGGGCTATAATGAAAGAAAGGTTGAGGGGGCTAGGGTACGTTGTGCGGATGAAGGAAGATAGATTGCCGAAGAATGTTCTTTTCGGCCAACCGTCTAGGGGTAAACGGAAAGCAGTAAGTCCTCGTCTGGGGTGGGAGGACGTCATAGAGAAAGATTTAAAGGAAATGGGAACTTCGTGGGAGGGTGTAAAAAGGGAGGCTTTGAATAGATTGGGGTGGAGGAGGAGCGTGCGTGGCTGTGTTGGCCTCAGGCAACTTGGTGCTGTGGTGAGTTATTAGTAGTATTATTAGTAGTTGGTTTTTATAAGTTGTGCACTCACTCATTAGTTCATATATACATTTACTAATAAAAACATAAACCGCATAATATTACATAATATTACAGTACTACAGGTCAGTCACTCTTTCTACAGACGCCGGGATTGGTGATTAGTCCGAACTCTAGGGTCTTTTTAGGTTTATAAAACCTGTTGAGGTTGAACATGTATTTATTTTTTGGCAGTTATGAACGACTTATAAAAGAAGAATCAAAGACATGCGGATCATATTAAAAATATAGGAATAATATCAAAACTAGCAGAGAAAAGAAAAGGTAATTCCAGAGACACTGTCCTCAGAAAAAGTCCCCATTCCAAAACAACTCTTGTTATTTGTATGATGGTAAGGCAGTGTTGTATACGTTGTTACTTACAGAAAAGTGTTAAGATTTTGGAAGGAGAGGGCCCTAGCTCGTCTCTCACCTATGTCCCATCTCTCACCTATCTCCCATCTCTCACCTATGTAGCCTACATCTCTGAAAGTTTGTTTTATGGTATATGGACTGATAATGAATTAAACTTGTAGCTTGAAAACACAGTCATTTAAGCAATTAGGGGCATCAGAATCAGATCAGTAGTGTTGAGTTAATAAAGAGTGATCTGACTTGAATTATTTTATTCTTTACTTATATATCGGTTCTTGGCCACATCAAATAGAACCTATGGTCATAAAACCTGGGAGGGGATAAGAAATTGTTATAGTGCCCTTTCTGTAAGCAGACAGTGAATGAATTGCATTGGATCGAAGTTCCTAGAAAAATAGGCCCAAAGAACGACATCGTAGATGACATCAATCCTAAGATAGAGTCGCACAATGTTAAAAGGGCTTATTCGTTAAAGATACGTTAAAAAAAAAGTAGACTTGCCATGCATTGTAAACAACAAAATTATGTATCGAATTGAAATCAACATAATAGGAATCATAAATTGGCACTGTAGTCTCTCTGAGCTCCTCTCTATCCCCAAATTTATTAGAGGAAACTTTGCATGTTGCCTCTTATTCAAATTCAAGTCAAAGTTAGGCATGGAATTGCTTGTAACACCATTGTTAGTGAATTTTGACAATCTCTGCACTTTAGCCGTGGATTTATTTTGTATATTTAGCATTCATCCTAGCCTGTGGTCATTAGTACATGACTGGTTGATTTCTTAGGGTAGATCTGTGGGGATCCTGAGCCTTCATCATTACCTGGACGGTACGTTTTGATCTGATGAACAAGACTACGTTTTTCCCTGGTGAAGCAGTTCATTAGAGTCGTAGTTTGTTGCTACACTAACAACTGTGCTATCTTTCTACTTTATAGCCAAAACCACTCGGTCTGACCTGTAGTCATAATAACCACGTTCCTTCTTTCATTAACTTTTGGTTTCTTCAAGACCATTTCCCATCAACCAATTTTCATGTACAGTGACTGTGGCACAAAATCCTTGCAAGTGAAGCTGTGTGAGACGATTGTGGCTTGCGAAGAAATTATCAAAGAAGATTTCGTGATGTAATGCTTTTTTCAACAACAGACAATAGGTTTGTGACCACCTTTGGACCAAGGGATATTGCTGGCTATTGCTCACTCTTTGCTAACCGATTTTACAGGTTGGTTTTGTAGGGATATCCATAAAAAGCTAACACCCATGCTGTGTATCAAAATAAAATCAGTTTTCATTGGATAAACGCTTCACAGTTGTGACGACCAAAGAAAAATATCATTTGTTTGTTCAAGGAAAATTTGCTGAAGTTTCGTGTTCATGGCAATCTAAAAGTGACCTCGTTTCACCTATTTTTCTCGCTTTCCTGGAACTCACTATTATTCTCAAACTGTAGGTTTTTCTATATCTTTCAAAATCTGTAGCTGCGTATGACTTGTACACCTACAGGAATGACTAGGTTGTCTGACCGGGACTGGTACATCCTTTAACTGAAAATGAAATGATATCTTGATACTAGCACAATTCCCCAACAAAAGTGTATTTTTAAAGCTCAATGTGAAGCTGACAGATAACCTCGAATTTAGACATGTTTATCATGCGACTTTCTCCAAATCTAAGTAGTGATTCTGACGGAGGATATTCAGACTGTGCTATCTGTTTCCAGTTTGGCTTTTTTACAAGGTTCAGATTTCTTAGATTCGAGTTTTGAAGACTGTCCTTATGATATTGTTGGAGTTATTTTCCCACAATAGCTTAGTAGTAAGTCGTTTTCAGCATCAAAATTAGAAGGGATAGGAAGACTGAATGGCGTATCTCCAGGAAGACTGAATGGCGTCTGTATTGGCAAAATCAAGCTCTTATCATCCCTGCATCATCACTTGAGAGATCATTGAAAGACACTATGTTGTCCTTGCCCCCCCCCTCTTCTTTGTCACGGATTACTCCCACATCAGGAGGAATTATGAACATATCAATATCTTCTTCGTCATCAGTTACTTCGTCTAGTGCAGAGACAGCTTCTTTAACAGATAAGCATTGTTTGGGAGCAATATGCAAACTAAAATATACTATCAGTTTCAGATCCATAAGACATTTTGTGGTACCTAGACGCCCAACGTTCCCACTCAGGAACACTTTTAGTTATCTGATAATGTGCCCTTTCTCTGTGGATATTTTAATATAAGCTGTTCATAGAATCTAAGGTAGGTAAGTATAAATAACTAAAATACCTAAGTAAGATCGTTCAAACACTCGTGTTTGGCGGTATTTTATCTGAAACTATTGGGAAAAAAAAGAATTTTGCTAGATTTTTAAAATATCCTGAAAACTCAAGCGATTCTAATTCAAGGAACATAAAATTCGAGGATGTTGCTGATTAGCCTTAGATTTCTGCGAAAAGCTTAAAACTTGCCAAAGCTGGTACCTTCTGTGCAAAAATGATTAAATGAGACGGTCCCAAATGGGAACGTTGGGTGTTAATGGGTTAAACTAAGTCCTCAATCAGTTTAAAAGCGATATAACTCTTGGTTCTTTAAAAGTTCGGTTTAAAAGTACCAGCGCATTGCGAAAAGTAACCCAGATTTGTGGACTGACCTGTTGTTCAGGAAGCTAAGTTCTGACTTTTGGCAAATATGAGTTAAGTTTTGACTCAGTACAAACATGAGTTAAGTCCTAAACCAGTTCAGAAGCAAGTCGAGTCCTGATTTGATGCAAAAAAGACCATTGGTTTGATATAGTAGCGAACCATTGGTCTTAGAAAATTGAGTAAAGGCTCATTCGAATGGAAATTAAAAGTTTTAGTGTCCCTCTAGGTGCCGAAAAGGATTATACCACAGTAAACTCACGTTTTCTTCTACTTGTAGTGAAAATCCCAGTGGTAGAAAACTTGAAAATTCTGACATAGCCAACTGACTTAAAAAAGAAAAGGAAATTGATAGTGATGTATAATTGCACATCAGCTATATTTGAAGTTCTTAAGAGGGGGAGGGTACTGATGTGGAAAAGTGCAATCTTATACCCAAAATTTCCAGCTTTCCACAAGTCTTCTAATAAATTATATTTAAGAGGTAGAATCCATCCCTAATCTAGCTTCATTTAGACTAAGCCTAAATATGGGTGCTGCAGACTGATAGGTCTTCGCTTATTACAGAAAAATATTTTCTATTCTTGTGCTTACTGGCAAAAAGTGGAGACGTATGGGAGGGGGAGGATCGTGTGAGCAGACAGTGGTTTTTCCAGAGGTAAGGAGCCAAATGTTACCAGGAAATTTGTTTTGTTGACATTTAAATACAAATATTGGAATTTTCTTTGTATTTCATGCATTAAACAGTTCATGGGAACGAACTGTACGTAAGTAGCGACTCGTGCTAAGAACAACCAAAATATAAAGGAGGAGCCTTGATAACAATGAGAAGAATCGGCTTTTTATGTTGATTCTAGATATATAAATTTCATTCAGTTTAAATTTACCCAAAATGAAGTTACAAGCTTGAGGCAATTTGCCTTACTTTCAAAAAACGGCGAAAACCCCCTATAAAGGCCACTAACTTACATAAAACTACACCATCTGATTCAGCATTATCAGGGAACATTATTACAGAGTTTAAACCCCTATATAAAAAATTGTGAAATATTGAGTTTTCTCCGAGAAGGATGACGACGGATTCGTTTTTATCTGTTTTTCCATCCATAGTATCAAATCAATTTACCCAGAATATCAGAAGAATGGCTACCAGACCAGACATTTAAAGCTCTATTGAGCTTTTTAATTAGCAAAAAAGATAGTGTTAGAGCAAAGTGGCGTTTTCTACTATTTTGTTGAGCAGAACCGCAATTTTGGCCCAAAGATTGTCAAAAAGCAACAGAGGAAAATTCTAAAATAGCCGGTCAATTTAAAATTATCGAAAATCTAAGAACTGAGCTTCCAAGTTTCAGAAACAGTAATGTTGGTCAGTGGCACGGTCATTCCTAAGGATACACGTAGTCCGTACAAAATAAAAGGTCAATTTAGACACTTTTTAGCTGTCCTAGCCAAGTGGTTTGCATACTAGGCTCGACATACTTTGTCCGTGAGGATAGGGGTTCGGGCTCTGGTGTATGGTTCTTTGGTTTGAAACGGAAGTCAGTGATGTTACTCTGTAAGCTCAGCCATAATCGACCCAGTTCTAAATGGGTACAAGAAGAAATATAGGAAAGGTAAACAAGAAGGGTGTGGAAAAGTAAAGGATGTCTGTCCCCTCCCCCATATCACACTTCCTGGCTGAAAAGCAATGAAACGAAGCCCCCCCGCAGAAAATACCCCCCCGCGGAAAATATCTCCCAGAAAATAACCCCATGGGAAATACCTCCCGCCCCTGGAAAATACCCCCCGGGAAATACCCCTCGTGGAAAATAAGGCTTTCCAAATTTAAGAATTTTATTTGAGTTTTATTTTTAAAATTTCCGTTGGGGGAAAGAATTTTGGTACTTGTGTATTATGCACCGCTCACTCAAGTTTACGTTGTGTAAAATTCGAGAACACACCGGTTTTTTTCGTTAGTTTCTTCGTTACTTTAGAAATAAATTTGGGCTATAGATTTGCACATTAGGGGGGGGGGGGTAAAGTATAGAGGGTCTGCATGCAAAATGTGTTTGGTACAATTGTTCTGCATATTAGGTAGATAAATGTATTTTAAAGCCAAATATACGGCCATGAACACAGTAAAATAACACAAATGAAAGGCACAAATAATATAAACTTTGATCAGCGATCATCACAAATGAAACACTACATTAACCTAGTAATAGTACTTAATACTTGGAAAAGCGGTAATTGAAAAAAGACATTTAACACTTGGAAAAAACACTTAAATGAAACATTACATTTACTTTATACTGGGATTTTTTTTTTTTTTTTTTTTTTTTTTTTTTTTTTTTTTTTTTTTTTTTTTTTTTAGGTAACAACATTTCCAGATGCCTCGCATTCTTCTGTAATTTTAAAGTGGTCATATACCTAGAAAGAATTGTTATTTTTTCAATTAATATATCCATAAATTAACTAAATGCAGCTGGGCCACGATGTAAAAATTTCATGTAATAGTCCAAAGATGCGGAATCAGTTCCCATTATATCGTTAAGTATTTCTAGAGAAAATATTTTCCTTTGAAGACATGACTCTAGAAAATCATCACCTAAAATTAACCACTTTTCCAATTTTACTAGATTCTGTAAGATTTTGGTTCTCAAATCCATTCATCTTTAATCTTGACACTCTTACACTACCAATTATAGACTAAGAATTCTGCTATTAACAAACTTACTCCTTTTTTATAGATTGATTCAGATTGTTTTCTTCAATATATTTCACTAATGCATTTAACCCGTCTTGTAATCTCTGAATATGTGTTATATTCACTTTTTCTGCAAATCATAATTGTTCTTCCGACTTGAATTTGCATAATGATATAACATATCCTACATACATCTTGTCCCATTCTAGGGGTAGTTGCAACCCCTTGTAGTTTCCACTGCTACTTTAGGCACTCTAGGGACCATTTCGCCATTGCTAGCGCTTTCAATATCCAATAGTATAAAAGCATCCATTACAATATCCTCGATGTTGACACACTGAACTCTTTTCTAATACTGAAGCAAGAATGCGTCATCCTCTATTACACCTGGTCATTTTAAAACAGGGTTGTGTCTTCCATGGCGTCACGGGAATCCCGGGTGTTGCAGAATCCAGGGATGTTGTCGGAATCCAGGGTTGTTGTCGGAATCCTATGGGAATCTGCTAGGGAAGTTTTCAGCTCCAAAAAGCCTATGCTACTTACCCTTAAATGCATCTTTTCAATCTTTTGTTAGGGTTGTGGCTTCCTCGTCGAAACCTCAGATGAAACTCTTACATCTAAACCTTTTGTTTTCCAGACAGCCCTTGCAACTGATCAATCTTCATCATTTTTGGGTGACATAAACAAAGTTGAAGATCACTGTAAACAGCTACAGAGTGAGAAAGACCAACATCTTGAAGAATTTCTTATGGCAAATGATAAATACCAAAAAATGACCGAAAATATCTTATACAGCAACTTTGAAGAGAGACAGAAGATAAAAAAAGAACTAGAACCAGAAATAGATGATTTAGCAAATGAAGTCGAATCCTTGAAGGGTAAATGTAGTTTGAATGCACAGAAGTTAAATTACCTATGCAAGTTCTTGGAAGCCAAAGAAGAAGAAGGTAAAATATTGACAGCTGGCAACTCCAAAGAGATTGCAAGGTAAAAGGGTATGCTTTTTTTACCTTTATTCAACGATTATAAATTCAAAAATTGCAGAATAATGATTAGGGCTAACGCTGCCCGTGCCTACTAAAAACCAGAACGTAATTTTCCCTTTAAGGCTGGACGGTATGAAAACCAAAAATTAGCTATGCAGAAGAGATATTACCGTACAAAAATGGAGCGGTTATCTTTTGATGAATATAAACGGGTTTAGAAGGCGGTCCTTATCTTAATTCAGCAAAATTGGAATAGCAGGGGACCAGGCTGTCACCTGGTTTTAAAAGACAAAATGGCAAAAAAATGGACGGATTTGAAGAATTACATTCGCTCTCAGCACTAGCCTTTCGTCAAGTTGAGGAAAGACTAGTAATTTAAAAAAGGAAGAAGAATCAATTAAAGAAAAACGTAAGACGATTGATAAGACATTTACAAGAAAGAATACGCTTATTTAGGGTAAACTATTTGACAATTTATAGATTATGCAATTTTTGATTGTTTACGCAGGATGTGTCATTAGGAAATGGAAAAATGTTCTAACCTGGTTGTGTCGCAAAAGAGCACGAGTCTAAATGTGAAACTTCAGTGGATGCTGAGGGGTATTTATAACTAAATAAAAAACCACTGTGTGCATCCTGGTTATATGGAAGGAGGAATAAAATTTGAAAATAATTATTTAGAGACAAAAACATAAGGATAATTGATAAAATATTGACAATAAAGAATACGGTTATTTTGGGGCAAATTATTTGACAATTTAAAAATTATGCAATTTTTCGATTGTTTACACACAGGATTTATCACTGAGAAAGGGGGGAATGTTTCAACCCACATGTGTTCCAAAAGAGTAAAGGTGTCAATGTGAAAAGTTAGTGAATGTTGAGGGGTATTTTTTAACTAAATCAAAGGACACTATGGACATATGGCTTATAAAAAAGGCCTATCTGTAATACCTTAGGAATAGCTAAGGGTTTTAACTTGAAACTTCCAGGCCCCCTACTGCTGCGACAATTCATTAATTTGATTGCAACTACTTGTGACTGTGACCACTTCAATTGGGACTGCTTTCAGGTAATTTTAAAAGGGTTATTGATCAACATCAGAGCATATTATTTGCATTCGGGTTGTTAAAAATTTCTATCAGCAATAGCCTTAGAAGAGCCGAGGGTATTAAGGTGAAACTTTCATGGCTTGTTGAAAGGGATGTTGGAAAGTAATTGAGGGGAGGGGCTACAAATCTGACAACTCAGATTCATATATCTGTGGTGCTTCGTCCCCAGCAGACCCTGGGGCAAGAATGAAAATTTACACAATTTATCGATTTTTTTCCGTGTAGTATTTATGATTGAGAAGGGGGAGGGCTATATCCTGGGTATAACAAAAAAAAGGATGAGGGTATTACGGTGATACTTCATGACTTCTTTACCATTTTGAACAAAATGCCTAATTTTGATCAAATGTCTTTGGTTCGAATCTTAGAGGAAATGAAGACGAATACCGGTGACTACAAATTTGTTGTTTTCTGCTACGGGAAAAAACACGATAATCAGCTTATACCAGTCGCTAGTTTACTTAGTTTTGATGAGAATATGAAGGATGTGCCAACGAAGAAAACTAAGGGTGTAAATCATGCGTTTGATGAACTAAAAAATCATCCCGATGTTTACCGGCAGTTTTTTAAGAAAGGGCAAGGTTCGGCAGCAGATAGTCAGTTATCGGATCCCACTGCTGATCTCCGTAGCCTTTTGGTTACTACAGAGAATGAACTTGCGGCTACTAAGCAAAATCTAGCGAAGGAAATTGAGAGGAAAATTAATGAAAAGCTGAATAAATCGACCTCGAAAACTGCAGCTAACACTCATGCTAAATTTCCGGTTGAAACAATGATCTCTGAAATATATGATGCGGTTCATGTTGAGTTTCAGCCTAAGTTTGAACTGATCGAAAAGCCTCTGAAAACCTGAATGCACATGATCGACTTGCTACAAAACCGCGTTAACCACCTTGAGCTCAAACCAGACGACATTGAGCAGGAAGGGAGAAACGATTCCCTACTTTTTAACGGGGTGAAGCAGATTTCCTCGCAGAGTGTCCGTGATGCTATGAAACACGTATTGTTCCTGAAGATAGATCTGACTAACGTTACTGATTCAGACACAGTCGGTATTCAGCGGTTTAGTGTTGGATCTAATAATGATCAAAGACCAGATAAAGTTGCCCCAGTTCTCGTGCAATTTCAATCTAAAGAGATAGCCCGTCATGTTTTTAAAGCAAAAAAAAAAGATTAGTGGCACAGGGCTATTTGTAGCCGAGAATCTCACAAAACGAAAGCGTGATCTTTTGAGCGCTTCGAGAGATAAGTATGGAAATCGTAGTGTCTAGTCCGATCAAGGCCGCATTTTTGGGCGTGAAATTGATACTGCCCCAATCCGGCGTATCTGGTCGACTGACGATAGTATATAGTGCGTGTTTTTTTGTATTTTTTTAATGTTTATTACTTTGTTTTTTCTGTTCTTCTTTTTTTTCTTTTTTTCTTTTTTTTCTGTGATCGGAGGGGTTTTCCACGGTAACCGACATGCAACGCGTGTTTATATTTTGGTAAAAATTTTGTCTCGCGGATTTCAAATTGTCTCTTTACCGGTATTAAAGTATTTGATTAAAATTGTGTTGCATGTCGATAAGTGAAAACGCCTTTTATTGTAAGATTTCTGTTATTTTTCTTCAGATATCTGTCGGCAATATGAATAAAAATTATTCAAGCTCCCGACTGGAACTTCTACAGAGTAAACCGTTTCGTATTGAGAATCTTCTTTCGGTACCTATAGCCAGTGATCTAACTGGCCATGTTTTTGGTCCGCTTCGCCAAAGTAAATACCTGTATTCAGCTGCTAGTGATTTTGATATTCGTAGTATGTCAGGGCTTAAAGTGGCTCAGTGGAACTGTCATGTATTTTCTAACCACCATGATGTTAATAATTTTCTTGAAATTTTTAAAGGTAATATTGATATTCTTGGGATTTGTGAATCTTTTTTTACTAAGGAGAATTTTCTCTCGTCACATTTTTTTCAAGGGTATCATATTGTTGGCAAATCAAGGACAATAATGAGGGGAGGAGGTTTGGCGTTTCTTGTGAAGAATGGTATTAATTTTACAGTTCTGAATTATTTTTGTTATTGGAATGAATGTAGGCTGGAAATATTATCTATTGAAGCCCAGATTGATAAAAGAAAGATTTTGATATCTTCGGTTTATCGGCCGCCTAGTGCTACTCCGGATGATTTTATTGGGGATTTTGAGCAGTTTATGCTTTGAAGAAATCGTGAGTGTGTTTTTATTGGTGATTTCAACTTCGATCTGCTGAAACTGGCCGGCCCTAATTTATATTTTTTGAACTTGATGCTTTGTCATGGCTACTGCCCAACTGTGACTATTCCGACAAGGATTACAGAACATTCAGCAACTTTAATTGATAATATATTTGTTTCGTCTGACCTCATTGCACAATGCCACTCAGACGTGTCAGTTACTCCAGGTTTAGATCATCTCCCATCAGTTTGTACGATCAGATCAATCTCGAAGCCTAAAATAGCTAAAGAGAAATGTCTCTCACGGGAGATGAAGGCCAAGAATCTGAAGAAGTTCAAGGATGAAGTGAGTGTGCTGTCTTGGCAAGAAGTGACGGATATTAATGATGATCCGTCTCGAGCATTGATAAATTTATGGATATTCTTGGTCCAATCTATGATAGGTGCTGTCCTGTTCTTGAGATCCAGAAAAGAAAGAGAACCCCCCCGTAAGCCATGGATTACCAATGAAATTACTGACCTCATGCAAGTGAGGGATGACCTGTTTAAGGCATACCTGAATTGTGAGTCTGATAGTAGTTGGGAAGCATTTCGTAAGGTTCGAAATAAAGTAAATTCCCTTCGCAGAACTGCAATGAAACAGTTTTATTCTGATAAGTTTGAACAACACAAAGGTGATATGCAAGGTACGTGGCAAACTATAAAGAATTTTCTCGGTACTGGCAAATCTTCAGCTTTCCCAGAAATAGTGGAAATTAACGGTCATAGTGTCCATAATGAGAAGGATATTACAAATGAATTTTGTAAATATTTCTGTAGAGTTGATAGTGATATTTCTAGCGAGGCAGGAAAGAATAGTGACCAGTTTTCGGAACATGAATTCCTTGACAACCGAGGTTAATCCCAGTCCTTTAGTTTTGTTGAGTGTAATCTGAATGACGTAAGTAAGGCTGTCAAGTCAATAAAGTCAAACTCTGCTGGAATGGATGGACTTAACCATAAGGGTTTAAAGTTGTAAGTGCTTACCTCCAACCGGTTCTCCTATACCTAGTGAACCTATCAATGAGAAAAGGTGACTTTCCACGTGCGTTAAAACAAGCTAAAGGGATTGTACTTCACAAAGGAGGTGACAAGAATGAGTTGTCAAACTATAGACCAAGATCAATTTTAGCTTTATTTTCTAAGATTTTTGAAAAATTTATTTATTCCCAACTTTATTCTTATTTACATTATTTTGGATTTGTTAGTGCTAGTCAATTCGGTTTCAGAAAGCGTCAATCAACGTTGCACGCAATGCATCACCTTTTAGATAATTTGAATAATGGATTTGAAAGAAATTTAGCTCCTTTAACGGTATTTATTGATTTGAGAAAGCGTTCGATACAGTTAATTCTAATATACTTTTGAAGCGGTTAAAAAGTCTTGGAATTAAAAATAGTGCTCTAAGTTGGTTTGAATCTTATCTTTTCGGTCGATCTATAAGTGTTGTGAACAAAGATATTGTCAGTGAATTGATGCCTGTTACTTGTGGTTTGCCGCAGGATTCCGTTCTGGGACCTCTCTTGTTCCTAGTTTACGTAGATACATTGCGGAATTATATAAGTGAAGGTGTTGTTACTTCATTTGCTGATGATAAAGCTATAACTGTTTTTACAAAGTCTGTTTAAGAAGCTGTTGAAAATTTAACCATGGACTTCAGTGTCTTCGCGTATTTGTGAGTGTGAGCTGCCTCGCTGTTAATGCAAAGAAAACCAGTTACATGATTTTTAGCAGAACTGGGACTCTTTCTCCACTGGATTCGGTAGTTGTATATGCCTCTGAGGTTATTCAACAAGTAAATGACCTCCGTTACGTGGGTTTTCGTATCGACTACAATCTCAGCTGGAAAAAAAACAGTGAGATAGTATCAGCTAAAGCTGCCAGAGGATTCGGGAAACTGAGAAAACTGAAGCATACCTTTCCTCTGTCAACCCTCAAGCTCATTTACAGCGCTATTGTAGACCCTTATATTGGGTACGGATGCTCGGTATGGGTCAGGAATTTCATCGGCAACTATAAAAGGATACAAATTGTTCAGAATAAAGCAATCAAAGTACTCGGAGAGATGTACCATTTTGAAATCACTGGTCAATCTTACAAAAAATTTGGCATTCTGAATGTTGGGCAGCAGCATGATTATCAGTTATCAGTGTTTGTCTATCAGTGTCTGAATATGTTATCTCCTGAGTACTTTTGGAATGTATTCTCCCGCAATTCTCTCTACCATGAATATTCTACACGAAATGTTGACCATTTGGTCAGTGAGATCCGACATTCAACAAGGTCAAGTTTTGCTTTACGGAACATAGGTGTTTCGGTATGAAATGGTCTCCCGGATAGTATTAGGGCGGCCGATAACTTAGTTTCATTTAAGAAAAAGTTAAAGAATTTTTTTGTTGAAAAAGGAGGATAATTTTTGGAGATTGGGGGGAGGAAGGGGGGAGGAAGAGGGAGGAGGGAGGAAGAGGGAAGGGGGA
The DNA here is from genome assembly GCA_027921565.1 of Artemia sinica. Taxonomy (NCBI): domain Eukaryota; kingdom Metazoa; phylum Arthropoda; class Branchiopoda; order Anostraca; family Artemiidae; genus Artemia; species Artemia sinica. The sequence continues at coordinate 28,982,618 of CM051265.1, read as the reverse complement.
GATGGTTAGAGTCTGACAATGTAAATTGTTTTCTTGACTTTTTTTTCCTTACTTTTTTTTTAAATAAGAATTTATTAATAATTATTATTGTTTTTATTTATTTTTGATTAAAGGGCGGTTGGAAGATACAGCCACAAACAGGATTTTTTTTTTTAAATCTTAATGTGGTTGTCTAGTTATTTCTGATGTTTGTTGAATGTTTTTTTTGGTAAAGTAAAAATGTCTATGTCTATGTCTAAGAAGGGTAGCGAAAAAAAGGCTTGGGAGGGAAACGGGTTGGCATCAATCCCTTTGATTCTTATAAAAAGCACTAAAACTTTCAATTTTCAGCTGAATGAGCACCTTCCAAAGTTTCTACGACAACTCCTTCCATGCCGAAAAAGATTAATAAATTGAAACCCTATTGCTCTCTACTTATATTGCGTTTTAGAAATTCTTATTGAAAACCGCCAACAATTTCATCATTTCAACACAAAATTTAAAGAGGGCTAATTAATGGTAATAAAAGGATTTATTCTGGCACGCAAAAATTGAACACAGTGAGTGGAGAGAAACGACACACCCTATAGAAATAAAAATACGTAAATTATTAGGACGTAACAAAAAATACTGCGCAAAACACATCTTATACCTCTTTCCCTACATAGCATGATCAAGTAGAAAAAAATGTTAGTAACTTAAAAGAAAAAAATACTTTGTTGGTATTAATTATTCGGTATGGCATGAAAGAAAGATATAGAAACAGTGCAATTCATCTTTTCTTCTAATTTGAACACTTTACCAGGAAAATTCTTATTACACTTCGAAAATTTATATATATTGAGTTTTTAGAGTTGCTTCCAATTTAGCTCTGTCCAAAATAATGTCAAAATAGGGGTACGCAAGGATTCTACAGTTGAAAGTATCCCAACAGAGTTAGCTTTGGGAAAACATATGAGTAAATATAAGTATTCAGCAAAAAACATGTTTTATGAATGATGATGAATTAAAAGAATCGTTCCTCCCCAAGGGCACAAGTTCTTTCCCATTCTTGGCCTTCTTGAAATCTTTGCCTCCTATGAAATGTTAGTGTCTCCTGAGGTAAAATTCTGTTAATATCCTCAAGTGAGACCTAGCTATTATATTTATCCTCTTTTCGTACTAAGGATCAGGATAAAAATTAAAATGTCAAAATTGGCTGTGAAGTTCGCTTAGTTATTAGGCTTTTAGGTTGAAACTTTCAGAGCATGATGAGGGGGATGTTCAACTGATATAAAGGCAATACTTAATACAACTACACTCTTAAAAAAAATGTTTGAAATTCGACAAAATTTTTTTTTATGTTTATCAGCAAAAATCACACAAGGGTTCTCGGTATTAGTTGGAAAACATTGGATTCAGAGGGTAAAACATGTTGAGAATTGGTATTTTTAAGAATAGGATAACAGCTTCAAAAATTGTCTAGTTAAGGAAAATCACAAAACAAATGTATTACAAAACAAAATCGCCTATAAAAGTTTTATGCAAATATGATATTTGTAGACAAATTTTTGTGTAAGCACTTTCTAGACGTGTAAATTAAACTTTTTTCAACTCATATCAACCCAAATTTTATACTCTCTTCTTTACTCAAAAAGACAATTAGCTTCTTTTTTTCTGTCGTAATTCCAACCTTTGATTCGAACTACTATATAACATACTAATTTAAATGTTACCTTAATAAAATTTAATATGATATTCTAAAAAATTTGATCTAGCACAGAAATCCAAACAATATGGATTAATAAAGCCTATTTTCGTTGGGAATTACATATTTTCTACTGAAAACTACATAAATCTTCATCTATACTACATGAAAACTACATAAATCATTTCAAAAATTTGATGGACCCCAAACACGAATCAAAATTTCAACAAAAAATTGACCGGTTTAAATTCCAGCAAAAGATTTGTTGGAAATCAAATTTATTTTTTAGAGTGTACTACCACTCCTTCTGTCGCTACTCCTACTAATACTCCTACTGCTACTAATTAGGCTATTACGGTATTATGGTGGTATAAAGGTATTACGGTGAAAGTTTCAGGGAATATTGAGAAAAAAGATTGAACTAAATCAAAACACACTATTTGGATGCAAGCTGTCAAAGGAGCCTATCAGTAATATGACAAGACTGATGTCGTGTATTTAATTGAAAACTTATGGGATATGTTGAGGGGGAGGTTTGACTTACTCAAGAGCACTATGTACATGCTGCAACTGCTTCTTCTGCTGATACTACTAGTGCTGTTGCTACTACTGTTATTACTATTACGAATACCAACTCTTCTACTACTACTGTCAACGTCTCCTGATCTTGTACTTGACCTCCTTGTACCCTCTCCCCCTTTCAGGAGCCCTGTATATGTGGGAAAGATAGATTCCTAAAATGTATATGCATACGATATTCCCTTTTAATAGTTATATTAATCATTAGAAAAGTGTACTGAACTGCAGCGAAAGCATTGTTTAAAAAAAAAACCATACAAAGAGGTGAAATTATTACTGGAAAGGCCAGACAGAGTATATTTCTTCAGATGCATCCCTTCTCCCTCCAAAAGAGCAAAAAATGCTGTCCAAGACAACTACTGTCTCCCTATTATCCCAAGGATAACGTAAAAGTCCAACTATAGAATCGATCTATTGATTTTAAAAAGCTTCCAAATTCTGCAAAATAAGAATGAACATGACAAATACTAAAAAAAAAGAAAATATAAGGAACTCATTTTTGTAAATGACAAAATCTTGTAACAATAATCTTAATAAAACAATAAAAAAAAAATAGGCAAAACAGCTGCTTCCTTACTTTTTTTGAAACCTTAGTTAAACGAACTATAATGGTCAAACAGTAAGAATTGTGGAGGTACGGCTATTAAATTTTTTTATATGATGGTACGCGATACTATCATATGATAGTAAATATTAATTCAAGCTGATAGTAAAAATACTTTATATGATAGTAAAAATTGATTCAAGCTGAATTCATTGAACAAAAAATCATTTATCTATACGAAACTGAGTTAATTGCTTCAAAGGAATGGTTCCCGAATGTCCATGCTTCTTGGAACTCTACCATCAACTATTTCTGGCAGAAGTGCTTCAAAGAAGAATCTTTCTATCTTTGGTAGCATTTTCTATGACCAAAACTCCTTGTCACGAACTATTCACTCCGTATATATTGAACCTTTACCAAAATATAACACAAAATATGCAATTTCGATGTCTGAGCACTCAAGTTGCATCTGAATCTGGTAATAATAATTGTGGTTTCTCTTTAGTCTCATTCCACTGCTGTCAATGATTTCAATACAACCGGACCTTTGTGATTCCAACCATTCAGTGATACACCGCTCTTTGGCTGTTATGAGACATTTAACCTCTATTATGGCTTTTTCACCAGATGAGAACAGTACTATACCGTCAGGACTAGCAGCCAAAAATGTAAAACTTTTGTGGACATATAAGCCAACAGGACTAATTTTGCAGTCAAACTTTATTTCAAAAGACGACTTTGCCTTCGGATCATGGATAAAACCGTATTCCATTGCTTTAATTCTGTATTGTTTATGATACAGAAGTTGTTTCACTACTGGAGCTACTGTCTTAACACGCCGCTTGCAAATAAGCCCTGCTACTGAAGAAGTAATTCTATTTTTTCTCTGCAGCTGCCAACTATTGTCTATACAGGGTCCCTGAAGGCGTGTGGCTAATTCAATCTGGCAAATCTCTGACTCTGAACACTGTAATCGCTGCAAAACAGCCACTTTTGCATTTTCAAAAGATTCTGCGTCAAGATCTGGAGCGATTGCGTTGGGACCATAGTTTTTATATCCTCGGTTAGCAATCTTTCCTGAAACACTGCCAAATAGGCAATTTTGGGCTTTACATTTTTTTCCCCTTAAGCTAGCCATAATTCTTTCACGTGTAAGTTTTTTCAATTGACGAGTTGGGGTTGCTTCTATGCCTTTCCTAAAAATTCCTTGGTGACCTAAATGCCCCTTTGCATACCGTATTCCTGCAGCTGTAACACGGGTGTTATAACGTCCCCTTTTGCTTACCATTATATTTTTTCCGCCTATAAACCTAGCAATAATGGACATAAAATACTCCGCCAAATTACTTGTGCCGTTTCCGATTAGTAAGCGAGCTCGTCTAATGAGGGTGTCAAACGCTTCATATATATGGCTAATGAACACATTGCTTGGGATTTTTTCAGCTTCCAGTTCCACGATTTTTCCGGATAATTAACAACAAGATGGACACTGTCTGTGGTCCCTACGAAATAAATGTAAAAGAATTGCGTTTAACTCTCTAATCAGATCTTTTGACGACATGGCATGCGTAGTGTTGCATGAGTAATTGCTTTTCTTGCAAATCGCACAATTTCTCTATTACTGGATCGCTGAGAAATTTCCTACATTCTGCGCTTTCTTTGCATTTGTTATAAATCCTCTTTTCCAAACACTTACATGCATGATTGGCGCATTCAATTTTTTCCACTATCCTACCATATGATACCTTTGTAATAATTTCTGAATGGGTGCTTGAATCCCCATCGGCTATAAACTTTGTATATCTTAGTTTATGCATAGCTGGTGCAACACGAAAGGCCTCTACCAGTATACCTGATTCCATCGCAGTGCTAGAACCACTCCAATTCATAAAACATCTATGTTCAGGAACTGAAGTAGATTCTTGCTGTCGATTTGCCATGCATACTCAGTAATACTTGTTTCTAATTCCTACATGAAGGAGTCTTTTTGAATAGAATCCAATTACAACACCACAACCAGATAATGCAATGTATCTATTACCATAACTTCGTGTGCACCAACTTCCATCAACTATAACACACGTATCGAATATTCCGTTGGAGTCAATCTTTCCATCAGCCTTCAATGCCATTCGGCGCTCTATTTTACCGTTTTCTAGCAAATAATCGTGAAGGATTTTCTCTATGGACTCCCCGATAATGCTTTTGTACTTGGTAAATGTTTTTTGCGATGGGCAGTTAATTCCAATTGTAGAAAAAAGTTCTTGAATCTGGGCATGAGTCATGCTGACGTTTATAGCAGCAACTACAACTTCTTTGTTGATATTTCTAGACCCCGTTTCTTTTTGTTGCCTCTTTTTGTCCATACCTCTAATTGACCAGTCGATTTTTTCCGTTTCAGGCTGAGCGGTCTTTTATTTGAAAGTTCTGTTTTTTCCTCTTGTGTTATCTTACTGCTTCCAGCTTTCGTATCCTTTTGTAATTTCACTGGGGTATCAGCGTGAAGCGTAGCTTCTTCTTGGCAAGATTCACGTTTGAAGATAAAGCGGGAGTGCAAACTAACAATTTACTCTCTGTCGAACATCATGTTTGAAATAAGATTGAAGTCTTGACACATACAATAAAAAAAAAACAAATCATCGGTACAAGCTCCTGTAAATTAGAAGTGCCCAAGCATTCTACAGCTGATAATCATCCCAACCAAGTAAGAAATGGGAAAAGTTTGGGTAAATATTTGCATTCAACGGAAAACACGTTTTACGAAAGATTATGATTTATAATAATCGTTTCCCTCCACGAGCACCTATCATTCCCCTATTTCTGTTGTTATCGGAGTCTCTGCCTCCCACGATACATTACCCTGTCCTGCGGTAAATTTCCGTACCCGTATTTGAGTGGTACCTAGCTTTTTTGTTCACCCACTTTTATACTAAGGGCGAGGAAAATCCCCCGGAAAAAAATTAAGGAAAATACCCCCCCTCCCGCTGCTGGTTGGTATCCAATTACTTTCGACTTATGAAAAAGACTAGAACTCTCAATTTCTGATCAAATGAGCACCCTCCAAAGTTTCTACGACCATGAGGCGGAGGTGGGGATGATGAAGAAGCAGTCCCCTTCCTATAAGGAAGAAATTCTGCTCATTTCGGGGTTTGATTTTACTCTTTATTTTCATAATAACAGTGTAGACGGAGATATCCCCAGAAATCAAGAGGGATTAAATATCAGTTTCACATTTTTGATAGGAAAGTTTGTTTTTTTTTTTGGGGGGGGGCAACCCCCCCCCCAAAAAAAAAACAACCAAACAAAAGTCTTGAATACGGCCCAAGGGATTATACATCAATCTCTACCCCCACCCTCCCCTTGTCTCGTTCTTAGAACCAATTCTGTATTTACCTGAAGGCTCAATGAGAGTTGGGATCTTTTGGCATCAGAATACATCCTTTGAGGCATCTCCCTCCATCCCTAACTAGCCAAAATATTTTTAAGGTCTAAACAAGTTTCAGCGTCTTAGGTAAATTCTCTGTTGTTTTACAATTCCAAGCATTTGTATATAAGGGCTTTAAATCACTACAGTGGGGTTTTCTGATTGTTTTATAGCTAGGAAGGGAGGGAAATCTCTCGAAGGGTGAATTTTAAAGCCAAAACATCCTCAGCTCTCACTGAGCCTTCAGATAAACATAGAATCAGTTCTAGGGGAGAGACGTAGGGAGGGTGGAGGTAGAAATCGATGTATAGTTCCCAGGGCCATATCCAGGACTTTTTGGGGGTTTATTTTTTCGGGGGGGGGTACAAAAAAACCCTTAAAAACGCATCAAAATTGATATTAATATTTAATCCCTCTTGATTTCTGGTCTATGCTTTTATTATGAAAGTAAAGAATAACATTACACCCCAAAATGAGCAAAATTTATTCTGTATAGGAAGGGGGCTACCCCTTTCTCATCCCCACCTCTATCTCATGGTCGCAGAAACTTCGGAGGGTGTTTATTCGATCAGAAAGTGAGAGTTCTTAACTTTTTTTTAAAAGTCAAAGTGATTGAAGACAATCATATCTGTTCCTTTTTAGTTCTATATAGTTTATTTATGTTTATGGAAATAATAAGTAATATTCAATAAACACATCAAAGATCATGTAAGTAAAAAACTACAAATAAAGTCTAATATTTGTCAAATATTTGCCCTGCAAAATCAATTGAGTTAAAAAGCCTTATATTCACATGAACTACACTCTATTCTAAGGTCATATTATATCATCTCCCCCTACTTCGATAAATAAAAGATTTATTTAACCTAGATTTAATAAACTTTCAAGCTTGTTTTGACTAGCGACCTAATGAGAAATCGAAAGAATTGTAAGTTCCAGGGCTATTCCTCCGTAATATTATTTGTGTGTCTTTTAAATTCCGACAAAAAAGATGTTTTTTGTTTTAATTTTCCCGTCTCTGTTCATTTTAACCTATGTTTGTTGAAAAGGCTATCATTTGAATAAAATTAAAAGGAGAGAAATCTGTCAAAAAAAATAGTATACGAATTATTGGTGATTCCAACCCTCCAGCGCTCCTTGTCACTTTGATCTAGAAAAGTTCACTAGAAAATCAATCAAAATGTATCTATAAACCTACTTTACGAATCTTCGACCAGTCATATAGTATTTCTTTTCAACTCCCCGTAAAAAAAAAAGCTATGCATTAGAACATATCTGGCAAAACTACGCGACGGAAATTGTGAGCAAAGATGTTCATAAGATTTTATTTGTACTTATAAGCAAGAACGTATCCAGTATTTCTGTTTGGAGGTGGGAGGTAACAAAAACTTTAAAAAACATACCAAAAATTTTTTTTTTTGCGCATTTTTGCTACAATTTTTGGAATGGGCGGGGGATTGAAACCCGGTATATACCCCTTCCCTGGATACAGCCTTGCTCATATAAGACTCGAGTTTCTGTTGTTACGACTGCAAGAAGTGTAAGGCCTTCAATAGTACAAAAAAAATGTGTCAAAATGACACTAAAAAACTGATTAAGCAACACCTATGAAATACTACCACCATTTTCTTCACTTCTTGTTACGACATCTACTATTTATTTACCAGATTATTTTTTTTTTGTTTTTACAAGGGATATGAATTAAAGAAACTAAATTCGCTGCTCTTATTTTAGAACTATCTGCTGAACTTTACGACAAAAATTCGATGACCTGAACTGCTTCTCATAATAAGAACGAAAATTATGGCCTAGAAACCTAGTTTTTGTCGCTTCCACCCCCTCCCCCCACAGACACACATTAATTTTACTTCTCCGTCAAAATATTATGTGAAGCTATGCATATCCCGGTAAAATATTATATAAGACAATACATTAAAATATATAAGGCAAAAGAAAAAAAAAACTATGTGGCATAAATCGTTAACATCACTAAGCAGAAGGTCATAAATCAAGGTCTAGTTTTTTTTTTTTTTTTAATTTACGCTACAAAATAAAATGAATGATAGTTGTATGCCTAGAAAAAAGCGTTATTTGTTAAGAGACTGCAATCCCTTACCCCTCTTCTTGCGACAAATAATATTTTACTTCCTATCTTTATCCCGTATTATCAAAAGAAATTTCTACTAGGACTAAGTGGGATAGATGTTAAAGAGTTATAAGTTTTGAAGCTTCAATAACCTCCCCTCCCCCCTCATTTTTTTAAACTTTCTTGTCAAAAGATTATAGAGACTTATACATCTCCCGGTGAAATATTATGTAACATTATGCACTAAAATATATAAAGCAAAAGTAAAAAAAACAACAAAAAACTACATTCCATAAATCTTTATTAAGTACTTCATTTGCCCGTACGATAGTGGGCCCATCCCTGGATCTGCCAGTGACTAAGTAGAAGGTCATAGATTAAAGTTCATTTTTTTAAGATTTACGCTATAGAATAGAATAAATTATAGTTGTATGCCTAGAAATTGCGCTATTTGTTAGGGGGCTACAATCCCCTGCCTTTCTCCTCGCGACAAAAAATTTGTATCTTCCTTGATTTATCTACATTTCTAAACATTTTTTCTACTAGGGACAAAGTGCGATAAAAATTGAAGGGTCATAAGTCACATGCTTTTTCATAAGGCACATTCAGTGTGTTTTAATTTGAAAGTCTCTAGGTGAATAGAATTAAAAAAGAAAGAAAACCATTAAATAAACTTAAACACAAAATGTGTATTTGCCCTCTCCTCCGTTGCCCGTGTTGCTTTGTTTATCAGTCTGAATCTATTTAATTCATCCGAACAACTTCCTAAGAGAAGTATGAGGATTCGGATCTAAGCCCCTAAAAGTCTAAGGTCTTTGAAAGGTTCATACAACAAAATTAATCAAGTGGTACTTACATATGTTCGATTACTAATTCTTCGTAGCTCTTTAGAAAATATGGCACATTAACCATCCAGCGAGAATTTTTTAAAATATCCGATTTTAAATTGCGACCAGCAGTTATAACTTTCAGTCTTGGGATTTCTGCTGCAGGCTCTTCTTGAAGAGATGTTTCGTTCAAGTCGAGTAAACGTTTTGGCTCATCCAAGCTTTTTGTATTTTTGCTTTAGTTTTTCCCTGTGCTTCTGTAAAGTAACCAAGCCAATGCCTCTTTTATTACGCTTCTTTACCATCTTTCACAAAGCACTTTTGTGAACTAACAAGGCCAAGTTCTTCTTTAATTGCCTTTCTCTTCTTTCAAAATCTTTGACCGCAACCTAATTTGACGGAGCATTCCTATTTGCATAATATGTTGAAACATTCACTTTTGATGTCAGTCGATACAAGTTGAAACCCTGAACGTTTATCACCTGAAAAACGGTATTTATACCCGCCTATTGAAACTAAATATGCAACAGTTCAGGAGTTTCTAATATAAATCTGATTGTAGCAACTTTTAAATAAACTGATGAAAATGTCTTTTCGAATTAATTAGGAAAAAAACTTAAAAGTCAAGTTGTTCCTTTCAAAATCCTCAACAAGTCCGTGTTAAATTTATTAAACTTGTATTTACCGTTTCCTTAGACAAGTTGAAATGGAATTTGCACGAAAAAGTCTAGTTTAGAAAGCCAAGTAAAAAATATTAAAAAATAGCAAACTCAGATTATATTGCTAGATCAGGGGAACAGATAGAAACCAAAATCGACGCTTTTATGCGTCTGTTGTCGCCAGACAAGCTAAAAATATTTATCATGGAAGAGATAGCCGGGATTGTTTCTATTCCGTTCCTTAATGAAAACAATTTTAATTTCAAGCTGTGTGTTACTATTTTCTCTTTGCATGAAAAAAAACAAACAACAAAAAAAATCATAATAACCAAGATTTCTGAAAAGAACAAATGAATGTTGATTGACAGATTAATATAATTCTTAAGGGTCTCAACAGGTTTAGGTTCGTTAAAGTTGTGAAACAGAAAACACTTGAAATATATTTTGTTTTCAGTAAAGTGAATTTTGCGTTCTGGTCTCTAGAAGGCACAGGGGGGATAGCCCTACTCCTGTTGGTGGTAACTTCTGCTCGTTTTAAGTTTTAATTGCTTGTAAATTGTAATTTGTGTCTTTTTTTTGTTTATTTATTTATTGATAGTGAAACATTACCCGTGATTATATCTACGAAAAATTAAGCAAGAAAAAACGGGTTTTATTTTAATAAAGCAGTGAAACAATAAATAACAACAAATAAAAACTTAATTAAAAAAACTCCGAATATTTCGTCCCACGTCTGGGAGCCTTTCTCAATGGAAAAAAAAAAGAAAGAAAATGTTCGTTTAAAAAATAACGCACATAGAAATACAGCAACTAAATACACGAAGAGAGAGACAAAAGATATACATAAATAAGTAGGAAACAAAATCACATATTAAACAAAACTTCCAGCACTGGCTTATTTAACGCAATAAACAAAAGCGAATGTCTGTATTGATACCATGCTTCCCTCTCCTCTTACAATCAATGCATAAATGGAAATCTATCAAAAAGTAAAGAATATATTTACTTGAACACACAATAAAGATGATTTAACCCCCCGCCCATAACCCCTAATTAAATCTCACAGGTTAATCAACCAATTTATGAATTATAAATTGAATAGAGTTTTTTGGTTTCAAGTTTAGCTGCAGTCCGTTGACTTTTCCCAGCATTTACCCCGTTCTGACCTTTGTTCGCAAGAATATCATTTTTTTTTTACAGAACAATGATTAAAATCAGTACTGGTTGAATATTTTACCTGCTTTTTTAATAAACTATTATAAATTGAATTTATCCTGAATTCCCCTTCATCACTATTGATATTAATACCCCCATAGATAATCTTTTTTATTTCTATGATTTCTTTGAAACTTTGTAAAAGTCCTACAGACGTGTCTACAATTTTTGTCTGATCAAACAAAATACTGTGATGAGGAAAATTATATACGTGTTCTCAAACCTTTCCGGTTTTTTATTATGTTTTAGAGAGCAATCTATGGCATTTTTGTGTTGCTGTAGCTAAATTCTGTTGTGTTCTTCCCACATAAAATTTACCACAAGAGCATGGAATTTTGTATACTACCTTTGTATATTTCTCGGTACCTTGTCTTTTCCATTATTTAGCAAAGAACTTATAGTTTGTCCTGATTTAATTGCTGTTTTTATATTATGTTTTTTTTTAATTCTCTTCTCAATTTTTCTGACAACATTGGGATATAAGGCAAAGTTATGTAATTTGTTTCTTGATTTGACCCATCTTCTTCTAATATTACAGGTTCCATCAACGTTTTTTTTCCTTTTTTCAATTTTTTGAGAAATCATATTTTCCGGATATCCATTACCTATTAGAATATCCTTAATAAAAATTAGTTCACCAGAATAAATGAATAATGAACTTATCGAGTATTAGCAGTAGTAGTAGTTGTAATAGTAGTAGTAGTAAGTCTAAGTCAAAAGGTATTAAGGTGAAACTTTCAGGGAACGTTGAGGAGGATATTGAACTGAATCAAAACACGCTTAGTGCGTGTTAACTGTCAAAAGGGAATATCAGCAATATGTCGGGAACGGCTTAGGGTATAAATTTGAAACTTTTGGGGGGAAACTTGACGGGATGTTGGACTAACCAAAAGCAATATATGTACACTACTATTACTATTGCTAGTACTACTGATACTAGGAGTATTACGGTAGAACTCTCAGGGAATGTTGAGTGATATGATGAACTAAATCCATTCACACACTATCTCTATTGCCACTACTACTCTGCTGATATTACATCTACGATTTCTATTACTACTACTACCACTACTTCAACTCAAGGAAGATGTTGAACTAAGCCAAAACCCACTATGTGCATGTAGTTTGTCAAAAAGGCGTATCAGCCATATTTCAACATAGGGCTTAATGTATAAAAGTCAAAACTTTCAGGAGATTTGGAGGGGAATGTTGAGGCACTATGTACATAGTATTATTACTGCTACTAACACGACTGCTACTACTACTACTATTCTAAGGATATTAAGGTGAAACCTTCAGGCCAAGGGCGCTCATAAGGGGGGGACAAGGGGGGAGCCAGCCCCCCTGGCCGAATGACGGATTCATATATTTGTATTAATTTAAAAAAACTTTTTCCACCGAATAAGTTTTCAAAGAAAATTAAAGAGCTCAATTAACCCAAAAATGGGCAGAAATAAAATCAAATAATCTTCCAAGCGTAAAGCTACTACAAATCACTATCAACAATTAAATGAAACTCAAAACGTACAGAAATTATAATAAATAGCCGAGTCAAACTCAAAACGACCAAAAATAAGCATTACTAGGGCTGACAACCCCCATGCCTTCTCAAGACCAGAAAATAACTTAGGCTTTGCTGAAAAAACAAAAACAAAAAAAAAACAAACAAATGACCGTGGATTGTCAGTTTAATATACCTATACTGATATTTATTCCTTAAAATAAAAAAAGGGTAAACAAAAGTGAGTAAAAAGAAGTTTTTTACTTATTTAAATAAAAAAAGTGAGAACATTTAAACATATTTTGTTTTCAGTAAAGCACAAATTATGTTCTGGTCCTGAGAAGGCGTGGGGTTTATCAGCCCTACTAATGTTAGTTTTTGCTCGTTTCGAGTTTGACTCGGCTACTTATTCTAATATCTGTTCATTTTGAGTTTCATTTATTTATTGATAGTGATTTGTGGTAGTTTTACGCTTGGATGATTACTTGACTTCATTTGTGCCCATTTTTGGCTTAATGGAGCTCTTTAGTTTTCTTTGAAAAACATGTTTTGTGGAAAAAGTTTCTTTAGATGAATTTCTGCTTGTTTTTTACTGACAAAGTCATTTTCATGAAAAATATAATATTTTATATCTTTTCGGTTTTTTCTATAAGAATCTTTGGCATAATTGTGGGGGTTTGACATGCTCAATATCCCTAAAGATATAGTTCTTGGACCGTTCTACTATGCTGAACAAAATAGTTGTCTTATAATTTTGAGTATATGTTTTTGGGAAATAAATCGGCTTGAGAGACGGGCTGATTGCCCTCCAATCTCTTTTTAGTCTTAGAAAGAACCCTAGAACTTTTAATTTTGAATCGAATTAGCTTATTTAAATGTTTCAATGATATTTCTAGCTATCATAGAGTGGTGCTGCCTATGATATTGATTGTATGCCTCTTTGAAAACCTGCATGTATACAGTTTTTTGATTAATTGGAACGCCCCCGAAACCCATCCTAGAAGTTTCCCCTTGATACTCTTGGTGTCATTAGTTACAGTAACTGTAGATGTAGTACTAAAAGTATGCACATAGTGCCTTCTGGCTAGTTCAAAATCCCCCACAACTTACTCTAAAAGATCTAACTTAATAATATAAGTTGTTCTTGAGATATTGCTTTGTCACCTTTTTGAAAGTCCACATGCTCATAATTTGTTTTGATTTAGTTCAACGTCCGCCTAAATATTTCTTATATTTGTTTACCGAAGACGTTGTTATATTCTCTTTGGACTATTGGCTACAAAATGGCTATCTCACCATTTCGATGGAATGGGTTTGGGGAAAAGAGGATATCAGAGGGGGGGGGGCTATTTTCTCTCCATCAAGCTTTACTCTTAAAATGGAACTAGAGCTATGCATTTCCAATCAAATGAGCCTCCTCTACAGTTTACAAGACCACCTCTTCGTAAAAACCTTACATACCCCCGCGGCATAACTTAAAACCCTTACCCCCATACTCTGGGGGGTTGTATCAATCCCACAGGCCATGTTATGAGATCTTTGGACTCTTTTTAACAAATTGCTATCTTAAAATTTCTATCTGATGCATTTGAGGAAAATATGACGTGGGGTTGAGGTATAGCTGTCCTCCGATAAATTTGACTCTTAAGAATGGCTCTTCAACTTCCGATTTCCAATCCAATGAGCCCCCTCCGAAGTTTATACGACCACCCTATCCACAAAAACCTTAAATGCCCTCGGGGTATACCTTACAACCCTTGCCCTGAGGACTGTGAGGACTGCGAGGGGGGTTCTCATCCTCAAAGACATAATTTCTGGACTTTTAAACTACGTCAAACAAAATAACTATCTCGAAATTTTGACTGGAAGTGTTTGGGAAAATGATGGGCGCGGGGGAGGGGGTGGGTAGTTGGTTGTCCTCCAATCACTTTTGACTATTAAATAGAGCACTAGCCCTCTCAATTACCAATCGACTGAGCCCTTTTTGAAAGTTTCTACGACAACAAACGGCCATCTTAAAATTTCTATCAGATGCGTTTCGGGAAAATGCAACGTGTGTGTGTGTGGGGGGGGGGGGTATTTGCCTTCTGATCACTTTGACTCTTAAAGAAAGCACTATAACTTCTGATTACCAATCCAATGAGCCCTCTTTGAAGTTTATACGACCACCATTTCTATAAAAACCTTATATGCCCCCAGGGCTTACACTTTAAACCCTTGCCCTGAGGGCTATATGGGGGGGGGATTATCCTCAAAGACATAATTTCTGTACCTTTCAACTACACTGAACTAAATGGCTATCTCAAAAATTATGATTGAATGTGTTTTGGGAAATGATTAGTGTACGGGGGGGGGGGTGCTGGTTGACCTCCAATCACTTTTGACTGTTAAAAAGGCCAGTAGAATTTCTGATTACCAATCCGATGAGCCCCCTCTGAGGTTTATTCGACCAGCCTTTCTATAAAAAAAAACCTTATATTCCCCCATGGCACAACTTACAACCCTTGCTCTGAGGGTTGTGTGTGTGGGAATTTGTTATTCTCAAAGTTATAACTTCCGGACTTTTAAACTACGCTGAACAAAATGGATATCTATAAATTTTGATTGGACATGTTTGGGGAAGTGATTGACGTGGGCGAGGGGGAGCTGGTTGCCCTCCTCGAACTTTTTTAGAAGTTCCTATGACATTTTTTCTATAAGAAGGGCCCTGGTAAAAACAAAACAATATATTGGGCCCACATCGCCCTTTACTTAGGCAGCGCTATCGCGCTGCCTATCATATTTTGTCTTGAGATTACAATTATACTTTACTGGAAGTGCCGATTAGACCAGGTAAGCCCCCCCCTAATATTCAGCCTATGGGCGCCCATGCTTCAGGCAAGGAGCTTAGGAAGATGTTAAACTAAATGAAAACACACTATGTACATACAGGCTGTCACAAGAGTGTATCAGCAATATCTCAAGAACGGCTTGGAGTATTGAGTCAAGAATTTCGGTCTATGTTGGGGGGGGGGATGTTAACCCAAACATAAGGTATTGTGTGCATGCTGCTACTACTACTACTGCTATTGCTATTGCTACTGATGCTACTAGCCTACTACTATTGCTACTACAACTACCTCCACTAAGGGTAAGGGTATTAAGGTAAAATTTTCAAGAAACGTTGAGGGGGGCTTGAACTGAATCAAAACACACTATGTGTATGCAGGCTGTCAAAAGGGTGCATTAGCAATGTTTCAGAAACGTCTTAGAGCATTAAGTTGACAATTTCAAACCATTCTGAGTGGGGTATTGAAGCAACCCCCCACTTTGTCCGTACTGCTACTACTAAGGCTACGGGTATTAAGGCAGAACTTTCAGGGAACGTTAAGTGGGGGGGGGGGTGTTAAACTGAATCAAACCCCACTATAAGCATACATATTGTCAAAACAAAATATCAGCAATAGCCCAGGAACGGCTTAGAATATTACATTGAAACTTTCACAGCATGTTGAGGAGGATGTTTAACTGATGAATACGCAGTCTGTTCATCCTACTGCTACTACTGCTATTCTTAATACAAATACTGACGCTGCTGCTATTACTAATGCTAAGGGTGTTAAGGTGTAAATTTTAAGGTAATGTTTACAGGATTTTGAAATAAATCAAAACACACTATGTGCATGCAGGTTATCAAATGGACTTAGGTATTTACTTAAAGCTTTCAGAGCATGTTAAGAGGGATGTTGAACTACTACTTTTACTGCTACTACTACTATCGCCATTGCTATTACAACTGCTACTACAGCTGCGTCTAAGGGTGGTTAGATATAATCACAAATAATTTCTTAGACCGCACCGCTTTTCCATTTACAAAAAATTTATCAAGAAAAATGGGTTTTAATTTTAATAAAGTAGTGAAACAATAAATATCAACAAATAAACACTTAATTAAAAAATACTCCGAATATTTCGGCCCCACGTCCGGAAGCCTTTCTAAAAAAAAAAAATGTTCTTTTAAAAAATAACACACATAGAAATACAACAACTAAACACACGAAGAGAGAGAAAAAATATAAATAAATAAGTAGGAAACAAACTCACATATTAAACAAAATTCCAGCACTGGCGTATTTAACGCAATAAACAAAAGCGAATGTCTGTATTGATACCATGCTTTCCTCTCCTATTACAATCAATGTATAAATGGAAATCTATCAAAAAGTGAAGAATATGTTTGCTTGAACAAATAATAAATGTCACCGATCCCCGGCCCATAACCCCTAATAAATCTCACAGGTTAATCAACCACTTTCAAACAGTTCGTGGTAACGAACTGTAAGTAAGGAGCGACCCGGCTCAATGGTAACCGAAACTGTAGAAAACGGAATTTTGATACCAATAGATACATCAAAAGAATCAGATTTTAATGCAAATTTCAAATATATAAGTTTCATTAAGCTTAGTCTTACCCATTAAGCTTAGTAGAACCCTAATGAAAATCACACCATCGTATTCAGTGTATCAGAGAACCCTACTGCGGAAGTTTCAAGTTCCTATCTACAAAAATGTGGAATTTTGCATTTTTTGCCAGAAGAAAGATCACGGATGCGTGTTTATTTGTTTGTTTGTTTGTTTTTGTTTTTTTCCCCCCAGGGGTGATCGTATCGACCCAGTGGTCCTAGAATATCGTGGGAGGGCTCATCAGAACGGAAATTAAAAGTTCTAGTGCCCTTTTTAAGTGACCAAAAAAATGGAGGGCAACTAGGACCCCTCCCACGCTCATTTTTAGCCCAGAGTCACCCGATCGAAATATTGAGATAACCATTTTGTTCAGCATGGTCGAAAATATGATAACTATGTCTTTTAGGATGACTTAATCCCCCAAAGTCCCCGGGGGGAGGGCTGAAAGTTATGAACTTTACCCAATGTTAACATATAGTATTGGTTATTGGGAAGTATACAGACGTTTTCAGAGGGAATTTTTTCTGGTAGTGGGGGGGGGGGCAATGGGTCGGGGGTTATGTGGGAGGATCTTACCACGAAGGAAGTTTTCATGGGAAAAGGGACATTGCTATGAACGGGGCGCTGGATTTCCCAGCATTATATTGGATTTCCGGATTTCCCAGTATTGTATTGGTTATTGGGAAGTATACAGACATTTTCAGGAAGGATTTTTTCTGGTGGGGGGGCTGGAGGAGGGGGTTACTCGGGAGAATCTTTCCGTGGAGGATGTTTCTTTGGAGTAAGGGACATTTTTATGAAGGGGGCGCCGGATTTCCAAGCATTATTTAAAAAACGATCAGAAATTAAGTTTAAAAATAACAAGTTCTTTCAACTGAAAGTAAGAAGCAACATTAGAACTTAAAACGAACAGAAATTATTACGTATATGAGGGGGTTCTGCCCCAAGTCAATACCTCGCTCTTTACGCTACAGTTTTTTTTAGTGCTTTCAAAAGAGCTATCTATTCTAATTAAACGGCCTTTGTGATTCAGGGGCTTGTGAATTAAACATTTTTCTAACTTTTAACGTAAAGAGCGTGGTATTGACTAAGGGGAGAACCCCCCTCATATACGTAATAATATATACGTAATAAAAAAAACAATAAAGAAAAAACAAGCGATACGGCTCAATAGTAGTCGAAACTTTAAAAAAGGGAATTTTGATGTTAATAAATGTATCAAAAGAATGGGCTTATAATGCTGATTCTAAATATATAAATTTTATTAAGTGTAGTATTACCCGTCAAAGGCTACGAGCCTGAGAAAATTTACCTGATTTTTTAAAGAGGGAGGAAACATCCCCTACAAGTGAAAGAATTTTAATGAAAATCACACCGTCAGATTCAGCGTATCAGAAAACCCTATTAACTAGGTTTCAAGCTCATATCTGCAAATATCTGCAACTTTGTATTTTTTGCCAGAAGAAAAATATACGAATATAGAAGTTCGTTACGTAAGTTAATTTGTAAATTACGTCAGAACCAAATTTAGAGACAGCCATTTAGCAAAAGAAAAGTAAAATTTTTATGCAAATTTTGTTTACTTATTCAATGACGGTGAGCCAAAATAAAAGCTGCATTAACTAAAAAACGATCAGAAATTAAATAAAAAAAACAAGTTTTTTAAACTGAAAGTAAGGAGCGACATTAAAACTTAAAACGAACAGAAATTATTCCGTATATGAAAGGGGCTGTCCCCTCCTCAACGCCTTGCTCTTTACGCTAAAATTTTTTATTGTTTAACAAAAATAGAGTTGTGAGAAAGTAAAACTTTAGCGTAAAGAGCGAGGCGTTGAGGAGGGACAGCCCCTTTCATATACGGAATAATTACTGTTCGTTTTAAGTTTTAATGTCGCTCCTTACTTTCAGTTTAAAAAACTTGTTTTTTTTAATTTAATATGAATTATAAATTGAATGGACTTTTTTGGTTGCATGCTTAGCTGTAGTTCGTTGACTTTTCCCAGCATTTACCCAGTTCTGACCTTTGTTCGCAAGGTTATCATTTTTTTCAGAACAATTATCAAAATCAGTACTGGTTGAATACTGGTGGACTCTCGATAAGTTGAAACTCAGGGACTAGAGGAAAGGTTCATATTACCGAGATGTTCAAAATAACACGAGTTCAAATGATCAAGAAGGAGCAAGGAAGAAACTCAAATAAACAAGTGCTTTACTGAAAATACATAACACATAAATGAACATGCACATATACAAACTCTTTTATTTAACTTCTTAGTTACACATGTATATGGAGTATGCATATGTGTTTTTTTTTTTGGATGGAGCGAATTCCATCTTACATTGTCTAGTCAATTTTCAATGGTGATGACAGCTGTAAAATATATATATATATATATATATATATATATATATATATATATATATATATATATATATATATATATATATATATATATATATATATATATATATATATATATATAACTTGTTTCTGTTTTGAGAGTGAAGGAAAGTAAGGTGTTGATGGATAATCTTGCCTCGCTTAATGCGACCGGAAAAACCGGAGACTCTTCCTTTTATCCTCTTGCCCTCATTTTGAAAACTCAACAACATCGCATCGGTTATAGTACCACGAACAGCGATTTCATCGTCCCTGTGAACCAAATCCTCAAAGGTAAACTCACCATATTTTGGTAGAAGTGTTTAAAGAGATGAAATCCGCTAAATCTCGCGAATCTAATGACCGTGCGGTGTTTTGTTTTCCTAGTAAACACTTTTTTTAAGCAGGTATGTAGGGTGATGGAACCGACATTTTTTCTGGCCTTACCAATCATAATTATCGAGGACAAAACCGTTGTTTTCATATCATCACCTTTATCAATGCTATTTAGCAGATTTTATATATAGCCTATTAATGGAGTATTGTCGAGCAAGATGCTCTCGTTACAAATTAAAATTATCGAGGTGTTTCTTTTTCTTTCCAAATTTATCAAGTGCTTTTCTAGGGACCATTAGAAAGTTGGCTATCGAGAGATTCAAATTATCGATTGTCAAATTAACGAGAGTCTACTGTACTACTGCTACTACTACTACTTCTACTACTACAACTACTACTACTACAACTATTACTACTACTACTACTACCACTACTATTACACTCTACCACTACTACTACAATTCAACTAGATCTAAAGACAAACTTTCAAGCTAGTGAAAAAAAATTATGATTTTCAGCAGGTAGGTGGTGAACAAATTGGCAGATATCAATGCTTAAAGATTCTGACGAAGATAAGCATTTAAAACAACTATTCTGTGTTATTTTTAAGGTTCGATGTTATGGATTATTGATTATTGACTTCTGAGTTCTCAGTAGGGGCCTCCCCCAGGCCACTCAGAGCGTCCCCAGGTGGCGGATAGGGGAACGCCCTGCAGATATGTAGGGTACCTCATGGGTAGTGAGGCGCGGACCAAGGGGGGACCCAGTCTCTGGGGGTCTTGAAACATAGCTGGAGCACCCTCGTCTGGGGGCTTTAAATTCAGACGGAGGAGGAGGATGAACCCTCTAATGTGCACTGGGCAGGGCCCATCGTCGTATGGATACGTCCCGTCAGTCAAAATCTTCCCCCAGCAATGGGTTAAATTGCTGGTGTTGCAGGACACCAAAAGGGCGCACTATCAGTAATAGATACAGTCGGTCCCTGCTAGGGACAGAGAGGAGTGGCTTACCGCTGTCCCGAAGCCAGCCAAGAAACACTTTTTTTAACTTTAATGATTAATATGAATAAGAGATCAAATATGAAAACCAGTGCTACCGCGTCCGGGGTAACCGACGATAATGCGTTAAGAGCTACCGCGTCCGGGGCAGCCGACGACTCGACGACCGTGAATCGCGCGAATATATCTACGTTGACAACTCCAACCCTGGAGGCTATTGTTTCTCCAAAAATAACTATGTCAATAGGTACACTCAACACTAGAACCCTCGCTAAACAAGGAAAAATAGACCTACTCCTAAGAGAGATAACACGGTACAGCTGGGACGTTATCGGTCTCGCCGAAACCCACCTGAAGAGAAACATGGAGATGTTACCCTTCTACTTTCGGGACGTAATGATGGGAAACATCGACAAGGTGTAAGTTTCCTACTGTCTAATAAAGCCAGAAAATCCTTAATTTCCGTGACCCTCCTCACGGAACGGATCATCATGATCCGCCTGAAAGGTTCACCCACCAACCTCACAATTATCCAAGTATACGCTCCGGATTCCAGCAGAGACGATGAAGAGTCTGAAAACTTCTATCTCCAGCTTCAAAGTCTAGTTGATTCTGTCCCTAAAAAGGACATAATCTTTGTCATTGGTGACTTCAACGCCATCGTTGGAAACAACCACACAGGACACGAAGATGTAATGGGAAAAACTAAAAACTTAATAGACTACATCCTCGTGTCAAGACGTTGGAAAACGTCCGTCCTAAACACAGTCACGCCAGCTGGTGGCGACTTTGACAGCAACCACTCGCTTGTCATGTCTAGGTTCAAAACAAGACTTAAAACAGCATCAAAGTTGTCTAAGAAAACCCCCAAATTTCGAGTAGATCTACTGAAAGACGAAAACACACGTATGACCTATATCACCATTTTATTCGAAAAAATTTCGGAGCTCACGTCGAGCTCTCCACCTATCCTGTCTAAGGAAGATATTGACAACCGGGTGACTAGCAGCACAAATATCATATGTGATGTCGCTCGTTCCACACTGGGTACCCAAAAAAACATTCAGAAACCTTGGATAACAGACGAGATCATCTCCCTCTGCGACGAAAAGCTCCAATTCACGAACAAGCAAGATAAAGAAAGTAGGGACCGATACAAGCAACTCAAACGAGCTGTTGAGGAAACCATCAGACGTGCTCATCGTGCTTTTATTAAAGAAACGTGTGATCAATGTGAATCGGCCTTCAAGAAATGAGACCCCCACTACATGTATAGAAGAGTGCGGGAATTGGCCAAAAAGAAGGATATCAAAGCGTGTTCCCTTCTTGACGAACATGGAAACCAAATACAATCCACAGACAGAATCCGCTCTCGATGGAAAAAAACATTTTAAAAATAAACTGAATCTGGACATCCACCCAGACCCAACAATTCTTGACACTTTCCCCATAACCTCTACAGATCCAAGTCCTCCCCCTATTCACTCTGAAATAGAAGCAGCTATCAGAGACTTGAGAACAAAAAAGCGGCCGGCCCCGATGGAATCCAGCCCGAACTACTGAAAGTAAACTGCAAACCACTCCTTGACCTTTACCACAAAATTGCCACAGCTGCTTGGGAAAAATATCACTTCCCCTCACCCTGGTGCTAAGCCACGATAATCCCCCAGCATAAGAAAGGCTCTAAAGCTGTCTTCGACAACTGTCGCCCAATAAGTCTTACCAGTCACGCAGCAAAAATCCTCACGAGAGTCATGCTCGGGCGTATACGAGCCATTTCCTCAATGGTCATTCCGGAATACCAAGCCGACTTCCGACCTAATAGATCAACAATTGATCAGATATTCACTGTTCGGCAGATCATGGAAAAGTATAGCGAACTTGGCCGCAGCATCTACCACCTTTTCATAGACTTTAAACAAGCTTTCGATCGGATATGGAGAGAAGGTCTATGGCACATCCTTCTTCACTTTGGCATACCATCCAACCTGATCTCGCTGATGAAAGACATTTATAAGAAGTTCAGTAGCCGCGTCATGACTGGAGAAGGACTTACCGAGAGCTTCAAAACCTCTACCGGAGCACTTCAAGGTTGCCTAAAATCACCGGAGCTGTCCAATCTCTTCCTAACTGCAGCCCTTTCACTCACAAACAACCCACCCGGCGCCCTTGTCGGAGGAGTGGTGATAGACAAACTAGCATATGCTGATGACAAATACCTAATAGCCGAGTACCTTCAAGATCTACAATCTCAGGCTAACAGCGTTCACACGTCCATCAACACCTTCGGGATGGCCATCAACACCTCAAAAACGAAAGCCATGCTTTGCTCACGCAAGTTCGATTCACAGGTAAATCTCAGCCTTCAGCTTGGTGGAGATACCATTGAGTGGGTGGAAGGATTCACCTACCTTGGGAGCTTACTTACATCTGATAACAACCAACTCAAAGACACCAAGAGACGCCTGACACTTGCGAACTCCAGTTTTAAAGCTCTGATGCCCATCTGGAGGAATAAGAACTTAACAACAACTCTCAAAACGAGACTCTTCTACTCCCTCATTATTCCGATCGCCATCTAAGCCTGTGAATCCTGGACGCTTAAAACAGACGATCAATGCCGCCTAGCTGCCTTTGAAACCAAATCCCTACGACGCATCGTTGGTATCACCTACCACGACAGAATCTCCAACTCCAAGCTTCTCCATAGTCTGAAAGTCAAATTTACAATACTGGACAAAATAAAACTACAACAACTCAAATGGCTTGGACATACCCAACGCATGGCTAGCACTCGTCTCCCGAAGATAACCTTCGATGGACAAGTACACGGTTCTCGCCCCAGAGGTTGCCCTCCGAAGAGATGGAAAGAAAACTTCTCACCCTACAACCTGCCACAACTCTGCCGCCTGGCCGACAACAGAAGCACCTACAGGAGGCATATAGATGAACTGGTTAAAGAAGAGGCCCCAAAAAGACCTTCAAGGACGGATGGGACATAAGTCAAAGTAAGTCTACATCTATATTGATGTTGAAAAGTTAAAATATTTGCTGTTTCTGAGTTCAGTAAAACACAGTTCACAGTTTCTGAGTTCAGTTCACAATTTCTTGAAATTAGATTTGATGGATGCTTGGAACAGCGGTTTTCTTATTTGTAAATGAATATGCAAAAAATGACTACGACAATGGCATAGCGCTCTTAGAAAATAATTTACTGACTTGACTATTTAATTACAGCTTATTTTCTCCCTTTTTCGATAGGCTCAGTTCACAGCGATCGCAATATCAAAGAGAATACGAGATGCTGACACAGGGTAGTGATAAAAGAGAACTTCAATTAGAAAAAGAAGTGGAGTCATTGCGCATATCCCTTGCCATGGCGGAGAATCGGTACTGGTCTCTTTGTCAAGATAAGTCTGGAAAATTTTACGATTTATGGAGCTTGCTGGATAAAGAAGCGAACAGAAAGCGAAATGAGGTAGGTCAAGACCCTACTCATAAGGTTCATTTTATGGTTTAGCTTATATTTGAAGAAACTAGCAATAGAAGTAGCAGTAGTAGCATGTACTTAGTGCCGTTGTTTAATTCAAAATACCTCTCAACATGCCCTCGAAATCCGAACTTAATATCAAAGCTGTTCCTGACATATCACTGTTAACCCCTTTTGACAACCGACATGCATATAGTGTGTTTTGATTTAGTTCAACATCCACTTACACATTCGCTGAAATTGGTAAAATTCTACTTTAGTTACTTTTGGCTATCTTGGAAAGGGGTTGGGTTAGGAAAATAAAACTTTCAGGGATGGATCTACATGCTAAGGTATGTCCCGGGAAGGTACTTTGAAGTACCTATCTCCACTCCTCCCCCCTCTATATAATGGTAAATTACTGCACATTACTAGTTGTTTTAGCTCACATTTCATCCTATATTACTATCATAATTATAAATCACTGCTTACCTTACACAACTTCAGCTTTTACCCTTGTTCATTAAAATATATTCCAAAATCCTATTTTCATTTAACAGTCCATCCCTTTAACTTATTTACTATCTAGCTGACATCGCTTATGGAACCCGTTTGTAATGTCACAACTTTGCTTATCATAACCCCTTTAAGAGTAGCATACAGGTGCCATGGGGTAAAAGACAACTCTGTGTTGATAAGCCATTTAAACTTTATTAATTAGGGAATAGATTTGACAAGAGATAGACCAGTAAAAAAAAATCCAAATTGTTTTTAGAGGACAAATTATGTTATGAGAAGATGTTTTTATTTTTAAAGGTCCATGTGCTCATGAAGCTTTTTAAATATTTCGGAAGTACTAATTGATAGAGTGTTACAAACATCAGAATTGACTTTAGAAGACAAGGTATGTCATGTGAAGATGTTTTTGAAATCCCCTCTCCCCAAAACTCAAAAATTTCTAAAATTCTACATAAGAAGCTTTTTAAATATTTCTAAAGCACTAATAGATAGAGCGCTACAAATATCAGAATAGAATTTAGAGGATAAATTATGTTATGGGAAGATGTTTTTGAAACCCCCCTTCCCCCCTAACTCAAAATTTTCAAAATTTTACTTTAGAAGCTTTTTTAAATATTTCTAAAGCGCTAAGACATAGAGCGCTACAAACATCAGAATCAACTTTAGAGGACAAATTATGTTATAGGAAGATGTTCTTGAAATCCCCCTTTGCCCCAAACTCAAAATTTTCCAGAATTTTACTTTAGAAGCTTTTTTAAATATTTGTAAAGCGCTAAGACATACAGCGCTACAAACATCAGAATCGACTTCAGAGGACACGTTATATCATGGGAAGAGATTTTTAAAACCCCCTTCCCCCCAAACTCAAAATTTTCTAAAATTCTACTTTAGAAGCTTTTTAAATATTTTTAAGCACTAATTGATAGAGGGCTACAAACATCAGAATTGACTTTAGAAGACAACTTATGTCATGGGAAGATGTTTTTGAAATCATCCTTCCCCCCAAACTCAAAATTTTCCAAAATTCTATTCTAGAAGCTTTTTAAATATTTCCAAAGCACTAATAGATAGCGCGCTAAAACATCAGAATCGACTTTAGAGGCCAAACTAATTCTACAATAATTCCCCCTTCCCCCCAAACTCAAATTTTTTTGAAATCCCCCTTCGCCCCAAACTCAAAATTTTCCAAAATTCTACTTTAGAAGCTTTTTTAAATATTTCTAAAGCGCCAAGACATAGAGCGCTACAAACATTAGAATCGACTTTAAAGGACAATTTATGTCATGGGAAGATGTTTTTGAAATCCCCCTTTGCCCCAAACTCAAAATTTTCAAAAATTCTACTTTAGAAGCTTTTAAAATATTTCTAAAGCACTAATAGATAGAGTGCTAAAAGCATCAGAATCGACTTCAGAGGACACGTTATATCACGGGAAGAGGTTTTTAAAATCCCCCTTCCCCCAAACTCAAAATTTTCTAAAATTCTACTTTAGAAGCTTTTTAAATATTTCTAAAGCACTAATTGATAGAGTGCTACAAACATCAGAATTGACTTTAGAAGACAAGTTATGTCATGGGAAGATGTTTTTGAAATCCCCCCTCCCAAAAACTCAAAAATGTCTAAAATTCTACTTAAGAAGCTTTTTAGATATTTCTAAAGCACTAATAGATAGAGCGCTACAAATATCAGAATAGAATTTAGAGGATAAATTATGTTATGGGAAGATGTTTTTGAAACCCCCCTTCCCCCCTAACTCAAAATTTTCAAAATTTTACTTTAGAAGCTTTTTTAAATATTTCTAAAGCGCTAAGACATAGAGCGCTACAAACATCAGAATCAACTTTAGAGGACAAATTATGTTATAGGAAGATGTTCTTGAAATCCCCCTTTGCCCCAAACTCCAAATTTTCCAGAATTTTACTTTAGAAGCTTTTTTAAATATTTGTAAAGAGCTAAGACATACAGCGCTACAAACATCAGAATCGACTTCAGAGGACACGTTATATCACGGGAAGAGGTTTTTAAAATCCCCCTTCCCCCAAACTCAAAATTTTCTAAAATTCTACTTTAGAAGCTTTTTAAATATTTTTAAGCACTAATTGATAGAGGGCTACAAACATCAGAATTGACTTTAGAAGACAACTTATGTCATGGGAAGATGTTTTTGAAATCATCCTTCCCCCAAACTCAAAATTTTCCAAAATTCTACTCTAGAAGCTTTTTAAATATTTCCAAAGCACTAACAGATAGCGCGCTAAAAACATCAGAATCGACTTTAGAGGCCAAATTAATTCTACAATAATTCCCCCTTCCCCCCAAACTCAAATTTTTTTGAAATCCCCCTTCGCCCCAAACTCAAAATTTTCCAAAATTTTACTTTAGATTTTTTTTTAATATTTCTAAAGCGCTAAGACATAGAGCGCTACAAACATCAGAATCGACTTTAGAGGACAAGTTATGTCATGGGAAGATGTTTTTGAAATCCCCCTCCCCCCAAACTCAAAATTTTCTAAAATTCTGCTCTAGAAGCTTTTTAAATATTTCCAAAGCACTAATAGATAGCGCGCTAAAAACATCAGAATCGACTTTAGAGGCCAAATTAATTCTACAATAATTCCCCCTTCCCCCCAAACTCAAATTTTTTTTGAAATCCCCCTTCACCCCAAACTCAAAATTTTCCAAAATTTTACTTTAGAAGCTTTTTTAAATATTTCTAAAGCGCCAAGACATAGAGCGCTACAAACATCAGAATCGACTTAGGAGGACAATTTATATCATGGGAAGATGTTTTTAAAATCCCCCCTTGCCCAAACTCAAAATTTTCCAAAATTCTACTTTAGAAGCTTTTTTAAATATTTGTAAAGCGCTAAGACATAGAGCGCTACAAACATCAGAATGGACTTCAGAGGACACGTTATATCACGGGAAGAGGTTTTTAAAATCCCCCTTCCCCCCAAACTCAAAATTTTCTAAAATTCTACTTTAGAAGCTTTTTAAATATTTCTTAAGCACTAATTGATAGAGGGCTACAAACATCAGAATTGACTTTAGAAGACAAGTTTCGTCATGGGAAGATGTTTTTGAAATACCCATTACCCATTGAAATTTTGACAAAACAACATTTTACCTTAATTTTCAGTTATCAGTTTCTTTTTCTCTGGCTTTAGTTCTGAAAATCATTTGAGCAGAATTTTAAGCCATATCAATGTTTTATTTCCAAAATTTAGGAAATGTATTTGCATATATTTAAAACCTTATAAGTTGGGATTGAGCAAAGTTTTGAAGCTGAAATAATTTTGTTGTACTTCATTTAAACAGAAGATCTATTTTTCAAGGTTCCATTGCTATAACTCACTGATTTTTAAAGGTCATTCAAAGTTTTTGAAATCCTCCTTACCATTCATCCCATTCCCCCTTCATACTCTAAAATCTGGTTTATATCATTTGAAATTTGAAAAGCCTTATTTTCCAGG
Organism: Artemia sinica; assembly: GCA_027921565.1. NCBI lineage: Eukaryota > Metazoa > Arthropoda > Branchiopoda > Anostraca > Artemiidae > Artemia > Artemia sinica. The sequence goes on along the minus strand of CM051265.1, from coordinate 28,954,499 downwards.
GGGTATTTTTTTTTTTGGGGGGGGGGGATTTTCCGTGAGGGTATTTCCCGTGGGGGGTATTTTCAGCGGGGAGGTATTTTCCGGGGGATTTTCCGGCGGGTATTCGCCAAGAACCACAAATTTGATGGTATGAGTTTTATTAAAATCTTTGACTTTTAGGGGTTGTCTCCCCCTTTTACGAAACTCAGACAAATTTTTTAGACAGGCAAATTATCAACCAGATTTTAGAGTATGATTCCGGTGCAACACGCTGCAACGAAATGGTCAGCTTAGATTAGTATAAGCAGGGGCACCGCGAGCAGGTTGCTGACCACCGCCCCCGCCCTCCCCCTGCTATCAAATCCCCTTGCAGCTAACCTTTCCACACTTGAAAGAAAATTTTTATAGAAGTTCCAGCATTTTTAACATATTTTAAATTGCGGATGTAAAAAAGAAAAGCAAAATTCTTCAACATTATAGGATTAAGCTATTTGAATATGTTTTATGTGGTTACCCAACTCAAAATGTTAAGGGGTTTCCAAAAAAAATAATCAAAACGAATATAGATTATTCGGTACTTGTGCATTATGAATAACCCACCGCTATAGACTGTACAAGGAAACCAGACAAACGGGTATTTGTTAGACAAATAAACAAGACAAACGGGTATTTGTTAGACAAAGACATAAAACATAATAACTGAAATTGCGTTTTCAGAACTAAAGCCAGAAAAAAAGAAACTGATAACTGAAAATTCAGGTAAAATGTTGTTTTGTCAAAATTTCAATGGATAATGGGTATTTCAAAAACATCTTCCCATGACATAAATTGTCCTCTAAAGTCGATTCTGATGTTTGTAGCGCTCTATGTCTTAGCGCTTTAGAAATATTATAAAAAGCTTCTAAAGTAGAATTTTGGAAAACCTTGAGTTTGGGGCAAAGGGGGATTTCAAAAACATCTTCCCATGACATAAATTGTCCTCTAAAGTCGATTCTGATGTTTGTAGCGCTCTATGTCTTAGCGCTTTACAAATATTTAAAAAAAGCTTCTAAAGTAGAATTTTGGAAAATTTTGAGTTTGGGGCAAAGGGGGATTTCAAAAACATCTTCCCATGACATAAATTGTCCTCTAAAGTCGATTCTGATGTTTGTAGTGCTCTATGTCTTGGCGCTTTAGAAATATTAAAAAAAGCTTCTAAAGTAGAATTTTGGAAAATTTTGAGTTTGGGGCGAAGGGGGATTTAAAAAAAAATTGAGTTTGGGGGAAGGGGGAATTATTGTAGAATTAGTTTGGCCTCTAAAGTCGATTCTGATGTTTTTAGCGCACTATCTATTAGTGCTTTAGAAATATTTAGAAAGCTTCTAGAGTAGAATTTTCGAAAATTTTGAGTTTGGGAGGAAGGGGGATTTCAAAAACATCTTCCCGTGACATAAATTGTCCTCTAAAGTCGATTCTGATGTTTGTAGCGCTCTATGTCTTGGCGCTTTAGAAATATTTAAAAAAGCTTCTAAAGTAGAATTTTGGAAAATTTTGAGTTTGGGGCGAAGGGGGATTTAAAAAAATTGAGTTTGGGGGGAAGGGGGAATTATTGTAGAATTAGTTTGGCCTCTAAAGTCGATTCTGATGTTTTAGCGCGCTATCTATTAGTGCTTTGGAAATATTTAAAAAGCTTCTAGAGTAGAATTTTAGAAAATTTTGAGTTTGGGGGGAAGGGGGATTTCAAAAACATCTTCCCATGACATAAATTGTCCTCTAAAGTCGATTCTGATGTTTGTAGCGCTCTATGTCTTAGCGCTTTAGAAATATTTAAAAAAGCTTCTAAAGTAGAATTTTGGAAAATTTTGAGTTTGGGGGGAAGGGGGATTTCAAGAACATCTTCCCATAACATAATTTGTCCTCTAAAGTTGATTCTGATGTTTGTAGCGCTCTATGTCTTAGCGCTTTAGAAATATTTAAAAAATCTTCTAAAGTAAAATTTTGGAAAATTTTGAGTTTGGGGGAAGGGGATTTCAAAAACATCTTCCTATAACATAATTTGTCCTCTGAAGTCGATTCTGATATTTGTAGCACTCTATCTATTAGTGCTTTAGAAATATTTAAAAAGCTTCTTAAGTAGAATTTTAGAAATTTTTGAGTTTTGGGGAGGGGGGATTTCAAAAACATCTTCCCATGACATAACTTGTCTTCTAAAGTCAATTCTTATGATTGTAACACTCTATCAATTAGTGCTTCAGAAATATTTAATAAGCTTCATGAGCGCATGGACCTATAAAAATAAAAACATCTTCTCATAACATAATTTGTCCTCTAAAAACAATTTGGATTCTTTTACTGGTCTATCTCTTGTCAAATCCTTTCCCTAATTAATAAAGTTTAAATGGCTAATCAACACAGAGTTGTCTTCTATCGCATGGCACATGCATGCTACTGTTAAAGGGGTTATGATAAGCAAAGTTGTGACATCACAAACGGGTTCCATAAGCAATGTCAGCTAGATAGTAAATCAAACAGTTCGTGGTAACGAACTGTAAGTAAGGAGCGACCCGGCTCAATGGTAACCGAAACTCTAAAAAACGGAATTTTGGTACTAATAGATACATCAAAACAATCAGATTTCAATTCTGATTTCAAATATATAAGTTTAATCAAGTTTAATCTTACTCATCAAAAGTTACGCGCCTGAGAAAATTTGGCTGATTTTCGAAAAAAGAGGGAAAGACCCCCTAAAAGTTATAGAACCTTGATGAAATTGACACCATCATATTCAGCGTATCAGAGAACCCTACTGAAGAGGTTTCAAGCTCCGATCTACAAAAATGTGGAATTTTGCATTTTTTGCCAGAAGAAAGATCACGGGTGCGTGTTTATTTGTTTTTTTTTTTGTATTTTTTTCTTTTCCCCAGGGGTAATCGTATTGACCCAGTGGTCTTAGAATATCGTAAGAGGGCTCATTGGAACGGAAATCAAAAGTTCTAGTGCCCCTTTTAAGTGAACAAAAAAATGGAGGGCTACTAGGCCCCCTCCCACGCTCATTTTTTTCTCAAAGTCACCCAATTAAAATTTTGAGACAGCCATTTTGTTCAGCATTTAAAAAAATTAAAAAATTTTTTAACTTTTAACGTAAAGAGCGTGGTATTGACTAAGGGGAGAACCCCATCATATACGTAATAACATATACGTAATAAAAAAAACAATAAAAAAAAAAACAAGCGATACGGCTCAATAGTAATCGAAACTTTTAACAACGGAACTTTGATGTCAATAAATGTATCAAAAGAATGGGCTTATAATGCTGATTCTAAATATATGAATTTTATTAAGTTTAGTATTACTCATCAAAGGCTACGAGCCTGAGAAAATTTACCTGATTTTTTAAAGAGGGGGAAAACATCCCCTGAAAGTGAAAAAATTTTAATGAAAATCACACCGTCAGATTCAGCGTATCAGAAAACCCTATAACATAGGTTTCAAGCTCATATCTGCAAAAATCTGCAACTTTGTATTTTTTGCCAGAAGAAAAAATACGAATATAGAAGTTCGTTACGTAAGTTAATTTGTAAATTACGTCAGAACCAAATTTAGAGACAGCCATTTAGCAAAAGAAAAGTAAAATTTTTATGCAAATTTTGTTTACTTATTCAATGACGGCGAGCCAAAATAAAAGCTGCATTAAGTAAAAAACGATCAGAAATTAAATAAAAAAAACAAGTTTTTTAAACTGAAAGTAAGGAGCGACATTAAAACTTAAAACGAACAAAAATTATTCCGTATATGAAAGGGGCTGTCCCCTCCTCAACGCCTGGCTCTTTACGCTAAAGTTTGACTCTGTCTCACAACTTCATTTTTTAAAACAAGAAATTTATTTTTTAAAACAATATAATTATGATAGTAATACAGGATGAAATGTGAGCTAAAACAACTAGTAATGTGCAGTAATTTACCATTATATAGAGGGGGGGAGGAGTGGAGGTAGGTACTTCAAAGTACCTTTCCGGGACATACCTTAGCATGTAGATCCATCCCTGAAAGTTTCATTTTTCTAACCCAACCCCTTTCCAAGATAGCCAAAAGTAACTAAAGTAGAATTTTAACAAAATTAGTTTTAAATTTGCGCGTATTTTTAGCTATTTAGGTTATTTTTTTACATACTAAAACTAGCCCAAATCTTCAAAAAACGCGGACCACCAGTTTTCCGATAGTGCTGCTAGTCTGTCCCTGCCCCCAGTGCAAGAATTCTGATGTCACCAGTGATTCCACTAGTGTAGGTATCGCGGGGGCCCGCAGTGTCACACGGACAATCTGTGAAGTGTCATAGATTCTAGAAGTTCTGCCCTCACCGGTATTTGGGCATTAGAGTTGCCACAGGAAAGACCCGTATGGGTCGTGGCTGTACAAATGCACACGTGTACAACTGTATGGGTAGTACAAGTGTACTACCTGTGGGGAGTAAGTGCCACAATATTTGGCCCACGGTATTACGGTCTTTATCACAACGATGACAGTAAACTCCAAATAGTGTTTCCCAAACCCTACCCGGGTTCCGGGAAATAACCAATAGCGATCGTAGGAAATATAACTCGCGTTTATTGACCAACGCGTGAAATTCAACACAAAAATTAGATCAACTGACAGACTACGGAGATTAGCTCCTGAGACGAACTCTAAAGACAAAGAAACTAAAAATGCCTGTGCACAAAAAGGGTTAACTCGCCTTTTTAGCCAACCAGTGCAGAGGCCATCCGATCAGCCCTATGGAACCCCAAACAAAATTTACAGCATATGTCATCCAATCTTACGGAAAGTGACAATGAGTCTGACCAAATAACAGCTTAAAAAATATTATTAAACCTATTTTAAATATATACATTCAACCAGTCGTATATTAATAAAAAGTAAAAGCAAAAGCTTGTAAAAACAGTTTGAAGCATATTTAAGCTCGCCAGCAGCATAGAAAACCTAGAAGTTTTTTTTAGTACTGGCATCCTTCTTGCAATCTTATTTCAATACATCAATACAGGTTTTAGTGATCATGCAATGAAGTAGCAGTCAGAAATTTTGATAAACTGATGGTAAATTAACGATTGCCTAATTTTTTGGCAAAGTATAAAGGAGACAACTATAATCATACAGTAAAAAGCTGGACTTTGTCTGAGTAAATAAAAAAAAACGAACTTAAAAACGTGGAACCACCGAGCCCACCTTTGGCGCTTATATTCCCGAGATGTTGGTAATCAGCAAGGTCGATTTAATCTGAAACCTCTCTCAGATCCCTTGTACCCCTCAGGTCACTATTTTGTTAGATTTGCAACTTTGGTCCCAAGACTAGTATCCATAAATTAAAAATCAAGGGGCAAGGATTCAGTTAACCCGTGCGATGAATCACATGGAATTTTAATACCATGCCAATGTATTTTATTTTGAAAAACTAATACATTTCAAGTGCCATTGAAAGTCGGCTAGTCTCTACGAGCAAATTTAAAGCGCAAATGAAATTACCTTATGGTAAATACATACACAGGGGAGAAAAGGGCATTTATCTGATAATAAGGGGCAGGGGCCCCAACAGATAGGACCGTCACTAAACCTGTTCTCTCGGCTGAACCAAACGCCTGTTCATAGTCTAGGAAACTGATGAATAAAGAATTTTAATGATTCATGCATCAAGAACAACATTTCTTTTGATTCAAGTCCAAAAATATCTTCCTTGTCTTGACGGAAATAATCTTGACAGGAGCTTGATAGTAGCATGAAGATCTCTTGAAATGACTATCACTTTTATTTCAAATTTTACAGGTTCAATTAATTCATAGAAGTATAGGTGAAAAACTCTTAGAAGCAAATCAACCTATTGAGCCTTTTCAGCTAAACCTACCCAAATTGGAAAAATTTGGAGAAGATGTTATAGCAGACATCAATCAATATTGGAACAACTTCAGCGAAACTATTGCAGTACAAGTTACTCCTCTCTGGGAGATTTTTGAGATCGCAATGGAAAAATTTATCAGACTAAAAGAAGGTAAATCACGAATTGTAACAGAGTTTTTGTAAGACGAATTTGTAATGTGACTCATGAATAATTTGCAGTAAATACTACAATAAACCATTCAGATGAATGGGTTATGCGGTTGCTGCTATGAAAAAAAATCCTTTATTTCTAGACCATTTAATATACTGCTGAGGTGCTTCTATTCACTACTGAATAAATTGCGAAATTTTTCATTAATGAACTGAATTATATTGAATGTTAAATATGTTTGGGTGTCGATACTTTTAAAAACGTCAAAAGTGTATATGGTGCCCCTTGATTTGGGATTCTTAATTTATAAGTGTCTAGATATTTTTAATTTAAGGAATTTTGGGAAAAAGAAATACCTAAGTAACGAAGAAAAATATTTAATTGTCTCGGTAACTTAGACAAGGGTCAAAGAGAAAGTTTCCTTGTGCAGAGTTTTGGAAAAGAAAATTAGAATTTTTATGGACTTTGTGGTGTTGCAAGAAATTGCAATTCTTGTTCGTTTCAATATTCTAGAATCACCAATAAAATTTCATATTTACCGCTCAAGTCGGCACATTGACCATTAGGGTCACTCCAAAACTTTCCCGGAAAGGGGTTATACTCTATAAGTCATGTTCTATAAGCAAAAACCGTATTGCTTTTCGGCAAAAACATGAAAAATTCCGCACTGAACACCAAATAGTATAAAAAGTTTTAGTTAATTTACTCGTTTACTTCCCATAGTTTGTGTAAGCTCTCATCAAAAGTATTAAGGTAATGTAACTTTTACCAATGGACTACCATATCAACCTCACTATTTTATTGACATTTTCCCTCATCACCTATCGATAATAATTGTCAGTTATCAAGAGCTATTGGGGATTTTCTTGACTAGCTGTAGGTGGCCCACAGATAAAATCTGGATAAGGCAATTGAAAATAAGACAATTTGGTTTATACAGAATATGCGCATTTTCTAAATTTTCAATATGGCCACTTTTTATTAGAAGGTTTTTCACCTTTTAGACCTCCCCCCCCCTCCCAGAAAATATTTTGTACCATCAACGGACGGGGAGTGTCATGGGAGGCCTAGTTCTCACGGGGTATCACCCCGAGGCACCTTTTGCTGTTAGATGATTACGGATTCGTGTTTATAGGTCCCCCTCCTAGAGATCATCATTGTTAAACGAGGTGTCGTGATAGGACGTGATATGGTAATAGGACTTACAAACCAAAATAATGAACAAACCAAAATAATATGAATTATGAATTCATGCAACTACAGAGTGAATCGTTCCCCCGAAACAATACCTTGATTGAGACTACCCAGCTACTAAACCATGGACAGTTTCTTTCTATAGCTAAGTCTAAAGATCAGGTGTTTCTATGTTTCTGCACAAAAATTGAATGACAAAGCCTTTTTTATTTATCTGTTCAGACGTTTGTCCCTATAGAAACGCCTCTTCTTTTCTAGATCAACTCCGAATTCAGCCAGAACTGGATAAGCTTCTTCATGAAAATAAAAAGATAAGTAGAGCCTTACTGGCGAAAAGTGCCAATTTTTAATAATTTTAGCGTACAAAGATAATAAATGGATTTTTTAATTGATATACAGCTAGCAATTCATTTTTGAAATAGGTCTACATCTAAGGCACAATGCAAAATTATCGCAATAGGGAAATCTGCAGAGGAAGAAAGAAGTTATTAGATCTTGATGTCGGCAAAACATTGGTTCCAGCTCCTCATACCCACTAAGCCACGTGAGGCCAGTACGTTATGCATGCCCCTCCTTCATCCTACCCCTTTCATAGCTTCCCCTTCTGTTCCATCTCAGGCTTCCTCCTTTCTTTAGATCTTTTCTTACAACCTTTTCCGATCTTATTCGAGAACGTTCTGTTTTTTGCTGACCCCATCCGATTACCAAAAGGTTAAATGTTTGACAGCCAACTTAGCCACTCTTTGGCCATGGAACTAGACGGTGGGGTTGAACCAGGTTTTTGACGTGGTTCTTGATTTTTGAACCACGACGCACTGAAGATAATGTCTAATAAAGTATTTTAGCGCAGAGAATAGAAGATGAGAGCAAAGTACCCCTCATGTAATGTTTTCAATTTTAGAAAACTAAGAGTTCTTCAATGAGATTATGTACGTACAAAAATCTAGTTCTTTTGATAGGCTAAAAAAGTTTGTTATTTTTGCTCTTCTCAGCAAGCTATAGAGAATATAGTAAAATACTATAGACCCATGTAGAACCAAAATAGTGCAGTATAAGGTTAAAAAATAAAGAATCTAATGCAAAAAGTGCCTAGATGAATTTTTACGCTCAGAAGAATGGAAAAACATGGATCTGCAGGAAAATTGTATAAAGTAAGGTAAGAAACTCTATAGTATCTCTTCTCGTATCTATAAACATTGTTTCAATCTACAGCACAATTTCGAAGGAAAACAACACCTGCATTTGTAATACAACCGTAAGTTTCAAATTAGTCTGTTTGTTTGGATATATCATTCCTGTACTTTCAATTTCATATCTAGAATCAGAACTTGCTGTCATTAAGCAGCCATCCAAAACCAAAACATATCAATGAAAAGAGACTAATTTTGAGCGGTCAAGTTTGAAATTACTAGATTATAAAAGAAACAGATGGAATGCACATAGTATCTTTCGATTAAGCTCAACATTTCTCTCATCATTCTCTTACAGTTCACATTCTAACCGCAGATTTCACTGTGCACCATTTTCGTTTGCAATTCATTGTTTCTTGTTGTCACTTTTCTTCTAACCAAAGATGTCATTATGCGTAATTTTCATTTGTGATTCTGCAGATTTCATTGATATTTATTTTCAGTTAATTTTTCTCTTGATTTAACAGAGTCCTTCTTTTTCTCATAGCACTCTTTCCTTCACACATTCAAGTCATTGATTCAAAACTAATTACAAAGATGACAATTTTTCTTTTCATTTCTTATTGTTTTAGTTGATTGACACTCTACAAAACTTAATACAGAACGATAGACTGATTTTTTTGCACTTTCTCCGAAGCTATCCTAATTTAGCAAAATTCATTTAATAGGAATTTCGCATAATATCATGAATGAGCCCTCTTCCGATATTACAGAACAATAGGTTCGATGTGATAACCCGTGACTGCATTCACAGGAAAAATGTTTTTCCACATTTAAGGCTCTAAATGAATCTTCCAAAAGTCTTGACCTATTTAAATCGTTTTTTTCAGCCCAGAAAATTTTAATGTCCGATTCTCAAAAAAAAATTATCAAGCCGTTTTCGAGAAAAAATACATAAATATTTACATACACAATTGTTGCTCTATAAAAGAGAGTAGATAGATGAAAATTCCTGCCATGCCTTGCGATCGGACTGATCTTAGATCACTGGTGGTACATTCAAGAGTAAGAACACATTTGCAGCTGCGGCACGGGGCTAACATTCCTTTGGCACTTTCAAACGCCTGGTTATTGATTTTTTAAAGGTTAATTTTAGTCTGTAAATTGTTACAAATGATGTTTATTTATTTATTGTGTTTTTTCTTTCTCATGATTTAGACATATTTTTTGTTATCGCTTTTTTTCTTCTTATGGGTGTATTGATATATATTGATTGGTGCGCTGGATTTAGGATCCTTTGTCCGAGAGGGCGAAGGTTCGAATCCTAGTGTACCCAATTACTTGGTTTGGGACGGGGGTCAGTGGCGTGACTCTGTAAGCTCAGCCAAAGTCGACCCAATTCTAAATAAATATCTGGAGAAACCTGGGGAAGGTAAACAGGAAGAGTGTGCGAAAGCACAGGATGGCTGGCCCCCATTGTACTTCCTGGTTGAAGGGCCTTGAGATCAGCACCGCCGGAACGAACCTTAAGGGTCTAGTGCCACATCCTTTACCTTTTATAAATATATATTTGTTTTATATATATATATATATATATATATATATATATATATATATATATATATATATATATATATATATATATATATATATATATATATATATATATATATATATATATATATGTCTATTTTCGGAGTATTTTTTGCCGGGTCTGTTTGCCCTGCATCACCTGATTTGAGTTGAAGGTTTTTTTATTCTTATGAGCTCTCTCTCTCCCTATGTCTTTTTATGAATGTTTTGAATAGTATGGGTTTAAATGTTTGTCTCATGACCTCCCCTCCTTCGTAGGCCATGGAACCTTTGTGGATATTAGTAATTTTGCTTATTTAACGATTTTTGTTTGAAATATACATCTACAGGGGGAGAGTTATTCTTTTTCTGGAGGGGGAGGGTTACAAAAAATCTATAAGGAAAACATCTTTTATTACGTTTTTACAAGTCGGACCAACATTTTGGGAGTGGGGATTCAAACCGCCTACCCCTCCTTCTGGATACAGCCTTATATATTTTATCTTATATATTTTTTACCTTTATTTATGAAGGACTGGTTTTGGCTGACCTCTTTTCATAGGCCAGATGACCAGTGTATCGATCACCCTCCATACCAAATATTCTGAATTCTTTAATAGCCCTGTGAGATAGGACATCAAAAGAACAGACATTTAAGATTATCTTTCATGTTTGATTATTTTCCTTTTCCGAAATTAGCAAAGTAATGGCAAGCAACGAGATTATGGCAATTTTTGTCTAAGAGCATCATATACCATTTGATTTATTTAGAAATGCCCGACTGTTTTGAATTTTTCAATATATTGACCGCATACATCATCTGGAGAATAAAAAAGAAATCAGTTAACACACGAAGCCTAAATTAGAAAAAAAATTTACAACTATTAATTGTATTTCACATCTAAACATCTACATCCTAATTGAGAGTCTGCAAAAAAGTAGGTAGAATGCAGAAAAGTGCATAAGGCACTTAAACTAAAATCACAATGAAAAATCATATTCTTCAAATCAGCGAACAAAGCCGAAAATACACGGGAAAGATCCTCAGACTGAAATCAGAAACACAGTCAAGTCCTTCAATAAAATTCGAAGATATGCCCTGGAAAGAAAAAACAGCCTTAGGATGTTAAGGGGATGGAGAAACAGAAAGCACACAAAGGACATATGCGTCAAGCAGAGGTCATTAACGTGACCTAAGGTATTGTCTTACAAAATATGGTTTCCAAAATTGTACGGAGTCTAATTAATTTCCAACATTAACTGAAGTTAAAAAGGAAAATAAAACCGAAAATATTTTATTCCAAGAAAAAAGTCAAATTTTCCATTTCAAAAATAAGATGTAGCATAGATCTATTAGCATTTGTCCAACAATAGGCATTTAAATTTTAGATTCCCAAAATCTAAACTTTGGATTGCATATACTTTTTTCATCAACTTGACCCATTTTAAGAAAAAGATTAGACATATATATTGTATTCAAATTGCGAGTGTTAGTTTTTATTGGGTTTCTTGGCGGCTTTTTAGTTTTTTTTTTCTTTTGCTGTGCAAAAGATTAGGTTTTGCCTCTGGACTGCAGTTGGGAGATACCTCTCTCTCTTTTTATTCTCTCTTCTTTTTTGAGTTATGCTAAATAAGTATTTCCCACACCATAGACAAGCTTCTGGGTTTAATTTTTATTATGTTACACATTTGATGAAAATAAAGGAATTCGCCACAAAATCAGCATCACCACTTAAGGTTGCTTAAAAGAGGTTGCATTGAGTATAAGGTTGCTTATACTCAATGTCGAAAACACCTCTATGGGGAAAAAAGAAAAAACATTAAATGTCGAACGACCAGGCGTAAAAAGCAGTATTTAAACTTGAACCGAACGAATATTATCTTAGGACAGGAATGGTTGAAGTATTAGCCACGATCTATTAAAGAGCAAACCACAGTCTATAGTAAACGAACTTTGAAAACACGTTTTGAAAAATCTATTCAGTACAAAAATTTCTTATTTAAAGATGATTCAAGAATGAAAACTATTATATAGATTTATGCTAATAGTAAAAGTTTATTGCAAATGAAGATTTTGAAAAAAAAAATCTTTGAACTCCTCTAAAAAACAACGATGTATCCAAACGAAAATGCATCATTAGGATCACTGAAGCCTGAAATATTAAAATGGAGTTTTATGACCCATGTCTTGAAAAAAGGGAGTCACTTTTTTGCATGAGTAGCAATATTTTTCTCCTTTATTCTTTTTCGCCAAGGCTAGTAGGCTACCACAAGGACTTGGAGAGACGTTTAATGGCTCATTTAAATGCCACTTCTCGTATCTATTTGCTCTTTTTATCCGCTCCTATTTATAAATTCATCTTAATAGTACTGAAGTCATTGACAGAAACTGAATTTTTTTTTCATATTGTGATCCATTATGATACATTTTGGAGTCAGTGATACATTTTACAAATTATAATCAATGGTGTTGGCAGTCTTGTTCTGTTCAGAAACATCGAAAGGATTGAGAAGTATTTCCATTACAAACCTATGAGTAAGCAAGAGGCAATTTGACGGCCTCTACCTCAGTTTCCGCGGGGATCAAGGCATCTTCAGAGGAATATTTACTCATTTAAATGCCACTAAATGCCACTTAATGGTTTACGGCCTCTGCCGTAAACCATTGATAAATCGATCTTTGATTTACGGCCTCTGCCGTAACAATGATTTACGGCCTCGACCTTAGTTTCCACGGGGGAAACTGAGTATCTTCAGAGGAATATGCCGCATTGCGGGGCATGCGGGGAATTCAGGGATTCCCCGCATCTTCAGAGGAATATTTACTGGAATTGTACATTATTTTGAACAAAATGACTAGTGAGATCACTGGTCGTTAGTTTCATTAAGACACGATGGTCGGAAGATCTCCTCAGAAAATCTCCTCAAAACAAGAGGTTGAAGAAGAATTATCTGACTTACTTACACAAGATGATAAGTCAGTTTCTGAAGATTCCTAGAGCGTTTATAGTTTTATTGTTTTTAAGCCTTTTTACTTATTCTCTATTCTTAAAAATGCAAAAAGGAAAGGTTCCCAATGTTTTAGTAAATACAAAACAAAACCTTGAAACAATGTTATTTTTTTCGAAGAAATGGGCTCTGCTTAGATCATAGCATAAATTTTTCCTATAAAGCAAAATATTGTCACAAATTGTGTTATTGCTAAATCGTATAGCGGTTTTATAACTGATATAGGCCAATTAAGCACGACACTGTTTTTTTTTTAGCCTAATCCGTTTCGTTCTTTTTTGTCCTGTTTTCTGTTCTTTTTTCATTATAACGAGCGCTTGCGTTTGCACTATTGTTTAGCGCATAAAGGTCAAAAACATTTGCTCTGCTATCTGGCGGCGAAAGCTCGGAGCATCTGAATAACAGAAGAAGAAAACGAAAAGATGAGAATGAAAAAAGAAAATAAACAAGTCAAGTCTAGTCTAGTGAAGAAATAACAACGAAAAAACGATCCAGAGATGTAAAAGATTGAGCGTAAGCTTGAATTTGCATTGTTGTGAATAAGCTCAGATGATCAGAAAAGGTTAGTCACCCCAGGTCTGAAGCGAGTTGAACTTAAACCTTAAAACTGCCTTAAATAGTTCTTTCTACATTCATAAAACAAACATTCATGGTAAAACTTCCGGAGCACTGCATTCTAGAAATATGTGTTTTTCCGAGGGGTTGAGGCATGAATAGGTATCTATAAGAAGACAAAGATAGATTTATCCAGGCGCTTTTTTTGCAGTTTTAACACTTTTTGAAAATTTTCTACTAAAAAACAAAGAAATAAAAAAAACTGTCACTTCTCCTTTTAGTATGGGAAGTTAGAACGGAAATATAGCATTAAAATTGTCGCTTTCCACTTTGCAAGTGTCAGTATGTCATGAACGGGTTGGATGAATGATGAATTTTTAGTTTGTTTTTCATCTTATTCAAAATTGTTGTGCTTTTGTATTGGAAAAAAAAATTGTTCCTTTTAATTCATACTCCATTGTTCAACATCTTGAGGTGGCAAGAACCAAATTCTAGTGTGCTCAGCTCCTCTAATAGGTGTTTGAATCACTTGTGCAGATGGGGTCGTATCGCATGCGCATGTGGTCGACTCAAACAGATATGGATTAATGGATTTGGGATGGTTTCATGGCGGTTTCTTTACGTCAGGTTGGGAATTGACTTGACTTACTTGACTTAAAGTTCTTGCACGGCAACATTGCCAGCGTAGAGGGAACCAGATGTTAGCACCGTTAGTCGTCTCCAGAGTGTTCTGTCCTGGGCAAGAGTTGGAGCTTCTTCGGGGTTAATGTTCCGTGAGTCGACCGCGGATGACGTGCGTCCATCTTGTGCGTGGTCTACCTCTGAGGAGTTTCCAGCCATTTGCAGCTGCACCAAAGTCAAAGATGAGTCTGACGGGCGTCTGAGTAGACAGACAACGTAGGTGACCGTACCCACGGAGCGAGTGAGACTCGATCCACTCAGACAAGGGTGGCAATTTAAAAGACCGAAGGATCTCCTATTTCTGTCTATACCCTGTTCAACCATCTAATGCGTTCAATTTTGCGAAAGTGCTTCGTCTAGACAGTATTTATATTGACCATCTGAGCTTGAGTGATGGGCCAATTCTCTGAAGAGTACAGCATAACGCTAGCTACCGAGTCAGAGTAGATTCGTGCTTTTTTGAGGCGGCTGATCTGCGGTTTGTAAAATATTGTTCACAGAAGACGGCCGAAGACGACTCGCCTTTCCCACCATTGCTGACATCTCTTCATCTAGATTTTCATTTGAGCATACAGTTGAACCAATGTAGGTGAACTGTTTGACAAACTCAACATTTTGTCTACACACTTCTATAGATGTCAAGAGATTGGATGACGCCTTGTCCACAGGCATTATTTTGGTCTTAGATTAGTTTACTTTTAGACCAAATGTTTCTGCGACAGACACTAGCGTTTGCAGTGAAGTTAAACTCACCGAGACTTTCACATACTAGTGCCACATCATCAGCAAAGTCAACATCAGACAGAACTCTTCCAGCAAAATTGATGCCAAATGGCTGCATCACCGGTGTTTTGCTTAGAACATGTTCTATGACGCAGTTGAAGAGCTTGGGTGCAGCAGCGCAACCTTGCCGACTACCATTTCTAATTTGAAAAAGTGAGTGACAAATACAATGACAGTACTTTAGGTGTTATTGTATAGCCCCTACAGCAGACTAAAGGATCAGCCTCAGTGACTGTGTGTCGACTGTGTCGAACGCAGATCGAAAATCAACTAAGGAAAAGTACGCCTTTCTTTTATATTCAAGAGTTTTCTTCGCAAGCTGCCTATTTGTATGGATTTGCTCGGTAGTGGACTGCCCCGGCATGAACCCAGCCTGCTTAAGCTAGTGAAGCGAGTCAGGGCTGGGGGTATGAAAGTATTACAAGAATTTAACTGTGGGAAGTGTTGTTGCGGGAAAAAGTATTGTTTTATCATTTGGCCTCAAAACGAGTACTTGAGGGATCAGTGGGAGATTTATCTTTACATTATAGACACCATATTGTCTTCAAATGAAGGTCCCCGGTTACTTCTTTCGGCCCGGTTCTAAGCTGACTCAAGTTATTTTTTTTTCGAATTGAGAAGGAGCTATTAGTCCCCTGACATGCATTGGTGGGACCCTTTGCTTTTTTTTTATCAATATCAATTTCAGTAACACAAATTATGCGACATTGAGAGTTAGGACGTTGAAAGACAACTATCGTATTAACAGTTTGACTGACAAATTCAGACCTTTTGAACTAGACTTGTTAGGAGTTTAAAAATTCAGGGCGAAGAAATCACTCAGGGTTAGGATAGAATTTATGTTTTCAGGTAGGTGTGTGAGGGTATGATATACACCCCTTATCATGGCGGTACATAAGGATTCATGATGAATAGGGTAGCTTGTAAGTCTCACTTAGGTTGGAAAGGTACAAATAATGTCGTTTTAGCTACTCACTTTCTAACAAAAAGTGTAAGGTATCATTCATAGTCGTAAATGCCCTTTTAGAAACGATTGATCATAGGTGCAGCAATAGCTGCGACCCAGTAAAAAGTGAATACTGGGGCGTAAGACCAATCGATTAAAATCGTGTTTAAAAAAAAACTCAAGTGAAGAAGAATTGCCAATTTAAGCTAATTTAGTAATGGCGCCTGTTATTTCTACTAATCTTAAAAGTAGATGTTAATTGCAAAAACAATTTTTCGGGGGAATTTCGAAAAAGAGTCTGAAACCTCTCAAAAATGGTGTCAATCGGAATGAAAGCTGAGTCATTTGAATCAACACAGTCAAAAACCGCACTGGACAATTACAGTCACCGTTTTGAACAACAAGGATAATCACTTTTTCGCTTGGGAAACAATAATATGTCTCCTTTTTTCTGTGTTTTCTCCCATGGGTCATCTTACCGAACCATTGGTAGTAGAATGTTGGGAGAGGGCTCATTCGGAAAAAGACATGGCTAGTAACTTTTAAAGTAGACAAAAATAATATAAAAGTTAAACACACGTTTTTACGAGAACTGCATGTTCCTATACAAGGTGATATAACACATGCATCATTTCAAAAGTTGCTTCTCTATGATATGTTGTAATATTAGAAATACTCTTGAAATTTCGTCAAGAACTGGTGTTCAGAGTATTCCTTGCATTATACAACAAACAAAAGAGGGAAAACATCGACGAACACATGACATCCGTCCTAATAGTGTGCAGAAGCACAGGGTGGCTCTCCCCAGCCCCCCCCCCCCCCTACCCCATTTATCTTCTTGGTTGAATGGGCATGAGAAGGAGATCGGTACCAAAGGTTGGGGCTCTCTGAAACAGTCGCTGTAACAAAAATCATGCCTCAAAAGCAACACAAGAAGATTATAAATTACAGTGCATCAATGTTCCAATGACATTTACCCAACCTGTTCGTGGAACTGACAGCGGTGAATTGGTCTCATGTCTCTTTACAAACTTTCTTTATTGAAATGTTAAAAACCCGTTTTGAATTTTCAGTTTCTGTACTAGGTTGCGTCTGACACTGCAACCATAACATAGCAAGGCTAATGCTTGCTTTTCAATTTTCCTATTTTCAAACTTTGAAAATCTAGTTATTTTTATTACATTCTCTTGGAGTTACTTTATTTGTTTTCTATCATTCTGAGTTTATTGGTTAGACAAATCTGTGGGGATTTGAAAAAAAAGTCTTAAATGCACGAAAATAATCTTTGTTTATAAATATAAACTAAGTGTTAATTGCTTATGACTTGGCTAAAAAATCTCCAAGAAGGAAAGTGGACAATAATTAATACACAGGAAATGTGTATTAATCAACTTTTTCTTAGCTAGAACTTAACTGCATTTTTGAAACCGTTGCTCCTTATTAGAAAGGGTGAGAGAGAGACAGAGAGAAAAAACGTCACTAGCCTTTAAATCCTCAAGCAATTTGCAGATATAACCTGAAATTCAAACCAAATACTAACCAAAAATTCATAAGCACGTTTAAAACTGTCAAGCGAGGAAGAATCTCCATTTAAATCTGAATAAGAAATGGTAAATATTATTTCGATTATTCTTAATGCGAAAACAAATTAATGAGCCTGGTATTCTACAAAAAGGATGTCAGATCAAAATGAAAACTACACCTTTGGAATCTACATAGCCAAAACTCCATACAAGAGAATTAGTTCCCCTCCCCCCTCTGAAGCAACAAGGAAAACTACTTTTTCGCATGGGAAAAGGAGATGTGTCTCTTTTTTTTTTACTCTCACTCTTCTTGTTTTTCAATAAAAGGTTTGGAATTGTAATTAGTTTTCACTAGATCCGTATTGTTTTTGACCTAACCGCAGAAGAGCTGCCTGATTACCCCCTTCTCACGGTCCGGCGGGTTTGTACCTATGAATCTAACTGCAAGTTTTTGGCTCTGGAGAGACTTTAGTTCAAATTCCAACTTTAATAAATTAAGATTGTTTTTAATTTTTTTTTTAATTCTGATATGTCGTGTTGCATTGTCAGCGGTGATAGTAGTTTTTGATTTGTCTTAAGCAGATGTTATAAGTGCTCGAGTTTCCACATTCATCAGATCTAAAAACTATTTGGTCTCAACCTCCATGGGCAAACATTGTTTAACACTAGGAATGTAATTTAAATATGCAATGGGTTTTTAACCGATGTCAGGAAGGGCAAAATTGTGTTTCAAACATTGTCCCGTGGAGAGATGATTCCGCGAAGGGTCTTACACTATTTTTCCTGTTTTTGAGCTTTTGTGAAAGAGACTTAGCCCGAAAAAAGCCATTAGCTCAAGCTTTCCATGAAGCAGCAGCTTTTCATAGTTAATTGGTTTTTTAGCCTTTTTCTTATATTGAGTAATACAATCCTACTAATGTTAAGTTACGACTATAGTGGTAGACCTAACCTAACAATTACTACGATAATTTAAGGATCACCATAGACGTAATATGACTGAGATTTTACCAGACTAATGATGCGTCACCGGTGTTTTATGCAGACGAGTCAGGCACAATCTAGGATAAAGAAAATGGTATTAATGTTACGAAGATATCCTACCTTGAAAATACAAAAAGAACGTTTTTATGTTAAGCCAAATCTATCCAATCCAAAACAATCTCGGAGTCTATTATTGACGTGGCTAAGAAAAATATTGAATCATAAGAAAAGATAGCACAATGTTAAAAGATATAATTAAACTGAATGGTAGTATAATTTTGAAAAAAAAGGCACAACAATACCAAACACTGAATGATACCACGTTATTGAATTGACGCATAATTAAACTGATGAGCTATATTGACCAATAATAAAAGGATAGCCTACAAAAATAACTTAAAGACTTTGAACGCTTATAGAAGCTCCATTATATAGCCTTTACTTTAAAAAAAGAGGAAAAAATTCTCAATTGAATCAAAGGGATTTGTGCTCAAAAACAATAATATGCTTCGAATTTTGTAAGCCCGAATATTTATACATTTTGAATTGAGCAGGTTTTTTGCAAAAATAGAAACTTGAATAAGTCCTAAGCAAAAATTTCAGCAATATGTTCAATGTCTTCACCGAAAAAAAAAAATGAAAGTAAAGCACAAAAAAAATTGAAATTAGAAAGATCCACTGAAAACAGCAAACAATCTAAAAGTAAAGCAGCCCAGACAGGCGTAGCGTCATCACTCGTATGATGACCCTAAACTCTTTTCATTTGGCTCACTTTTAAAATTGTTTCTGTTCCAAATGGCTCTTTGTAATTGTGAGTTTTCTTTATTTTGTCATTTAGTTTTTATTGTTTAATAAAGACAATTAAATATACATCCAATATAATCGCTTAGATTTTATTCTAGACACTGTCTTCCTAAAAAGACCCTATTCTTCATAGCCTTCATATTTGGTTTGACTCATAGCAACATTGAAAATTAAATGTGTTCCAAACATCAAGGAATTCTCGGTTAAGATGTTCAGTATATTTGTGGTTATTAATTGAGTTTTATCAGTTAAATAAGTAGCAATCGTAATTGGTAAAACCTAGTAGCAATAGATAGGCATGAATAAGAAACAATAAACACGCCAAACTCCTTTAACCGAACAGATGAAAAACAACGTCAAGTGTGAGGCCTCTAATCCTCGACCCCTTGACTAAAAGTTTTATCGATCACAAGCTTAACTAGCAGGGCTTGTTTGTTTAATTACACTTTTACATAGAACTAAATGAGATATCTCTGAAGTTTATGGACATAATTTTTCATCGGAAGTTTTTTCATTCACTCTATTAGAAGTAAACTGTACATGCGATTCGCTACTTCGCCGTGTTCGCTCCCATTGAAAGCTTAGGCTTTCAACTCTCAAATGAAGTCATCTTCTGTTTGTTTTTGGATAGCTTTTTAATTTGTTCGGTCTCAAGGAACACTCATGGTTCCAAGACTATTTTACAAAATTCAGGCAAAGAGAATAAGAGAGATTACTGTCACAGACATCCGTTGTTTATTTTTTAAAGGCTAATTTGAAAGCTAATGCTCATATCTATGTACTTTTTTACAAAATTGTCTTGGTAACTACATAGCAGAATACCATATGGCACCAGAAAAGACACTTTTTGGAGCCATCCGTGGAGTGGAGAGGTTATGAAGCATAGCAAATCTACCATTAAAATCTCCGAGGTCGAAAACCCCTGGCAAGTACAACTCAATTAAAAAAGAATTGCTGTATCTTCGTGCTTTTGTAAGCATCAAAACATAATGTTAATAATAAAATAACTTGGGTGAAAACATTGTGACTCAATTAGGGGAAAATGCAAGCAATATTTGCAATTTTTCAATTGCAATCGATGAATCAATGGACAGCTGTTCCACCTTGCAACTGCTTGTGTTCATTAAAGGTGTGGATGAAGACATGGACATAATACGAGAGTTAGATTCCCTAAATAGCATGTATGGCAGAGCTACTGGAGAGGATGTATTCAATGAATTAAACAAAACATGTTCTGATTATTGGTCATTGAAATTTTCCCACTGTTGATTAAGGAAAGAACAGAAGTGGCATAAAGAAAGACTTTATTGGACAAGGAAAAAAGATGTATAATGAGAAAAACATTTCACAACCAATGTTGGTGAAGATGGTGAAATTAATAAGGTAAGGTGGGCTAAACCATAGACACTTCAGAGACATGTTGAAAGAAACACACACAGAATTGCAAAAATCCAAAACATGTTCTGATTATTGGTCATTGAAATTTTCCCACTGTTGATTAAGGAAAGAACAGAAGTGGCATAAAGAAAGACTTTATTGGACAAGGAAAAAAGATGTATAATGAGAAAAACATTTCACAACCAATGTTGGTGAAGATGGTGAAATTAATAAGGTAAGCTGGGCTAAACCATAGACACTTCCGAGACATGTTGAAAGAAACACACGCAGAATTGCAAAAATCCAAAACATGTTCTGATTATTGGTCATTGACATTTTCCCACTGTTGATTAAGGAAAGAACAGGAGTGGCATAAAGAAAGACTTTATTGGACAAGGAAAAAAGATGTATAATGAGAAACACATTTCACAACCAATGTTGGTGAAGATGGTGAAATTAATAAGGTAAGGTGGGCTAAACCATAGACACTTCAGAGACATGTTGAAAGAAACACACACAGAATTGCAAAAATCCAAAACATTTACTCAGTATCCCTATCAATATATTACAACAGAATCCATTTGAAGCAGAGCAAATGACCTCCTTAGGGACAAGTTCAAGAAGGACTTTTCAGTTCTGACCAGTTTTTGACCAAAGAAGACTTTATTAAGGTCAAAGCTTTTACATCACGGCACCTTTCAATTTTTGGAACAACTTGCTTGTGGGAACAGACATTTCCAAGGATGAAATACTTGAAGAACAATTTGTGAACTAACTCATCTGATGATAATCTCAGGTCACTGTTGATGTAAGGGATATCAAATCTAAAGCCAAAAATATCTACTATGTTGGCATCCAGAAACAATTTCACCATTCCCACTAATACAGGTGTTCATGTGCAGTGTATCAATACATTACTAAATAATATTAATATTATAAATATAAGAATATCAAATATATAATTTAAAATAAAATCTGTTGTTTTAATCAACAACATGTTTTAATTTTAATTTATTTGGACCTCTAGTGTGTAGCCAACCCCAAAATTGCTGTATGAAAGTTAATGTGGCCCTCCACGAGAAAAGTTTGGAGACCCCTGATTTAAATCAACATTCTCTGACAGTTTTTGCTTGATTCCTTTACACGTTCCTTAGATTTCCCGAGTCCAGCTTTCCGATTACAAAACAAATGCTTAAACATTTGCCAATTTGCAATAGCAACCCTTGCTACAGGGCCTGTTAGGATTATGTCATTCCTTAAGCATTACTCAGTAGACCTTTCGACTGTTTTGAACAAAATGACCATCTCAAGGTTTTGATAAAATGTCTTTGGAAGTTAAAATGAGGAGGAGGAGGAGGAGGGGGGGGGGTAGTAGTAGTAAAGAGAAAAGAAGTGACTGGTTGCCCTCTAGCTACTTTTAACTCTTTAGGATGACTCTAGACCTCTCAATTTCCAATTGAACGAACGCTTATGAAGTTCCTACGACTTCCTCATGCATGTGAAGTAGTTCTGGGGGAAAAACAGAGTAAATAAAAATAATAAATAATACAGAAAAGGCTTGTGACTTTTTACAACACGCAACGTTAGAGCGTCGTCTTTCATAGTAATTTATGTTGTTTATAAGTTTGAATTATTATATAATTTTATTTTTGCTCGTCCAAAAATTTAACATGGCTTCACTTTTCTTGGAAAAACTTCTTTTTTTGACTTCTTTTTACTTTAATCTGTTTTAACGCTTAATAAGTTTTTTCGTGTTTTAAAACTTTATGTTCTTGTAAAATACAAAGTTTATGTCACAGACACTTAAGACTAGGAAAACTAAACATAAAAAAAATTGGGAGCGGAGGGTATAGATCCCTACACCTCTCGCACACTGAGCAAGAGCGCTCATCCCTGAGCTACGCCCCGTTACAAATCAGCTGCTAAATTGACGTTAACATATATAAAACGAAATTTTATATAAACAAATAGAATCGAACGCTAAAACATTCAATTTTTAAATAAAGTTAAAATTACAACTAGTGCAACTATTGCAATCGTAGCCAATACACGATCCATACAAAATTTTGGGCTGTTACATAAAGGAGGTCCTAGACGATCAATCGTTTTGATCAAAAGTTTCCGTCAATCAATTGACTCAAGCATGATTGACCGTCTAGGAACTTGTTTGACGATTGAGTCAAGCGTTGACGGTGATTGATAAAAAGTTTGAATGGCTCTATCATTTTGACAAAAATCAGTGTGTTAAGGAGCCCCTAGACGGTCAATCATTTTGGTTAAAGTTACCGTCAATTGATTGACGTGTGCTTTAATCAACCTTCAATCGACTCTTCAATCAATCCTTCAATCTTGACCAAAGCTAATCTAACACAATGGTGTGCAATAGAAGGGGCGCTATCACCCCCCCCCCCAACACCAATATAATGGGCGTAGACCAAAAATATACCCGCCAATCAATAGGGATTAGACGTCAATTTATATATTTTGTTGCACTGGGACAGGAGCTATCACTCCATAGCAATGTTGTTCAGCCTTAACCTAAATGAAGGTAGATATGGGATTAAACCGAACCCCCCCCCCCCCTTTACACCCCCTTTCAATAAATACCTGAAATTTTTAAGAGTTAGAGAAGTTTGGGATCAAAATAAGCGCTTTGAGGCATCTGGCACCCTTCCCCCCAGCTACGCAATGACTTCCAATCCTACCTTCATAATAGCTGAATTATAATTATAAATCAATGAAAATATTCCTACAAAAATCATGTGATTCAGCTTAGTTAAATAAAACATTAAAATAAATGTCCATATTACTCATTTATCTTGTATGGACTACGTACCTTTTCAATATGGAATACGCCACCGTACGGCATTACTTCCTCTGCAACTGGGAAGCTCAACATACAGTTTTGCGACATTTTAAAACCGATTACCTATCGATTAGTGGTTTGGTGCAACAAAAGGGTAGAAAACACCACCCTCCCGGGGAAAAATCTTTTTGGCCACTTAAAAAAGGCACTAGAACCTTTAGTTTCCTTTTAATGAGGCCTCCCTATACCTTATAGCAGTGGTTTTCAAATTTATTTTGACACTGTACCCCTTTTTACCCACAAAATATTTTAGGTACCCTTTCTCAGCTACCGGTACTAAGTAAACTATAGCTAAAGTAATAAGCAAACCTTAAAGCCTTAAGATTTTAAACTCAATTACGCAACATGTTTAAGTAAAAGAAAGAGATAATTTTTTACAAACTTTAAACAAACACACAAAATTTAAAGAACAAAAAGCGCTTACTTTCAAAGATATTAGTGAGAAGGATGAGCTTGTTTCCCTTTAAACAGTTTATCCAAACTGGATTATAACTTAGCCAAATACAATCTTAAATCATCTTCAACATTTAATTTGTTTCTAGATTTACTTTTAAGATAGGTTAAACTTGAGAAACTCTTTTCACATAAATAAGTAGTGGAAAACCCTACAAGAAATTGAACAGCAGTGCTTGACAGTTCTTTGTATTCCTTCCCAACACCGATCCAGAAATCTAAAAATCTAGTACCAGCATTCAAATATTCATTTTTCATGATGAGATCACATGAGACTTCAATGAGTTGCTACTTTTGTAAGGTAGTAGGGTTAGTGTCCATAGCATCAGCATTAAAGGGGTCACGTGTCCAGTCTAACTGTTTCTCCAAAAGCGGAAAGTACTCTCTTGTGCGGACCTTCAATGCATTCAAATGCTGGCTCATTTGAATCTTTGAGTTCAGTGAAATCAGAAATGTTTTTCTCATTATCTTGCAAAAATGTATGTAATCTTTCAAACGGCTCGCAGTTGTTATTTTCTATTTGTTTTTCCCAGAGAATGATCTTTTTTACCATTGCATCATTTTTTATATAAAAAATATGAGAAGCACTGTCTTGCATGGATAAATTCCAGAAGTTGAGTTTTTCAAAAATATCACTTAAATAAGCCAACTTCAAAAGCCCATCAAAATCAGTAAGTACAGAAGATAGATGGGACTTGTACAGAAGATAGTACAGAAGATAGGATGGCACTTTCATTTTGTTCTGTGTTTTCCCTACTTTTAAGATCTTCTAAAAGACGTTCAAATTACTGTAACTCCTTTTTTTACTAAATTATCATGTTTGCTTTCAAAATGGCGTTTTAAAAGAGAAGGTTTCATAGATTTGTTTGATAAAATTTCAAAACAATTAACACATTATGGATTGGGCTCGTCTGTGCTTCCTGTCCAAGTAAAACCTAATTTAAGTACAACTCGTCATATTTTCTTTTTTTACTTATAGATTGAAGATTCATTTGCCAGTTTTTTCTTTTTTTTTAATTTTTTCCTTTGGCTGTTCATTAGTAACAAAACGTTCAGTACTAGTTTCATTTTGTGAAGTTGATGGCCCAGAGCTTTGATTCAGATCTTCATGAGGCCCTTTCTTTAGGAGCCATTTATCCATTGTTAATTTTTATTATAAAATTCACTTAAGTACCTGGATCAATACACTGAAGTACTGTTTGAACAGGATTGAGTTTCCGCAGAATAACACAACACGCCACACAAATAATACAATATTGAGAGTGAGCTTGTAATAACAGGCAATACTACTGCAGTACAGAGACTGGCCCGCCTACACTGTCACTCTGATAACTAAGCCTTAGTTGCGCACGCACGTCAACGTATCTCAACTGAAATCGCTTGAGAGTCATAAAAGACAATTCTAACACCTTTGCCAGTCCTAGAGTTAAAGGGTTGTTTTAATTTTTGTTGACCGACCACGTACCCCCTAGAAATTTTTGCGTACCCCCAAAGGGTAAGCGTGCCACAGTTTGGAAACCACTGGTTCAATACTATCAAGAAAGGAAAAAAAAAACAAAAAAAAAACACATCTGTGATCTTCCACCTGGGAAAAAAAGCTAAATTTTTGTAGAGTGAGAGATTTCGTATTAGTGTTCTCTAGTGTTTTGTGATTTTCATCAAGATCGCTTGTCTTCTTGGAGGCATTTGCACTTTTTTTTATTGTAAATCAGGCAAATTTTCTCAGCCTTGTAGCTTTTGATGGGTAACTTTAAACTTAATTAATTTTATTTATTTGGACTCAACATAAAAATCTAGTTCTTTTGATGTATTTGATTGTTATCAAACTTTCTTTTCAGAGTTTCAGTTATTATTAGTCTGAGTCACACCTTATCTTCAGTTCGTTTCCAGAACTGATTGATTAATTTAAAGAAAAGTTAGAAAAATGTTTTTTTTTGACATGCCAGTGCTATTCTTTTGGATATTTTGGCGTAATAATAAACTTGATTGATTGAAAAAATGAATATTTTATAGAAAACTAGAGAGCAGAATTAAAGCCAAAGATGGCTTTATACTAAAAGAAAAAGATACACAAGACATGAACAAATGGACAAATAAAAAAAACAACACAATTGAAAAAGTCAAGCAATAACACTCAAAACATTGAAATTACATCGTCCATGCCTCTAAGCCTTTCTCTATAAGACTTTCTACCGTAATAATTAGGTCCCTAAAATACCCTAAGTATTTTGTATCTAATACCCTAAAATACCTTGAATACCCAGGTATTTTGGTGGTCCCTAAGTCTCCAAAATACCTGGGAGCAGTGGTGCATCCCCACGAAAAGTAATAATCCTTAAATTCTCCACACTTTGGCAATGAATCATGAAATGTTCTTGATCATCCCCACACTCTAATTTGAAAAGTGAGTGATGACCCACACTCCCCAAAAAAGGGTGACCCCAGTGTCTCCTATGCTGTGGTACACAATTTGGTCGCACCTGCAACTAAAACTTAAGCACCCTTCACAGTAGGTTCAATCTCAAGCATAACTCTTCTCCATACACTACCTTAACATACTTATAAAACCTTTGACTTCTCAATACCAGTAAGCCCAACCTGAATCTCCTGGTCCCGAAGGCACGATTCCAACATACCCAGGAAATCATCAGGTTTACAATGGATATCCTGGCCCTCACTCCATGCCCATAAAAAGCGAGCCTTCTGAACCCTATAGCACATAAATAAAAACGAAAGGAATCCATAGCAACGTTATTGCTACTGCCACTTTTCTCTAAAATAAATTAAGAAAAGAAAGAGGGATTAAGTCTAAAATTAAAGATAACAGGAAATAAAACGTTACATTTGACAGAGTTAGACAACTGACTTACTGCTGTAGGGTTGTTTTCATTTTTTGGATTTCTTTCATTTCTGCCTTAAGATTTTCACTGACAATTTTCCTATCATTATCATTCAATCCCAAACCAGGAAGAGCCATAAGTTTTTTCAATATTGTTGTTTCTTTTCTGAAAAGAAAAAACGAAATCAAGCATGGAAAGAAAACTTTAGAGAAAAAGAAAGGAAGAGCAAGAGAGGGAGAGAGAGAAAGAGAGAGAAAGAGAGAGAGAGAGAGAGAGAGAGAGAGAGAGAGAGAGAGAGAGAGAGAGAGAGAGAGTTTTCAATTTCACCCCCCCCCCTTTCATCAACAATACACACTTCATCCTTTTTTTTATTTTTATGTATGCATCTTTTCAAATGAACAAAAGTCAGATGTTAATATTTAATTCAATCGACGAAATTGTGCTTGTTCATCCAATTCATCTGAAGCGCTGCCCCATAGAAAGTTGGAAGATTTGGGCTTGTAAACGCTTTTCTGAAGCCTTAAGTACCTCCCGTCCCCATAAAACAGTCCGCTAGCCTTCACACTAAAAGCTAGTGTTAAACTATACAATACTTAATAATCTTTAATTTTATAACAGGCGTTAGTCTATACTACCGATACGTTATTTTTAAATGTATTTATGTTTATGTAAATCTTGCGCTGTGAACCTTTATTGTCTCTGAGATTGGTAGGCTGTATAAATGCCCTTTCAATAGTCCTCGGGATTTTCGCTAGATAACATTTTGACTCTGTGCAGGCCAAACTTTTTTTCTTATAATTGTAGATTTTTGTAGCTTAAGGGTTTGCATACATTTTGAGTTATTTCCCTGACTTTCATAAAGGTCACTCCCCTTTTTGCGTGATGTTTAACCAATTTTCAAAAATATAAAAAAACCATATACTCATGGCCTTTGAAGAGCAGCTGTAAAAGTATAAGCCTTCTGCGCCATTGGCACTTTACTGAAAACTATATGTGTCTTGAACAGTCTTGGAAAGAACTAATAAAATTAAAGTGTATATTTGATATAAAATGACATTAACTGCTCAAAGTTCATCAGTTCAAAATTTTATTTCGTTGTAATTTAATTTTATTTTCAATTTTGTCATATGTACAAAGAAACTATTTGTAATATAATTCGTTTTCAATAAAGCGCCAATGACGCAGAAGGCTTTATACTTTTACAGTTAGGGAAGGAGACAGTAGCCAAACTCTTGTTTGTAGTGATTCTTGTTCGTTTCAAGCTTGATTTGCATATTCAATTTAAGTTTCACTCATTTTAAGATTTATTTATTCATTTATATTAGTATCAGCAGTATGTTTTATTTGCTATGACTGTTTATTAAATTTCTGTTCGTTTTGGGTTTCATTTATTCTTTAATAGTAATTTTTAGGTTTTGAGTTTGAATTATTACAGATTTTATTTCTGCTTATCTTAAGTTTAATATGACTTTTACTTTTCTTTGAAAAACTCCTTTGTCGGAAAGTTTTTTTTTTTATTTCTGTTCGTTTTTGATTGCCAAAGCTTAAGTTTTTCAAAATCCCCTATTTGAAAATATTTTTGTTTTTTCAACTTCAAAGTTTCATCAAAGTATAAAAAACTAGCATCAAAGTAACAATATCAAAGTAACAAATTATCAAAGTAAAGAAAGTATCAAAGTAAACAAAGTAGCAAAGTAAACAAAGTATCAAAGAAGCATTAAGCAACTTGCATAACTTACAGCCCTTGTCCTCTAAACCAAACTTGCCCCTGAAATCAGTAAATCCAAGTATCAAAGTAACAATTAACAACTTACATAACTCCAGTCCTTTCCACGGGGGCTGGGGGGGAGGGGGTTAAACGCCGACACATAGTTATTTGGCCTTTGGACTGTTTTGAAAAAATGGCTATCTCAAATTGTTGATGCATTTAGGGAATAGCTGGTGAGAGGAGGGGGGGGGGCTGGTTGCTCTTTGATCACTTATGACTCTTAAAAAATAAGAGCTAGAAGTTTCAGTTTCCAATCGAACGAGCCCCCTGCAAAGTTAATACGACCACCCATTCCACAAAAACCTTATATTCTAACAATGGGCAACTTGCATAAGTCACAACCCTTGCCCCAGGGCTGTGGGGTATTTTTCAACCCCCTAAGCCATAGTTTTCTGAATTTGAGACAGTTTTGGACAAAATGGCAAAACAACATTTTAATCGGATGCACTTTAGGAAAAATGCACGTGAGGGGGGAGGGGCTGGTTACCTTCTGATCACTTTCGAATCTTAAAAAGGGGAAACGAAATCTTAATTTCCAATCGAATGAGCCCCCTCCAAAGTTTATACGACCACACCCTCCATAAAATTTTTTATGTTAACGACGGGTAACTACCATAATTTATAGTCCTTTACCCGAGGGCTGGAGGGGGGCGGGGGATTTCAAACCTGGAATCATAGTTATTTGACATTTGGACTATTTTGAAAAAAATATGGCTATCTAAAAATTTCGATCTGATACATTTGGGGGAAACGAGAGCGTGGGGGAGGGGCTAGTAGCCTTCGGATCACCTTTGACTCTTAAAAAGGAAATAGAACTCTGAATTTTCAATCAAATAAGCTTCCTCTAAAGTTTATATGACCACCACTTTAATAACAACCTGATAAGCTCCTGAGACATAAATTACAACCCTTACCCCGGCTCTGGGGAATGTGTCAACCACGAAAGCATTGTTATATGATCTTTGGACTATTTTGAACAAAATGGCTATCTCAAAAGTTAGATTGGATGTAATTTGGGAAAAGAGGGCGTGTTGGAGCAATTTGCCCTCCAATAACAAAAGGGAAATAGAAATTCCAATTTCCAATCAAATCAGCCTCCTCAAAAGTTTACACGGCCACCTTTTTGATAAAACCTTATATACCCCCGGGCCATAGCTTATAAACCTTGCCCAATGGCTCTGGGGGTCGTATCAACCCCGAAGGCATTGTTATATAATGTTTGGACTATTTTAAGGACAATGTATATTTCAAATTTTCAACCGGATGCATTTGGGGAAAAGAGGGCGTGGGGTAGAGTGTTACCCTCTGATCATCTTTGGCTCTGAAAATGGGGAACTAGAACTTTCAATTTCCAATTAAATAAACCTCCTCCAAAGTTTATATGACAATTCCCTTCCATAAAACCTTATATACCCTGGGGTATAACTTACAACCCTTGATCCCGGGCTTTGCAGGGCTGTGTAAACACCCAGAGGCATGGTTGTATAATACATGGGCTATTTCGAACAAAATGGCTATATCAAAATTGTGATCAAATTCACTTGGGGTAAAAGAACCTGGGGGAAGGCTAGTTTCCCTCTAATCGCTTTGACTCTTTAAATGGAACTAGAACTTGCGATTTATAATCAAATAAGCGCCCTCCAAAGAGTGTATGACCACCCCTTCCATGAAACCTTATAAGCCCCGGGGAATAGCTTACAACACTAACCCCCCGGCTCTGGGAGGTTGTGTTGACTCCAAAGTTTTTGTTAACTGATCTTAGGATTATTTTGAACAAAATAGCTATCTCAAATTTGTATCGGATTCGATGCACTTGGGGAAAAGATTGCGTGGGGAGGGCCTAGTTGCCCTCCGGTCCCTTTTGACTCTTGAAAAGGGAACTACAACTTTCAATTTCTAATCGAATGAGCCCCCTCATTCGACCAACCTTTCAATAAGAACCTTATATGCCCCGAGGCATAACTTACAACACTTGTCCCCGGGTTTTGGGGGGTTGTGTCGACCCGGAGTGTTTGATATCTTATCTTTGAACAAATTTGAACAAAATGGCTATCTCAAAATTTTGGTTGGATGTATTTGGAGAAAAGAGGGCGTGGGAGGAGGTCTAGTTGCCCTCCGATCACTTTTGACTCTTAAAAATAGAACTAGAACTTCCGATTTCCAATCGAACGAACCCCGTCCATAGTTTATACGACCACCCTTCCCATAAGAACTGCCTCTGGGAAAAAAATTATAAAAAAAAAAAAAAAAATTTAAGCCTTATGACCTTTATTACTATTGGCAACGCTATAGCATTGCCTCTGATCTTGCTTCGTCTATATCCCATTCACTTAAAAATATTTGTCTCCGTAAGAGGAAACAAGTATGGTTTTGGCCAAAATTCTTTTAAAGAATTCAAGAACGCAATAACAAATTCAAACTGAGACTTTCAGCTTATCTTTTGAAACATCTTGCATTGGTGATTCATGTACCGTTGTAGCATTTCTTAAATCTGTGTTTATCTCCAAGGGTTTTCCCTACTTAATTGAAAAATACCTGAAATATCCCATTATATTTGGTAATGTATTAAAACTAGCGTTAATAAATATACCTGTTACAATGTTTTCCTAGTTGTCAAGGATTTTAGAAAAGAAAGTAGGAGAAAGAACTTTAGCTTATTTGGATAAAAGTAATTGTGCCAATAACGCATGTTAGTCGCACAGCCTGAACAATAGAAATGATTATTTCACGAGTCATTATTTTTATGTAACCAAAAGCATGAGGCGAGCGAGCAAAGAACTGATAAAAAAAACAAAATTAATAGAGAAGCTAGTTTTGGCTTTTGCAAAAGGAACAAAAACAACATTTTGACTTTCTAGTCCAGAGCCACATGCAAGAATTTGTATTTGGAGGGAGGGGGTTACTAATAAAACGTCAGAAATTAATCAAATTATATGGAATATCTAAGAAGTGATGTGAAAACCCGTGAAAAATTTCCTAAATTTCCTAAAAGTTTTCCAAAAATGTTCCTAAATCTGCTAAAAAATAAAAGTTTTCCTAAATTTCCTAAATAAAGTGGGCGAGGGCAACTCTTTCGTCCCTCTTGGCGTGCATTTTCTATTCAATCTCTTTTTTCTATTTTGAATGTTGTCGTATACTTTTTTAAAACAATTTTCCAATTAATATGAACCACATGTTACTGATCCACGCGAGATGCGACACTGGCGCACGGGGGGAAATCATTGACATATCTGTATGAACCTTCGGTTCAATACTTCGGCTCAGCATTCTCTAGAAAGTTACTTAAAGAATAAATTTAATATAATTAATACTTCTCTAGCTCTCTAAGTTCATTAGCAGGGTTTGAAATGACATTTTCTTGGTTTTGGATGGTGGAGAGTGACGCACTCATTGCCTGATCTTTAGCTTCACTGAACAGCCTCTCAGAGTTTTGGATTAAGAGCTGAGAACGTTCAACTTTTTGATACCTGGAAAAACAATAAAATTGACATAAACCTCATAACCGCAGCTAAGTTAGGGGATTAAATGACTTCGTTAAGCAACATAGATTTCAAGGAAAGGGTGAAACTGAAAGATGCCCAGTGGGTGCTTCAACAGTACTTAACAACTAGGGGCTTGTATAAAGAGGACCCCCTTTAGGCATGGGAGATGACAAAACATTTTGGTATACTTGGGATTCCAATTATTTCTGGGAATCCCACTGGGAAAGAAAAGGGACCCTCTAACCGACTTGAGAGCAAACCAGATACAAGAAAACGAATAGCCACTGATCGATTGTGTTGAGTTTAAGGAGGTGGGGTATACATATCGGTTACATGAAAACGATCACAATATAACATTTAAATTGCTACAAAGGAGCAAACTAATTATTTTTTGCTAGGATATTTTAGCAAAAGAACTTAAAAAGTAGTGGATGTCCGAAAAGTCCAAAAAGCAAAATTCATTTACTTAAATTTCGTCAGTCAGCAAAATTCATCAATTTCGTTAGGCACAGGCTTAAGGCCTAGAGCTTCATATTTTTCATAAATGGCATAAAGTATCAATCAGAACGACTAAAATATTCTCAAATTAATATAATACGAGCTATATTAATAATAATCCGTATAAACTAAACACACAACACAAACACGGGATTCAATGAATTATTTCATTTTTTCCTTGGCGAGGCTGGGCTCTCCTGCAGGATGTTCTTTACGGTGTTACCTAGCTCTTTAGTCAAGTTTTATTTTGAGTACATATACGTAACCGAAGTCTACTGTTTCCAGACATATCGTGCATGCAACCAGTTTCATCCAGTAGTTGAGCGATGCCAAGCCCCAATAATTTAATAATTCAACAGAAAAAGAAAATTAGCAAAATAAAAACATGGCCTCCAGACATAAACTGATGAACAAAACAACAAATTTGGCCCAACTGTAACCATAAAGCCACCAAAAGAAAATTTTGACATAGCCAACAGATTTAAAATTATCGAAAACTATATTTTTGAGAATTTCAGTTTCAGAGACAGTCACGCCTCGCAATGACACATTCGTTCCGAAGAATGTCGATGTTAAAACTTCAAAGACTAACTTTCATTCGATTATCGAATTTTTTAGGTCTGAATTTCAAACTCCATAAACTTTCAATAATGAAACTGTTATAATACTTTAATTGGGCTGAAAGCCGCAATGTGGCGTTGGATATCTTTCGGCTTGAAACACCTAAGTTTTCAGTATTCAAAATACTTATCTCCGAAGGCTAGTATCTTTATATTCGATACTGCCTCTCTGTCTTAAAACAACATAATTTTTTAATGTTGGAAGTGGCAACCATACCAGTCTGGAGGTGGAGGTGCTGATTCCAAAGGAGCGTGTTCCAATTCTGTCCTGTCCTGGCTTCTAAGAACTTCATAAACCAGGTCCTTCATGCCTTTCACACGAAGAGCATAAGCCGCTTCCATCTTTAAGCTAAAAAAATAAGAACTTGCTAAATTCGTGATTGCTAAAACGTTGAAACAGCTTAAAAAAGAAAAACAATCAAAGCTCACTACGAAGGTATTTAAAGATTGCAAAAATAAATTTACGAGCAATTAATAGAGATTTTGTTCTCCTTTTTACCTGAATGTTTACCCTCCTACCTTTTTGTTTCTCTTTTATTGTCAATAAAACTGCCATTCGAAATGTTTAGGGTGTTGCAAAAAAAGAGAAAAGACATAGACTCCGAATTGACATACTGATTAAAAGACTATGACAAAAGACAAAAGACTATGTGAGAAAGGGGATTTATTTCATAAAAAATTAAAATACATTCTTTCCCACAACTCAAATTGATTTAAACTGGAGCGAAAAAAAAAAACAAGACAAACAGGAACTTTTAGATTTTGAAAAGCCGGCCGGCCGAAAAGAAAGGTTTCTTCTAGATGAGTGAGTAAGGAGGAAGCGCCTCGAAGGCCCAGACCACTTGTTTCCAAGTTTGTATTACTGTCTATATTTTAATCAGATTTTATTTGATAAATTTGAACTCTTTTTGCTTTATTGGCGAATCTAAACCGTCCCTCAAAAAAAAAAAGAAGAAAAAACGAAAAGAAAAACAAGTCCAGCAACAATGTCTTGTATTTAAAATAAAATCCTAATATGTAATTCAAATAGTCTTTTCACATTTTGCATACACTATTTTTTTTCAGCGACATCTATGCCTTTTTAACGGTAATCTTATTCAACAATAGGTTTACTTCTTTAGTTTGCAACATTTTTAATCTCCCTATGGAAATACTAGGGGAGGGGAGGTATTCATGCAGCATCCGACCAGTAAACCTTGAGATCTATCTTTCGGGCTGCTAACTCTTGGTATTAAAAAAAGAAAAAGAAAGAATGAGACAAAGACTAGTCTGTCCTGAATGCCGATTAAGAGTGTTTTGAACTCGGTTAAATGTGGAGGGTGCAATGGTTCATTTCATGCAGGAACATAAAATTGTGCCAAAATTGTCCAAAAGCCTAAATAGAATTAATACAGGAAACAGCCTAGGGCCCTCCGAGATTGAAAATCTACAATCAGTATATTACAACAACAAAGTTTGTTAAGAAATGAGTAAAATACTTTAGCCTTTAGAAAAGCAAAGGATTGAAATAACTCAAAATAAAACTTACCTTCAAATGAAAGAAATGTGAATATCCAGTGAAAAAAGTGGCCACAATTACAGCCTCTTATTAGACCAATAAATTTGGAGTAAGGGGCCTTGATTTCCATTCTCCCATTTTAGATAAGAAGTCTCTATTTTTGTCCCTGATCAATGTTATTCATCGCTTCAAAAAAAAAAAAAAAAAAAAAAAAAAAAAAAAAAAAAAAAAAAAAAAAAAAAAAAATCTTAGGAATCCCATTTGCCAAGGCATTTGAAATGATCTTAATAAAGCCCTGTTCTCAATCTAAGTTTCTTGTTCCGTAGCTACAGCTACCAGTGATTACCTTGCTAAAAAAAAAACGGGGCGTGTTTTGATTGGTGCAAGAATGAATTTACTTAATATGCTCAATGTGTACCATTATACTCACACATTATTGTAGGCAGACACTGAAGCTATGTTAACACGAAAATTTAAGAGATAATATTGACATAGATCCCAAGGATTGTTAGGAGAAAAAAGGGAATTTACAGGTTTTTATCGTAGGCCGCCTTTTCTTCGAGTAGTTTTTGTTCCATTTCAGCAATTTGGGTTTTTATATTCTCCCTGATCGGCTTGAGTCAGACTTCAGAAGAGTGATTTCTTCGTCTTTTTCCTCTATCTTTAGAACAAGCTCATCAACCTAAAAGAGGAAAACTATTTACTAAAAAGTAAAGTAGGCTAAAAAAAGTTGAAAAGGTTATGCTAAACCAAGCTGTACTTTCCTCAATATACAAAAGTAACACAATAAATAAAATCTAATTTGTGCATGAATTTCAAATTTTAGTTCAAATTTTATTAGTTTCTATTAAGGAGAGAAGAAAATAATAAAGCGGAAATTCAAAGCCATTTGCAAGTGTCACTTGGCAATAAAAATAACAGTTTTGGTGCCATTTCTGAAGTGCTGGGGCTAGCGGTGGTCCTAGAAGATGGGCAGTGGGCTAATTCAAACAGAAATTAAAACTTTTAGTGCCAATTTTAATTGACCGAGAAGATTGGAGGGCAACTAGCCATAAGCATTATTTAACTGGCGTTTTTGTGTTGTTAGAGTAATTTTTCTTTGTGACTAACCTCTGTTACACACAACATCATATCCAGGGAAATTTCCAGTTTGCATATCTATCACTTCAGAGCTACAGACCGCTGATCCCCAGAAGAAGAAAAACAGCTGCGAAACAGTACGTTATTCCACAACATAACAAACTGACTTGTGATTTTGGCATTTTTAACATACACAACGCTACGGTGTGGCATAGCCGAACAGTGCTACAATTAGCACTATAGTGCTACAGGCGGCAGCCCAGTCCTTAGTGGAAACTATTTGTTTTGTTAGCTAGTGGAAACTACACAGCTATAACAGTTTTGTTATAAGAGAAGGAGAAGTTAAAATGGGAAGCTGAGAAAAATTTTCCTTCGATAGAAATTATATATAAAAAATGGTCTTAACTATTAAATGGTGTTGCCGTCATAATAGCTGTTGCTCAAGCTTGCGCCAACCGTGGTCTAGAAAAGTAAAGAGTGAGCAGGGTGCAGAGGAAGTAATGTTTTTTCCTTAGTCATCCCAGGTTGCAACTGTTGCTGCAACCATGATCAATAATTTTTAGCTAAAACAATAGAAATAAGAAATAATTATACAAGCATACCTGGACTTGCAAAACTGTCCCGCAAAGCTTGGTTAATCTTTTGTAGTATAGACTATAGGATCCTATTTTAGCAATAGACCACGTTAACCTATCATCACCTAAGTTATAAAAACAATCTTTTTCACGTGTTGTTTTTATTACAATAAAAACGGTCAACGATTAATTTAACGGTCAAAGGGAAGGAAAGAACGAAGTTGAATCTTAAAATGACCAAAAATTATTGCTTAACTGTCTATCTAACATATATCGGTAAAACTAGTGCAAATATACCAACTGATGATATTTCCCTATGTTTGTATGATTATAGAAAACTAGCGCTTTACTGAAGACACAAAACAATATATGAGTCTTGGTAAATCCAAATCAAACCAATTAAAGACACTTTTTACAGCATAAAAATAAAGCATTTTAGGATTGTTGCTTCGTTTTATTTTTTCGTTTAATTTAGCATCACTTCTGCACAATGAGCTCAGTCCAGTAATTGGATCTCGTTTTGCTTCTGAAAAGGACATTTCAGGATTAGTTTGTACACAAGTCCGAAGGAAAGCCATCTTGATAGTATTAAGACTATAGACTAGCTTTAGAACTTGTATTAAAACTTGAAATTATCCGTTGTATAAAGAGAAATAACCGGATTTTCGGAGTTCATATTTGTTATTCATATCGAGAATGCAAGTTTTGTTTACAATTTAAAATTTCATATTACTCACTATTAGTATTATAGCTGGTGAGAACAAGACGTTACCTGATAAATCATTCCGTTATTTTTGTATGCTGTTCAATAACTTTGCGGTAATTAACTTTGCGGAGTTCATATTTGTTATTCATATCGAGAATGCAAGTTTTGTTTACAATTTAAAATTTCATATTACTCACTATTAGTATTATAGCTGGTGAGAACAAGACGTTACCTGATAAATCATTCCGTTATTTTTGTATGCTGTTCAATAACTTTGCGGCAATTAAAATAATATTTATTTTTATTCTCATGCGTTTAAGATAATTTTAAATGTATACTGAAAGTTACTGACACCATAGCTGGTGTAGGACTATGAAAAGCGTTAAAGATTAGTTTGTTGTTGTCAGGTACGTACTCACTTTTGACTCCTAAATCAATATTCTTGTTTTTATACTTGGTTTTTGTGTTTTGCGCTAGTTTTCTATAATCATATAAAATTAAAGAAGTATCATCAGTTGGTATATTTGCACTAATTTTATCGATATATGTTAGATAGACAGTTAAGCAATAATTTTTGGTCATTTTAAGTTTTTATTTCTTGAATTAATTTACATCAGAACTAAGCATTGTCAGATAAAAACGGATAAATAGTGCTTTTCCTGTTTCTTGATATTTCAAGATTTCTGACTAAATCAACTAAAGTACTAAACAGACCCTCGGTCACCTTTAGCATCATGCATAGCCCAATTTTTAAGACACCAGAGGCATCTATAATTTGTACATTCTCTGAAGATTTCTTCGGGAAATATTATGTTTTTTCTTGTTATGTTGGCAGATTAGAGACAAGAAGGGTTTTCATCAATTACAGTTTTTGTGTTTAGCTTAAAAAGTGATCCGTTGTTTCATTACACTGTGATATGAGGCATACTTCGTGAAATTAGAATTGTAATTTTCCAATGTCCAAAAATGACACGTTATTCTATTTGGCAAACCATGTCGGATTTTGTTGAGAACTTTCACTAAACTACAACTATAATTTTTCAGATTTGAGCTTCTGTCGTTTTTCCTTTCGTTGCATAGCATCTTCTCATTTCCTGATGATATTTACGCATGCTTTTTGTTGTTTAGTGTAGGTTTTCTTTTTTTCTCCACTGATGACTTTGTGACCCAATGCCAAAGTATTTCAGCTTTAGTGGGTATACACATTTTTACTGTTGAAAGTAAAATATTGATTCATTATCTATATATTTTCATTTTATTTTATGTAAAGAGGGATAGTAAGAGATAAGGGGAGGGTAAAATTGAAAAGGTGAAAGAGAGAGACAAGAAGTAGGGGGAGAAGAGATAAAAGAGAGAGGGGAAAAGAGAGAAATACAGAAAAACAGACAGTAAAAGAGAATAGAAAAAGAAGCCGAGGTAAGGAGAGAGATACTCCCCATCTTAGTATGATGGGCAGGTTCAAAACATAAAAAGGTGTATTTTCAAGGCTTTAATTGTTCATTTTTAAAGGGGTCCTTTCTACCGATCTTAGGAGTGGCCTCTTCCCGCTATCGCTTTTGTCTGCTGGCATTTGAATACACGGAAAAACGGTGAAAAGGCTTAGACAGGGTATCTACCAGATGAACGATCTACTAGAATCTAATCTATAAATTTATATTTTTGTAAGATTTTCCAATTTGTCTGATGTAATTCTTCAGCTCAGTCAAATAAAAATAAACAAGTCCTGATGGATGCCTTTTTTTGGAAGTTAAGATTAGATGAATATGATTTATTTGAATAAAAGATGAGCTACCCTATCGAAAAGCTGAGTAGACTTGCGGACCGTGAGTCGCGACAATACCAAGGTTAGAATTTACTTCAATAATACTTTGTAAATTATACACAAACAAAAAAAGGACAGGGTGGAAACAAGGTGGAAACAAAATACAAAAATATACACGCAAAACACAAGAGAATGATTCTTGATATTACGAGTTAGTGAGAATATATTACATCATCCTTATACGCCTTTCAATGCGCTCTTTTTACACCTAAATGAAAGGTTCAATTCTAACTGAGTTAAATCAAATCTTCTTTGTCATTTCAAGATATCGATTTCCCGTAACTCTGAAAATCAAATTTTGTCCATTACATTCAAGGATAGAATTATAATTTATGTATTAACAAATCCAAAAGTTGCTGTAGTTACATAAAGATTTCTAATTCACTTTCGAAGCAAAAATGTGCAAGATTTAATTGGTTTTACTTCGGTTTATTGTTAGCTTTACTTAAAATATAGCATATTCTTCATGGCCAATTTTCTGACAACTGTAAACTTTTCATACAAAACTGTATAAAATACTTTATTTTAGTAACATTAATTTGCTAGTTCATATCCCGAAAATTCGTTTGTGTTAATTTTGACGATACATTAATAGTTAGCACTATCTTGCATTAACTTTAAGAGAGAAAACAAGGGATTCTGAATATTTTTAGCAGCTAACCAAATGGGAGGGGGGGGGGGAGGAAAACTTGAGCGCAAATTTTTTAGGGATTCGATAAAATAATAATAACTGAAATACGTTGTAAAACAACCAAAACATTTGAAACGAAAAAAAAACTTCTCAGACGTTTACTACAACATATTGATCACCGTGTTATTTCATTAAAAAAGTTGTACACAATAAACTTCCTACCCAAAAGGCAGCATTTCTC
Organism: Artemia sinica; assembly: GCA_027921565.1. Classification (NCBI taxonomy): domain Eukaryota; kingdom Metazoa; phylum Arthropoda; class Branchiopoda; order Anostraca; family Artemiidae; genus Artemia; species Artemia sinica. The sequence continues at coordinate 28,914,869 of CM051265.1, read as the reverse complement.
TGTCATCAAAATTTCTTTTGCTATATTTCAACTAGTTGTGAAATAGGATTCGGCAAAAGGGAAGGTGTGGGTTGCTATTCTCCTCTCGTCAGTCCAGAACAAACCTCTAACCCTCACCAAAAATTGTTTACAATGCTAATATTACTAATAGAAAATAAGTATTCATTGCTATTCCAAAGCGTCACAATAACACAAATGACATATTTTGATTTAACAAAAATAAGAGATTTTGAAGTATGAGAAGAGCCCGAGGAGAAACTAACGTTAAAACTACTTTACACTTAAGATAAAGTTGACGATAAAAGTAAACCACTATACAGCAATTGAATCTCTACAGTATTTACATTTACTATTGTAACAGGTGCTTCAGATTTGTACTTGAATTTGAAAAATCAAGAGGTTCATAATTTTCTTCTTCAATATCAAGAATTAAGTACATGAACAAATGTAGACTTAAACAGCGCATTAGAAATGTATTCTACATTCTTTTTTCCAGCTTCAGTCAAATAATCTCAATATTATGTAATGTGTTTTAGGGAATTCTAGAGTCACGAGGTACCGAAACAAATTGACAAAAACATTTTACTAAACAGCCCCAGCTAGTGCATCTTTCGAGTCAATTAAAGCAGCCAAAAGCGAAGTGAAGGTGTCACAAGCAGACCGTACTTGGAAATACTCTTGGTAGTCCCAAAGTACACTTCCGTACTTATGGACTTTGAGTATATTGTTAGGTTAGGTTATATTGTTAGGACTTTGAGTATATTGTATATTGTTAGGTAGTTATGGACTTTGAGTATATTGGAAATACACTTGGTAGTCCTAAAGTACACTTCGGTACTTATGGACTTTGAGTATACTGTTAATAAATAAAAGTTCAAATAGTGATAAAATCCTTTTAATAGACAGTGTTTCACAAACAGTGATAGTAATTCACAAAAATACCAGATATTTCGGTCACATATGCAGTGACCGTCATCAGTAGTGAAACTAAACTAAAACAATTTAAAACAATAGTTTATATACGAAATCAAATAAAACTACATATTGTTTAATTCTTTAATTCTTTTCAAAGCAAAGGCGGAAGCTAGCCTTTATTTATTGTCATGGAAAGGCAGTGTGGTCTCCGAAATTATCTAGAACATATTGTTGTTTTACTGAAGCATTAAGTACTCTAAGATAGTTATACTTTAATAAGGATGAAGGTTGAATTTTATCAGAGACCTTAAAAATTCTGACTTTATGGTAGTAACTTCTAAGTTTTTTTCCGTTTTTGTTTTTTAAGTATTTAGTATATCTTTTTTTATTTTTATTCGGGAGGAGATACCCAGTGAACTAGTAACTAGTCTTCAAAATACTTTTTTCTATCAAATTTAAACCGCATATACGATTTGTGGATAAATTAAATTAGAAAAGATTTTCTGAAATGTCGGTTCACTCTCGTTCTGTAAAAAACAAAAAACGTTACCTTGGATTGCAGGGACTCAACTTCAACGGATTGTCTGCTTTTCAGGCCTTGTATGTGTTTCCATGCCTGCTCTAAATCAACTTTCATGTTTTCTTTTTCTAAAGCAAGGTTTTCGATTTCTTTCAATAATCCAGATATTTGTTCCGCCTTAAAATGAAACGTATTTAAATTAATTATATGGCCTAAATGGATATATCCAATTAATAAATAGAAAGTAAACCTACATATAGCATTAGTAGCATAAGCAGCATAGCCAAGCAGATCAATCAAACAATTCGTGGTACAGTAAGCAAAGAGTGATTATGCTTAATAGTAACCGAAACTCTAAAAAATGGAATTTTTATAATAATTAATACATCAATAGAATTAATCTTTTTTATGCTGATTCCAAATAAAAAAAAATCCTTTAGTTTAATGATACCTATCAAAATCTATGAGCCTGAGAAAATTTACCAAATTTCTGAAAAAAGGAAAAAACACGGCCAAAAAGTCAGGCAATCACACCATTAGATTCAGCACGTAAGAGAACCCTACTATAGAGGTTTACAGCTCCTGTCAGAAAAAATGCAAAATTTTGTATAAATATTTTTAATTTGCCTGAAGAAAGATCGCAGATGCGTTTTTTTTTACAAGAGTAATCGTATCAAACTAGTGGTCCAAAAAGACCAGGAGAAGGTTCATTTGAATAGAAATTAGAAATTCTTCTGCCCTTTTTTAAATTACCAATTGGACTGGAGGGCAACTAGCCCCTCTTCCATGCCTCTTTTTTCCCAATTACATCGGATCAAAATTTTAAGATAGCCATTTGCTTCAGAATAGTTGAAAGGTCAAAGAAATATACCTCTGGATATGACTTGACCCCCCCCCCCCCATAGCCCATGGAGAATGATCTTAAATTATGCAATGATCTTAAATTAGATTTTCCGGGTAAAAGTTTCCACGGACGGGGGAGGGGAAATTTCCGGCATGGTTTAAAAAACGACCAGAAATCAAATAAAACTAAAAAGAAATTCAAATTAAAGTAACGAGAATTTTCCAGGGGAAGTTTCCAGGGAAATTTACACGGGGGGAATTTTCTGCAGGAGGAACGTTTTGCTGGCGGGAGGGGGAGGGTGGTAAGGGAGAAATTTTTCACGGACGGAGGAGGTAGAGTTCCCAGTATGATCTGAAAAACAATCAGAGATTAAATTTTAAAAAACATGTTCTTTCAACTTAAAGTAAGGAAGAGCACTAAAACTTCACACCGTCGACCCTCGCTCGTTATGCTAAAGTATTTGGGTGCTTTAATAAGCTTCCAATTAAACCACCTCTGTGTTTAAGTAGTCGTTTTTAAAGAATCGGAAAAAAGCAAAATTTTGCGTAAAGCGCGAGGGTGAGGAAGGGCAGCCACCACCCCCCCTCATATGCCAACGATTCTTGTTTGTTTTAAGTTTTCATGTTGCCCCTTAATTTCAGTCAGAAAAAAAAGCGTTTTTTACAAATGGCTTTTAAAATATGTTATAAAACAAGCTAGTCAAACAGTTTGTGGTAACGAACTGCAAGTAAGGAGCGACCCGGCTAGATAGTAACCAAAACTCTAAAAATCGTAATTTTGATACCAATAGATACATCAATAGAATTGCATTTTTATGCTGATTTCAAATATATAAGTTTCATTAAGTTTAGTCTTAATCATCAAAAGTTACGCGCCTGAGTTAAATTTGCCTTATTTTCGAAAAAAGGGGGAAACAGCCCCTAAAAATCATAGAACTTTAATGAAAATCACACCATCAGATTCAGCGTATTAGAGTACCCTACAATAGAAGTTTCAAGCTCCTATCTGCAAAAATATGGAATTTTGCATTTTTTTTTTCCAGAAGAAAGATTACGGATGCGTGTTTATTTGTTTTTTTGTTGTTTTTTTTTCCAGGGTTGATCGTATCGATCCAGTAGTCCTAGAATATCGTGAGAGGTCTCATCTGAACGGAAATTAAAAGTTCTAGTGCCCTTTTTAAGTGACCAAAAAATTGGAGGGCAACTTGGCCCCCTCCCACGCTCATTTTTTCCCGAAGTCACCCAATCAAAATTTTAAGATAGCCATTTTGTTCAGCATTGTCGAAAATCTAAGAAATATCTCTTTAAGTATGACTTAATCCCCCACAGTTCCCGCGGGAAGGGCTGCAAGTTATGAACTTTGCCCATTGTTTACTTATAGTATTGGTAAAACAAAGACCAGTCACGTAGCATACTTAGTGCTTGGCAAGAGGAGTCCCCTGAAGAAACCCGGCTACCCAAGGAAACACTACCAGTCATAGATCAAACACGGAAGGCAAAATTTCTTGGGAAATGGCCACCTATCAAAGGTTCAGAGGATTGCAGGGTAAACGCATCCGCTGGAACCAAACCCAATTTTTTCTAAGGAAGATGACGAAATCAAAGAAGCAGATAAAATGAAAGACTTGGATGGTCTGTTCGAACATCTCCAAGAATATATAGAAACAAAAACTCCCACATTGGGACCTTTCCCATCCAGGAATGATTCACTTATTTCTGATGAACGCTCCTATTTCGAGTGTTGGACTGGCCAGTTCTGTCTACTTCTCAACAATATGAGCAAGCCTGTACATCCTGATAATATTCCTATGCAACCTATCTGTCAAAGATCTGAAGCAGACGCTTCTTCAGACGACATTTGCAGCCCCTCAGAGATCGGAAGTGCAGCTTAAGACCTGCTCTTTGTATATGAAGGTCAAGCGCAAAGCTGCTAAAATATGCAGGGCCTACAATGGTCCTGTTTCTGCACAGCTGTTCGGGCAAACTGAGAACATTCCTAAATATCACGGGAAGGGTGGCATTACTCCCCCATGGAAGAGGAAGGGCTCTAGAAGCGACTGCTGTAACTACCAGAGAATAACCCTGTTATCAGTCACTAAAAGCTTTTCTCACTGTCCCTATTATACTGAGGTCGGAATATTATTCGTCGAAATGAGAAGTATACAGACGTTTCAGGAGGGATTTTTTTCTGGTGGAAGGGAGAGGGGGTCAGGGGGGGGGGGTATCTTTCCATGGAGGATGCTTCCGTGGGGGAAGGGACATTTGTATGAAGGGCGCGCCGGATTTCCCAGCATTATTTAAAAAATGATCAGAAATTAAATAAAAAAACAAGTTTTTTCAACTGAAAGTAAGGAGCAACATTAAAACTTAAAACAAACAGAAATTATTACGTATATGAAGGGGTTTGCCCCCTAGCCAATACCTTGCCCTTTACGCAAAAGTTTTTTTTAGTACTTTCAAAAGAGCTATGTATTCTAATTAACCGGCCTTTGTGATTCAGTGGTTTGTGATTCGAACAAATTCGAACTTTAGCGTAAAGAGCGAGGTATTGACTAGGGGTAAACTCCCTAATATACGGAATAAAAACATACTAATATAGAAGTTCGTTACGTAAGTTAATTCGTAAGTTACGTCATAACAAAATTTCGAGAAAGCCATTTAGCCAAAACAATAAAATTAATATGCAAAATTTATTCTAATTATTCATGTACGGTGAGCCAAAATCAAAGCTGCATTAATTCAAAAGCGTTCAGAAATTAAATAAAAATACAAGCTTTTTTAACTGAAAGTAAGGAGCGACATTAAAACTTAACACGAACAGAAATTATTCCGAATATGAAAGGGGCTGTCCCCTCCTCGGCGCCTCGCTCTTTACACTAAAGTTTGACTCTGTCACACAACTTTATTTTTTAAAAGAATAAAAAACTTTAGCGTAAAGAGCGAGGCGTTGAGGAAAGGACAGCCCTTTTCATATACGGAATAATTTCTGTTCGTTTTAAGTTTTAATGTCGCTCCTTACTTTAAGTTAAAAAAAACTTGTCTTTTTTATTTAATTTTCTCTAAAAAACAAGTTATTGACAGAATATATATTACAAGATTTTACCAAGATTGAATTATCACGTTAAGATATCAACGAGGGATTACTACGACAGTGAAATTGCCAGAATGTATTTTTTTTTTTTTTTTTTGAACGCCTAGAAATGATGTAGCCTACATGAGGAATCGATGATATTTTTAAACTTTAAACATGACATTGTTGACAAGATATCGGTTTGGAACCAAGATGCCACCATTATTGATAATCTCCCATGCAAAACACTCATTATGATCATTTCTAATTTATACAACACATTTGATTATCATGTTAAATTCAGATATGTCTTATTAAACTCAATTAAAAGTTTAATGAAACTTCAATTCATTTCAGATGGATATAAGGTATTATAATCTAGGTAATATTACATATGTATATGCACATTTACTCACGAACACATTTTTTTATAAGACGATAGCATTTCTATATCCATGAGGATTTCGTAAAAATTTCAGCCTTAAATCAAAAGGTCTTGTTGACTTAATGTTTCTCAGTGAGAGAGTGAGAGAGAAACAGAGAGTGAGAGAGAGTGAGGGAAAGGTAGAGATAGAGATAGAGGGGAGAGAGAGAGAGAGAGGGGGGGGGAGAGGTAGAGAGAGAGAGAGAGAGAGAAAGAAACAGAGAGAGAGAAAGAAACAGAGAGAGAGAGAGAGGGTGAGGGAGATAGTGAGAGAGAATGTCAAGTATCCCACGAACTCATTTTTCATTAGACTTGCCGGATTATTTCATATTACGAATTAGAAAGAGGAAATCTAATTTTACACAGAGAGAAAGAAACAGAGAGAGAGAAAGAAACAGAGAGAGAGAGAGAGAGAGAGAGAGAGAGAGAGGGTGAGGGAGATAGTGAGAGAGAATGTCAAGTATCCCACAAACTCATTTTTCATTAGACTTACCGGATTATTTCATGTTAAGTATTAGAAAGAGCAATTCTAATTTTACACATTAAAAAAAAAAACTTACTTTTTCATGACAATCTGAGTTAGATTTAAAAACATCCATAAGTAATTCAGTTTTCTCCTTGTCCATGTCTTCAATTTTTTGCTTCAAAAGCTGTATTTCCTGCGCATAATTCACTGTACGATTGGCAGTAGTCATCTGATGAAAAAAATTATTTGATTTATGTCAATGAATTCACTACTTTTTGGGTAAGCTCACTGAACTTGATCAAAAGCTGCTCTAAGAAATACCCATACAAATTGTAGCATCCATTGCAGCTGCACATTGAGGTTTATACATAACCTATTTAACCTCATCAGGTTCTATCTATCAGTCTAATCTCTTTCTAGTACTTTATTTGTTTCTAAGTGCAGTACGACCTTCTATTTCTTGCTAAAATATATCACGTACGCTTTGCCAACTTTCGAAAATAGTTGGATATTGTAACTGTCGATACTGATATTATTTTACCGCGTCTTGGATGCCTTTGAAAACTTTCTTTGTGGAAAAAACCAGTTGTTAGCAATAACAGTAACAAACTGTAGACACATTTTTCGTTTTCCCTGCCATTCTCTACAAATTGATATTGTGCAACATAACGCGTACTGAATTATCTCAGCTGAATTATCGCCGCACTATCAGTGAACCTTGTGGTTCTATTCGCTAGACTGACCTGAGGTGCTTCACAAGCACCCGAGGTGCCTAGAAAGTGCATGACCATTTTTGGATAAATTATGGGCAATATAATTTGAGAAAACTATCTCGCCATTAAGAGATTGTTAGTTTACTTTAGTAAAAGTAAAAAAGAAAATAGAAAAGCGAATTTACAAGACTTACTGAGAATTGACGTCGATAAGATATATTCAGAATTCGGGTTGGAGTTGAACAAGAGAGCAAAATAGGTGAAACGTGAGGGAAACGTATGAAGTTTAGTGACTTTTTGAACTTCTTAACCAATAAAATTGGGGGGAGATACCTGAAGTTACATGTTTCATTTTCCAAATAAGTTATTTTTAAACAATTTTGCTTTTCCAGTAATATTATGACAGTCGTTCGAGTCACATTCTATTATATCGAAACTAATTCTTCAATAATTTTTGCTGTAACGTTCTACTACTAAGACATACAGTTACTTAAAAAAAAATCTAACACAGGATTTGATACCGCTTCACTAGAAAACCTTACAGTAAACTAAGGGGCGCAAACCCCCTTCTCCCCTTTTGGGAGACACATGAAAAATTATAGCGAAAATACTAATTTTACCGATTGCATCCGACAAAACTAATTCTAGAAACTGTCTAAGTACATTTAATTGATGCATATAAAATAGATAAAGAATACAAATTTGCAAAATAAAGGATACAATCATTCATATTTTCATTCTTCCAGTCGCTTAAAAAAGGTCTAACATAGAACAATTTATGAGTTAAAAATTGAAAAAAAACTCAACATTCCAAGAAAGTTTGACACAATTTAGATATACAAAATCGTGATAACCTGTTATATGAATTTACTCATTAAGTAAATTTGTCTAATGAGAATAGTAGACTATTCTATTAAAATGGAATTCACACTGCTTGTTTTTCAATCATATTTTAAAGGCAGGGCGAACCCACAGATAATATATTTCAAATAGAATCAACAATGACAAAAAGAGGCTTCAAAACCAACAAAAGCTAAAAGTAATTCGAAAACATAAGCGAAAGCAAATAGCCCATGTTTGGAAAGTAAACAACAGAGATAATATTAAAAGAAGACTCGCCAGAGGTTTTGACTTTATGGCATCAATCATTAAGCAGAAAAAATTGCAAGTATTTTCTGGGTGTTAGCTCTTGTGTTTTAGGTAAGGAGAATGTTTTAAGCCCATTTTAGCGTAAACTGAATCCAGCTGTCATCTAGTTACAACCAAAATGAAAATATATTAAAAACAGGTAAAGTCTTTAATAAGAAAGCGTAACTGACAGTTTTTTTTTGTTTTTTTTTACTGTGTTATCAAAAGATTGTTACAGGTTTTCAATACATTTTCATTACAATTCTAAATGGAAAGATAGTGTAGTCTAAAAAAATTATTTACTGCCAGATACCATAAGAGTTATTTGCCATTTTTTTTGTATTAACCGTAATTTAAAAAAATGTCTCTGTGAGTATTAATAATAATAATAATAATATTTTATTTTTGACCCACTAACAATTATAAAAAAGTGGAGTAACAAAAGAAAATAAAAAGTAAAGACATACAAAAACAAACACATGCAAAACAATATCAATATAAAAACTACAAATACAAATCAAAACAATCGCACAAGAGGATGAAAAGGACCCAACCGCTTGCAGGCCTCATCTTTTAACTTGGAGTCCAACTTGTTATATGACGTCAATATATCAGTTGCATTAAACATTCGAATAATCTTACGGTTTCTATACCAACGAGGCAAATACAAAAGATATTTACAATAACGGAAATACAAAACTCTAATATCCTGCATATCATTATTATTAAAAAATGGGCGCAAACCTGATAGAAAAAGAATGGAATGGTCACAATACGTAGAATATAGTTTAGCCAATGCCTTACGAGAATGTCGGCCACGATTTGGAACAATTTTAGCATAACCTGCTTTAAGCTTATTCTTAATATCTGCAAGTGCACTAGCACGGATAGCTGAAATAGAAGAGCAGATACTAATCCCGAGCCAACGCAACGCAGGAGCCAGCTTAACTGAAAAAGAACTACAACACAAATCACTACTTGGGTTTTTAGCATTGAAAACTAAATATTCACATTTTTCAGCATTTAGCACGAGGCCAATTTTTTCCAAAAGCTTAGAAACAAACTGGGTAGACTTAGCTAGGGTGAATTTTGAACGGCTAATAAGTAATAAATCATCTGCATAAGCAATATAAGATAAATTAGTTAGACCCGTAAAACACGACGGAAAAATACGAGAAAGCACAGGGTATAAACAAGCATTAAAAAGGTATGGTGACAGAACCCCTCCCTGCCTAAGTCCAGACCGAATTGGAATACTACCAAAAAAGATCTCTCCTGACCGAAGTCGAACATATGAATTTGCATACCAAAAACGAAGGACACATATAACAGATGAATTCACTCCTAGCTGGGTAAGAGAATACCATAGTTGGCTGTGACAAACCGAATCAAAAGCTTTTGAAATATCTAACGCACATAAATGAACTTCAGATCCATCTTTTTGTGCTTGAATTAAAAAAGAAGTAAGAATTCGATGCGCATGTTGGCATCCAATATTTGGTTTAAACCCAAATTGATTGGACACATAATCAACATTTGGAAGAATTTCAGGAAGCAGGACATATTCAAAAACTTTGCTCAGCGAACAAGCTACCGTAATAGGTCTATATGATGCGCAATTAGTCGGATCTTTCCCACGTTTAAGAATCGAAGTGACACTCCCGCACAAAAAAGAATCAGGGACCAAAGACGTACATAGACAAATTTGAAATAATAACTGCAAATGATAAATCAATTCTTTCGAATCAATATGAAGGTTAAAAACACTAATACCATCAATATCACATGATTTAGATTTTAAATTCTTAACACAACGAATCACACGGTCAGCAGAAACGGGAGGTACATGGCCTTGGTAAATTTTCGCAGGTAATACATAAGAACAGAGGTTAACAAATTGAGAGTGAACCGCATAATTCATAACATTAAAAATCTTATTATAATGATTAATCCAAGAGGCATTAGGGATCCGATCGGCATTAGGAGGTGAATCAAGTTTCGCAACATTAATCACTTGTTTCCACTGACTAGAGGTCTTCGGAAATTCTACACCATTGTACCTTACTTTACGAAGATAACGTTTAAACTCCAACTTCGTTTTCTGTTTAATGTCAAAAAGGTGACCCCTTAAAGGGCGGCCGCACGCTACCCAAATTCTAAGCCACAATTTTGCACGATTTTTCACAATTTTTAAATCAGGGTCAGATTTCCATATTGAGCCTCTAGTCTTAAGCTTAAAACGACAAAGCGGGACAGCCACTTCTTCAGCTTTTTTCAGACAGGAAACAATCTGGCTGTAATATATATTCAGCTGAACTCGAGCTTGTGGGGATATAACACTGGTACAGAGTAAATTAAATGGAACTTTAATTGTAGACAGAAAAAGAGCAAGGGTAGATAGATATAGAGGCCAGTCCGCTTTATTCCAGTCTCTTTTGGTTATCCACTTTTTGTAATTAGTACATAAGTTCTGTTCAGCCCGAGTCGTATTGATGGTGACAGTGGCTGAAAGGGGCAGATGGTCATAATCACGTTCATCCTGGTCAATGTGAATATCACTAATAGAAATACCAGAAGAAACAACACAGTGATCAATATCAGACAATGAACCGCTATTATGTATGTATGAATGGGATGCATCTTTATCCAAAACCCGATAGCCATTAGGTAGCGAATCTAAAAATAAATCAGTTCGTGTTGAGGTAGAGTTTATATCACAGTTCATATCGCCTAAAAGGATCCAATCCAATCCATTACTCTCAACACTAATAAGAAGGGTCTTTAGCGATGCACATGCTTTAGTATACTTTGTTAGAGAGGGAAATGATCTTTGGTCGCAAGGGAGGTATACATTAATAAGAACTAGGTTAGCAAGACGGATTGCAATGAAATAATCACATTCACGATAACACACAGGGGATAGCGGGAGTAGTTTATGTTTTAAAGTTGACAGTCAAATAAATACTTGTAAGCTAAAACTCAAACTGTAAGAAGTGAGATTAGCTTCTATTTATATAAGCTTCCGTAAGCTGATAAATTTCTCGTGGATTCTAATCCTACAAGCTTCTCAAAGGTATATATCCTTGTAAAACTTGTCAATACACGTATATGAAGCGAGTTGAATCGACCAGTATTCTCTGTAGTATTACTAAAAAACTAAATCATTCATGTTAATCACTCATCATACTGAAACAACTGTAAGGAGCTGGACCCTTTTGAATTTTCTTTTTCATTCGTATCTTTTTCTTCTTTCATTCGTATCTGTAATTTCCCACGAACAACTAAGGGCATTAAGCCGAAAATTTCCAGGCATGTTAAAGAGGATGTAAAGCCAACTAATTAAAGATTTGGCACCTTGAAAGGCTTCCGCAATCAAAAAACCAAATGTATTTCCCTATCATAGTTATTGACTTAATAAAACTTTTTATTGTGTTTTCAGAAACTGATGAAAACTTTTAGAGTTTTCAGACACATATCTAAACTAAATGTAAAACTAATTAGCTTCTACAAACTATTCAGTGGTTGATGGCAAAATCTCTTTTTTTTCACACTTTGGTATCAATCCTTATTTTAAAAAATATCCTAATGAAAACCCAACGTTAAGAGTAAACAACTGTACTGCCGGAATAAAAACTTAAGCATTTAGAGTAGAAACCTTATTATCTTCCTCTCCAGTAGTTTTTGGTCTTCTCAAGGGCTTACAATCTGCTGCGCTGAAAAACTGACGCGAGGAGGTCACTGTTCCATAACTTGACCTTCCAGAAATTGGAGAAGCCTGTCCAGGAGATACACAGGACACGTATGATCCAGGACTCTAAAAGATACTAAAGCTGAGGAAAAACAATCATTACATTAGAATTAAAAGCGACATAAACACGAAAAGCCAAGAATTTTCGATGCCACATCGACAAATTTTCGTTGAATCGATGATCGTTGAATGGGGAAACACCTCTACTTTGCAAAAGTAATGGTTTGATATTTTGTTACTCTAATATGCCATTGTTCCAGTTTGTTTCGTGTTTCTCCGTGTTTCAGTATTTCCAGGGCCAAAGTACAATTTAAAAAATAGACATTAGATTGCAATAAGATATAGGGACGGTGGACTAAACACCACTTTTTTAAGAGTGCAAGACTCCCCATAATTATTCTAATCCTTGTAAGGATTAGACTCCTATGCTATCACCTTACAGGACCCCCTTTCATAAGGAAAAGGGGAAAACCAAATGGCCTATAAATCCATTCTTTTTACTCCCCATCACAAAAATCAAATGATACCCTCCCTAAATCTTCAACTGATGTGTACCTAAGTGTTTAATATCTTCAGACATTAAACATTAAAACGTTACATTTGACAAACTTTGTAAACCTAGTAATATCATTTTTTTAGCATTAAAAATCTTCATATTATTGGGGATTTTTCGAGGGGGGGGGGGCCTAAAGCCCCTGTCTATTCATTGCATATGACCTTGATATAAATCAATGCGGAAATTCATATTAATGAAATCTGAAAAGTAGTACGTTAGATTTCTCATGGATTCGTCTTTGCACACCTCGTATGATGAAAAAATCAGGTTGCTCTCGATACGATAAAATTGCCCATTTTTTTTAGAATAGAAAGGCGTTCTTTTCCGCATTTAAAGTATAAATAAGGGGTATCTTTTACCGTCCCGACGCGGTTCCAATGTAGAAGTACAAGCGGCATATTATAATTCGTTGAAGCCAGAAGATGCTACATGAAAAACTGCATCGGATGCAAGTAAAATATGTCTTTAGAGAAAAAAGTCAATTCTTAGAGGCGTTTATGCAGCAGCCACGAAATATAGTGGAAAACAAAATAGAATTGTGAAATTCGCTGAAAGAAAAATGACGAGTACATGCTCATGGAAGGATCCATGATGGGGCACGGGAGAGGGAACATTGTTAAAAATAAATTATTAATTGCCTAAATAAAGAGAAAAAGTGACAAAAATACATAAAATTACAAGAGTAAACCCTAACAACTTGAAAAAAGAAGGGACAAAACAAGATCAGCTATATTACCGCACCTCAGAGGCTCAAGCTTTGTCGGTAGAGTCACTTGGCCTTCAGTAGCTGACTGAGCTTAATCTACTCGTTGCAAGTTTTTAGTCACTATGTTAAGTTATAGTCCTTCTCCTATTATTAAATAAAAACACAAGTTTTTCAACTGAAGGTAAGGAGCAACATTAAAACCTAAAATGAACAGAATTTATTGGATATACGAGGGTGTTACTCCCTTCGCAATACCTCAGTCTTCACGCCAAAGTTTTTTAGTGCTTTTAAAAAGCTTCTTATTGCTCTAATTAAACGAATTGCTCTAATTGAGGAGTCTTTCTTAAGGAATAGGGACAAAACTCAAACTTAAGCGTAAAGAGCGAGGTACATAGGTTTAATGTGCTATCAATGGATACTAAACGAGATCATATATTCCGACAAGAACACCGTATATTACGACCATGCATATCTATACAAGCGAACGGTACTCCAAATATGGGAGACTAAAAATAACCGGGGACATAACCTGCGTACTAGAGTCATGACCTGCATATACCATAGCCACGAGGCCCTAACAACAGCTCATAGCAACCTGAATCAAACAGTTCGTGGTAACAAACTGTAAGTAAGGAGCGACCCTTTTCAATAGTAACCGAAACTCTAAAAAACGGAATTTTGATACCAGTATATACATCAAAAAAATCAGATTTTTATGTTGATTTCAAATACATAAGTTTCATCAAGGTTAATCTTATCAAAAGTTCCAAGCCTGAGAAAATTTGCCTTATTTTTGAAAAAGGGGGAAACAGTCCCCAAAAGTCATAGAACTTTAATGAAAATAAAACCATCAGATTAAGCGTATCAGAGAACCCTACAATAGAAATTTCAAGCTCCTGTCTGCAAAAATGTGGAATTTTGTATTTTTTGCCAGAAGAAAGATCACGGATGCGTGTTTATTTATTTATTTTTATTTTTTTACCCAGGGGTGATCGCATCGATCCACTAGTCATATAATATCGTGAGAGGGCTCATTCTAATGGAAATTAAAAGTTCTAGTGCCCTTTTTAAGTGACCAAAAAAATTAGAGGGCAACTTGGCCTCCTCCCACGCTCATTTTTCTCCCGAAGTCACCCAACCAAAATTTTGAGATAGCCATTTTGTTCAGCACAGTCGAAATTCTGATAAATATGTCTTTGGGGATAACTTAATGCCCCACCGTTCACGGTGGAAGGGCTGCAAGTTATGAACTTTGCCCATTGTTTACATATAGTATTGGTTAATGGGAAGTATACAAACGATTTCAGGAGGGATTTTTTTTGGTGGGGAGGGGTCGGTGGAGGGGGTTGCGGGGGGATCTTTCCATGGAGGATGTTTCCTTGGGGAAGGGACATTTCCATGAAGAGGGCGCCGGTTTTCCGAGCACTATTTAAAAAACGATCAGAAATTAAATTAAAAAAAAAAACATTTCAGTTGAAAAGTTTTTTTTTTCAACTGAAGGGAAGGAGCAACATTAAAACTTAAAACGAACAGAAATTATTACGTATATAAGGGGGTTCGCCCCTAGTCAATACCTCGCTCTTTCCGCTAAAGTTTTTTTTTAGTACTTTCAAAAGAGCTATCTATTCTAATTAACCGGCTTTTGTGATTCAGGGGTTTATGATTTGAACAAAATTCGAACTTTAGCGTAAAGAGTGAGGTATTGACTGGGGGGGGGCGAACTCCCTAATATACGTAATAAAAACATACGAATATAGAAGTTCGTTACGTCAGTTAATTCGTAAGTAACGTCAGAACTAAATTTCTAGAAAGCCATTTAGCCAAAAAAAGTAAAATTAATATGCAACTTTCGTTTTAATTATTGATGTGCGGTGAGCAAAAATCAAAGCTGCATTAATTCAAAAACGTTCAGAAATTAAATTAAAAAAAACAAAATTTTAACTGACAGTAAGAGGCGACAATAAAACTTAAAAAGAACAGAAATCATTCCGTACAAGGGGCGGTCCCCTCCATAACGCCTCGCTCTTTATGCTAAAGTTTTATTCTGTCTCAGAGCTTTATTTAAAAAAAAAACTTTAGCGTAAAGAGCGAGGCGTTGAAAACACCCAGTCCCCATACGAATTGTACCTGCAAAGTATTTGGTTTTGCTGCAGCGATAGCCTTTATTTTATCATGTGACTCTTGCCAAACAATATAGTAATAGTAGATTTTTTTCGAATTTTCCATAAACATTTTATTACAATTTGTAATTATTTTAGTTAAGTGTTGTCTTGCCCAACATTGAGGGGCCACAAAGAAACGATCTGAATGGTGTTTAAAACTGATTCATGTTGTTTTGGCTTCAACAGCTGGACTACAACTAGCTGCAAACTATAGTTGTCTAATGAACAAATAATTTCCCTATCGCAGTCGTAGTATGATGTTCAAGAATAATAATAACAACAATTTAGAATCAAGTTTTCTTTATTTATATATAATAAATAATTTGAATTCGCAGAAAAATAAAAGTAGCACTTTACAAATATTTAATATAAATAATAAAAATATCACAGACTGGTTTAAAAAAATCAACACTTTTTTTCCTTTTATTTTGTTTACAACAATAACAGCAATAATAAACAAACATAAACACAACATTTTTATAAACACAAATACATTTAGAAATGAGATACCTCCAACCCCTCCCCCGGGTGGCCACAGCGGCGACCGAAGACCGGGTCGAAAGAGGCACGGGGGGTCCGCTACTGCGGGTGAAGGTGCAAGGGTGCAAAATACGATTTTTAATTATGTTATTTATACGATAATGTTATTTAATTAAAAAAACATTTCAAATACAACAATAACAATAACTCTGCAAGAATTTTATCCAGCAAACAATTTTAGTGCTATTGACGCTTTTATACTGTCCCGACCACCCCATTGCCGAATTTATCGTTCAAGAAGGGTTTGAATCTTGCCCACATAGGAATGTGGAATGTTTATGGGTCTGTTATAATGTCCTCCGCTATTAATGAATTAAAAGGATCCCTAAATACGGCCGTAATAAACATATATATTGTATAAGACAGTTTGATAAATAAAATTCAGGTAATATAACAGGTGTTTGAGAGATTTGCATATCCTTACTGCCACTCTGTCCACCTTCAACCTCAATAAGAGGGTTGGTGCGTGGAGTAAAATCACCTAGCTCACTCAGCATATTTTCCAGGGTATCTGGACTAAGTTGTTCAGCCATAGTAAATTTATTTTGATCTTCAAATGTACTTGGCTGAGCTGGTGTGATGTCAATTAACAAAGTGGGGTGATGTTCATTTAACTCTCCGGAAAAATCCTTTAAAATATTACAGGTGTTTGGACTCAGCTGATCGACCAAACCAAAATCGTCTTCTGACACATCAGATGCATCTGGTTGGACAAAAATGACCGCCAAACCCTGTTCAAATGCACTTGGGGAATATTAAATGAACTAGTGGAAGGAGTACCATTATTATCACTAAAATATTCTTTTAAAAATTTATCTGTCCACTCAGGATCATCATCATCGTCAATGTCAAAGGGCAAATCGTCAAGATTATTCGTCAAGATTATCAGCACCTCCAAAACATTCTTCCAATAATTTCCCGTACCACTCAATGTCATTGTCGACAGATGGTGGGTCAATCAGTTGAGTATCATTAAAATCTGTCAGTGGTGCAATTAAAGTTGTATCCTCAAAGAGGTTGCAGAACCCTTGAGTTGGTAGTGGTGCTGGTAGTAAGTCATCGATGTTATTCTACAATTATAATAGAATTTATTTTCCTTGTGTAATTGGTACTGTTTTATAAAAGTCAAAAAAATTGGATTATTAGAGAGCTATATTTTTAAATTATTTAAAACATTTGCATAATATATATATATATATATATATATATATATATATATATATATATATATATATATATATATATATATATATATATATATATATATATATATATATATATATATATATATATACATATATATATATATATATATATGTATATATATATATATATATATATATATATATATATATATATATATATATATATATATATATAATATATATATATATATATATATATATATATATATATATATATATATATATATATATATATATATATATATGTATATAGTAGTAAGTCACAGCAGAAGCAGGAGCAATAGCACTAGCTGCGTGCACATAGTGTCATTTGGATAGTTCACTGTCAATCCCAACCACTCTATATATCCTGAAAGTTTCAATTTAATATCCCCTTATGTAATGCTATACCCAATATTGTCAACCAAAATGAACATAGTGTGTTCTGATTTTATCTTAGTTTCATCTTAACACTCTTTATCTGTTTTGGAAAACCCAGGATCATACTTGTCCTCCCTCCATCACAGCACCACCTTTCCTCCCGTAATAAAACATATTTTTTTAAGCAAATGGCAACTTGCATACCTTACGGCCCGTTCCCAATGGGCCTGTGGAATATATGTCATCCCCACGTACATAGTTGATGGAACTTTCAACTATTTCGAATGAATTAGATATCTCAAAATTGAAACCAATTGTTTTCTAGGCGAGGGTAGCAAAGGATGGTTGGTTGCTATCCTTTTATTTTTAAAAGTGTACTATTCACATTCGATGAGCCCCATCTCCATAGTTTCTATGACAACTCATTCCATGCGAGATGACCTGTGGAGGGAAAGGACAATAAAATAAACAATTCACATTGAACCCTTAACGTTCTTTACTCAAACGGCACTTTTTTTTACTAATACGCTGTCTAATAAATTCTCCTTTAGTCATTGTTTTCAAGAAGAATCGGAAATCATCTTTAAATTGAATTAAATTGAAATACACGATCAACAATCTATTTGAACGGAGAGATTAAATATATACTAGCTATTTAATTATTAAAGTAACTTACTTCGAAAAATTGTTCATCTCCATTCTGGTTGTTCATAATAACAATTATATATTGTTCAGTCATCAAAAGAATTAGAACTGATACAGCTCTGTCAGTTGTAAGCTATATTTATGCCCTCGAATTCAAGAAAAATATATTAAAAATAGAATTTCTGTCTCATTGCACTTACCGGTGTAGTACAGGTTACTTCTAGTGACTCCATATTTGGAGTACCATTTGCTTGTATAGATATGCATGGCCGTCATATATAGTCTTCTGGTTGGAATATACGATCTCGTTCAGTATCCATTGATAGCCCACTACTTTGAGGAGGGACAACCGCCCTCATATACGCAGTAATTTATGTTCATTTTAAGTTTTATATTGCTCCTTACTTTCAGTTGAAAAAGTTTGTTTTTTTTATTTAATTTCAGATCGTTTTTTAAGTAGCGCCGGGAAATCCAGCCCCACCTCCGCGGAAAAATCCCATCCCCTTCCCCAGAAAGATCCTCTAGACAATTCAATCCCAGTGAAAACTTACCCCGGACAATTACTCTTAACATCTCCACACGTAACATTGAGTTGGCAAAGAGAAAATAACACAAATAAAAGGAATTTCGAGTAGGAATTTGTGGCGAATTCCCCAAGCGTAAAGTTTCTCCTGAAAAGTTCATCCCCCAGAAACTTTCCTCCCCATGGAAAATTCTCCCGTGAAGAATCCCCCAGTGGAAAATTCGTCCCGCCACCCGGAAAATGTATGCATACTTCCCAATAGCAAATGCTATACGTAAACAATGACCAAATTTAATATAATAAAGGACCTTTCAACTATGATGAACAAAAAGGCTGTATCAAAATTTTGATAAGACTATTTTAGGGGGAAAGGAGGCCTGGGGGGGTGGCTAGTTGACCTCCAATCTTTTTGGTCAATTTAAAGGGGCACTAGAAACTTTTAATTTCCGTTCGTATGAGCCCTCTCTCGATATTATTACTATGTTACCAGTCGGCTCTCAGTCAGGAACAACACACATCAGGTCGATACGATCACCCCTGGGGAAAAAGAACAAACAAACACGCAGCTGTGATCTTTCTTCTGGCAAAAATACCAAATTCCGCATTTTTGCCGATAGGAGCTCGAAAACCTCTACAGTAGAGTTCTCTGATAAGCTGAATCTGGTGGTGTGGTTTTCATTAGGATTCTTTGACTTGTAGGGGGTATCTTCCCCCTTTTTTGAAAATCAGGTAAATTTTCTCAGGTTCATAGCTTTTGATGGCGCACTAAGCTTAATGAATCTTATACATTTCGAATCAGCATAATGTGCCCATTATTTTGATATATCTACTGGTAACAAAATCTCGTTTGTAAAGTTGTTTGATCTTTGTAAATTCCGTTTGTAAAGTTGTTTGTCCATGAACTGTTTGATTTAATACTATGATCAGTATTAAATAATAATTTTTTCTCAAATCAACTATACTACCATCTCAAATTAAGATGATAACTGGTTAATCTTGTGTCGCTCTTTCGTATGCGCAGAAATGCAAAGATTGTATTTTATTTTTAAGCAGCTAATATAACGTTTGAAAATTACCTCCCCTTCCACCCACGCAAGCATACATAGACCAACAGTCAGTGGTGCACTCAAATTTGTAGAAAAAAGGCGCAGACGATCCATGAATATAACCTGATATAGTCTACGTGGGCTTCATTGCAAGAGGAAAGTTTTTAAATCATATACTATGTTACCAGTCGGCTCTCAGTCAGGAAAAACACACTACCTAGACTTGCAGGATAAGGTTAAGGGGATTTTAGCCAAACTTTTTGCTTTAGGTTTGTATTCAGTTTAGACCCCGGCACCGCGCCGGCGGATCCACCGAACGCCGCCAACGAGAGGCCCGGTCAACCGCCGCCGAAACGTCGCGCCGCCGCCGGCAGAGGCGGCGGCGTTCGGTCGACTTTAAATTAATTTTGCGCCAATTCTTTATTGCGTCAACCGCAAAGTCGGTGCTTTTCCTTCCCGTGTGGTTTAGTATTTCGATTTTCCTGATTAGAAATCAAGCAGGGCTTGCACTATCCCCGAAAATCTATGCGTCACCCCAAAAAAAAATTTGCTTCCCCGAATCCCCGAAAATCACGCAATCACGGTGCCACCCCTAGTGATTTATCACCAGTGACTTTCCCTGCCAAATATTACTTTGCATACCATAATTCTTCACTTCTCTCTTGTTCGTTAATTTTCGTCTCTTTTGTTACTTTGCATAAAAATAAGACAGATGCAACATACAATTGCAAATATTGCAATATACACAGTTCTTCATATGTTGACAAAAAAAGTATCGTCTTTATGAAATGAGTTTAAATCATTTCGAATTGAGTTTCCCAATCGCTATCTCTTACATTATTCGAAGTCAAGAATTTTATTTTCAAGTTGAATAGAATTATAGAACGCATTCACTACTATACAGCTTCAGCCTTCAGTTGCATTTTGAAATTGACAGCCGACAGATTGTTTCTACAGCTGAATTGTAAGTTTGCAGAATTTTTTTCTTTTGCTGTTTTTAGATAAGATTTTCCTAATGTTTAATACTCAATTGTTGAACGCCTGATAGAAAATACAATCTTCTTTCTGAAATATCTTTACCCCCCCCCAAAAAAAAAAAAACAAAACAACCTTCTATTGAGAAAAAATTTAGCTATAGACTAAGCTATGTACAAGGTTGGGGAATTGAAGTTTGAAAGTTACCCCAAAAATATGATTCATAAATAAATTGTAAATTATTGCCTATAGGGGGGGGGGGGGGGTAGGGGGCTATCATTTTTAAATCATAATACCTCATTTTTTTTTTATTAAAAGCAGGGATGCCAAAAAGATAATTATTTTTTAATTTAAAGTGGAGACAGAAGAAGATTATATCAAATTCTCTAGGAAATCATTGAAATATTTTGATATACCCAGGGCCTCCCATTGGGACTTGTTCATTGTCTTGGGTATTTTTGCGATTTCTCATAGGCTACTGGCCTAATTTGGCTTTTGTGTGTGCTCCCTTTTAATTAGATTCTTTGGATCTTATGGAATGCCATGGCGAATCTATCACTCAGTTTTCCAATAATTTGAGGTATATCTGAATAATTTCGACATTTTTGTTGTTGTCTTTGTACCCCTTTACTGATACCCAAATTTTTTTTTTCAAAGAACACTAAGCTGTTTAACGTTATTTTGCGTGTTTGTTTGAACCATATAGTGACCTAGTTAATTATTAAGTAGATTATTTTTCTAATTTAAAGCTGAGACGGTATCCCATCGAGGTGGTATCCAGAGGGGGGGGGAGGTAGTGAGCTACCATATTTAAATGATAATACCTCGATTTTTTTTTTCAAAGCAGGGATGCCAATGAGTTATTTTTTTTTTATTTAAAGCAGAGACGGTATCCTATCAAGATGGTATCCAGAAGGGGGGCATAGGGAGTTATTATATTTCAGTGATAGTACCTTGATTTTTTTTATTGAAAGCAGGGATGCCATAAAGTTGAAAAGTTGACAAAAATTAAGAAGATTTTCGTGAGTTATACTTGATACAGCACTTGTATAGTTTTATCATCCAAAGGGAAAGGGACATATGCGTCCAACCCGTATTTTTTCTTATTGATGAAACGGGTTTACTTTGAAAACATTCATTCATAAGTACCAGGCAGATTCACACTAAAACGAATTGGTGTGACGAAAGCGATGTCGACATCCCCACCTAACGTTGCGCTCGAGTGACAATGGCGCCCTTGGTCTAGTGCCCAAGTTACATTAAAAGGCCAGGCCATAATAAAAGCTTTCAATTTGGGAGGTTCAAGGAGGAGTCTTTGACCAGTTTTATGACCTCAGGGTACTAGATGTTGCAACGTTCTTACGTATCTACAGTGGTTTAAAAAATTCGATCACCCCACAAATGACTACCAAAAATATGCACAAATATAACAAATGTAACATTTGGAATATTATAACACTTTTTTCAAAGCTTTGAAGAAAAGCAAAAAAGCCTAAATACCCCTAACTACGCTTGAAAGCTATTTTAAAAAAGAAAACTCTTTAGAGATTTCCATGGATATGACCATAGCAGAAGCTCTGAGCCTGGGTGGGGATCAAAGAGGAGTCTTTCAGTATTTTGACCACAGGTGACTTATTGTTGCGACTTTCTTAAATTTGGTAAATTTTGTGAGCATTTGGAAATCAAAGCTTAAATTCAAAAACTGATACTAAGTGTCCTAACATTTTGCTTGGATTAAAAGTGACGAACTAGGAAGAAAATCTCAACATCTTCCTGGAGCTACTTCAGTCTGCATATTATTTCATTTAATTACATATAACACGGATTAGCTTTTCATTTTTTACTTAAGAAAATAGCTGGCACTTCATTTTTCTTCATATTGAATAAACCATTAAGTGTTTTTGTTTCATTGTAATTGAAGTGTTCTCATGTGAAGTGTTCATCATGTATTTTTCAATTTGATAAATTTACTCTTTTTAGATGCAGTTTATAGTTTGACTGATATTAGGTATTTATGAGTTTATAATTTGGAATGAATCCCCAAAAGAAAAAAAATGAATAATATCCAAAAGAGCAGCCAAAAGCAATAAAAAAGCAGCAGTTCAGCCTTAGCCTACATGACATATATTCCATAAAGAAGTCAAAAAAAAAACTTTAAAATACATTTTTTTTTAATTGTTATTAAATAACGAGTTTTTAATACAAGAAGGCTTTTTAAGAATCCAAAAGAGCAAAAAAAAAATAAATATCAAAGTCACCCATTTCAACTGTTTTAAAGGTAACAAAACAGATAAAGGCAAAGGGCATTAAGAAAAAATTAAACTTTTAAGTTCAAAGTTATATTCAAAGTTTTTACCCAGATAACTGACGAATTTTCTGATACAGCATTTGAAGTTTTGTATGCAGTAATGCTCGATGAAAAAAATTACTAATTTTGATACTTATTTATGTTAAGAATAAATAGCTAATAGATATTTCAACTACTCGTATTATGGAAGGATTCTGAAACGCCAAAGCCATTTTGTTTCTACTAGATTTCTACTTCTCTTGATGAATAACAAAGAAGACCAGTTTCCAGCCAGCGACTTGTGAATTTTTGAAGTCATGAATAGGTTCGAATCTGTTGTAAATTTAAGCTGTGATTTGAGAAAGACTGATTAAAACATTAATATTTGCGGTCAACATTGATCGCGCGCTGTTTTGGCCCCACCGCCGCCGGTCTTCCCTCGTCGGCGCGGCGCCGGGGTCTAATTCAGTTTATTGTTGCCCATTCCATGCTCTAACACTCAAAATTCTTTTTAAAACCCTAATAGATTAGGGCTATCCGTAGTTTTATTAAAGAAATATGATTTCACTTAGAACACAAACTTTAAAACGTAAAATAATCGGTTTTCTCCCTCTACAGTAATAGGAAGATAATGTCAAAATTCCGGATGAATAATATTTCTAGTAAAGTTGCCGTGCTAAGTAGAAAGCTTTTAGGTATCAGCAAAAATAAACTTACTTTAGTATTTTTCTTACTTTTTCTATTTGTTCTAATCCGCTATTTACATATTTATTCTTAGTGCACTAAAAATAAAATATGTGATATACATAACAAGAGGTTAATAAATTAGATACACATCGTCAAGCACGGGAGGAAAATAAAAGAATTACGATAGAAACAATAACAGGAGGTCTTGAGAAACAAAATTCAGTGAAAGGATCAGACAAAATTCCCTGTACAGCTGAATATAAGAGCTCATGGTATCATAATTGCAAAATAATGATAAGTAATATACTATTGTCTGATACGCATTTCTGTTTGTTTAAAATTTATGCACTTAGTTAATAGCCAATATAAATAGTAATAGGATGTTACTCAATTTACAAGGAAAAGTTAAAGAATATCCTTTTCCCTAACACTTATTGAACTACTTTGCTGTCTTTTTTCTTTTCCTTTTTTAGATTGTCTTCCATCCATCTTTTCTCCTCAATTTGTGATAAAAATAGGATCATAAGACAAAAAAAACACTAAGTTTCATTTTAAGTTAGATAGTTGAAAAAAAACCGGTGGGCCATTAGTTTTTTCAAAAATTAGAAATTAATACCGTATCTAATGTCAAAAAAATACTGTTGATTTACCATGTTGTCGCTTTATCATTAATAGACTACCCGAGGCACACCGTTTTAACACAAGACAGGTTCTGTGTTAAATTGAACCAAACTAAAAAATATGATTGCTAGAATAAGCCATCCCAAAGCAAAATTATTATAATTAAAATCAGAATCTTCATTTCAATATTTCAACTTTAAATATAGTTGGATCCTGCATAATCGTATTTAAGCTTTTAATCTTTCATACAGCTAAATCTCATATAATACCCTTGGTTATTAAAACTTAGATTCAGAGTTCATTTAAGACAAAAAAAACCTTCCGAAACTTCAATAATAATAATTTAATGATACGATACTTCAATTTGATGCCTTTTCCATGGCGCAGACTGTTAAAAAAAAACAATGTTTGTGTGCATAAAAATAAATGAAGAAACAAATTCAAAAGGAATATCTTTTCCAATTTTTAATGATTTGGTGCTGAGTAAACAAAAGTATGTGTGCATATGTCTCACAAGTGAACGTCCGAAACTAATTCTTCTCTACTTGGATTCAATTAGCTTTGCGAATCAGCTTTTTCAGCCTTATTGATGGTATAATTTAAAGTTAGGTTAGGTTGGATTAGGATAAATTAGGTTACAAATCTCAGAAATGGCTTAAAAACCTAACCTGTTACCATCAAACCTTGCATAAGACTGAAAAGTTGACTGGCAATACTGACTAAATCCAAGGACAAAATAGGTATTTCGGACATTCACCGGTGAATGTCGACATTCATCAATTTCGGACATATATATATATATGTATACATATATATATATATATATATATACATACATATATATATATATATATATATATATATATATAATATATATATATATATATATATATATATATATATATATATATATATATATATATATATATATATATATATAATATATATATATATATATATATATATATATATATATATATATATATATATATAGATATATATATATATATATATATATATATATTATGCTTTTTATACTACCGGGACAGCTTCCCGCCTAGCTCGAGAAACTAATATGCAAAATATGTTAAAAAGTTTGCTATACTAGGGATTTCTTCAAAAATTATATCGAAGAATTGCTGAAGGTATGGAAGAGAAAATCAAATAGAAACAAAACCTTACACTCGAAGAATCCCTTTGCTGGTCTAGTCCATTCATACCGACAGGTATATGGACCTGAACAGGTGTATACGCCATTACCCTTGATTGTCAGGTAAGTAAAGTCACCAAGCCCGTGGATTACTAGAATTTTTGATCCAAATAACAGCTAATAATCTTCAATGGAAGACCAGGTAGTAAAGGATTTCAGCATAGGGCTTCAGCGTTGACTATAAATAAAATAAATTTATTAAAATAAAGAGTACAGAGTTTAAATAGATTGTCTTAATACTGACATAGTAGCTCTTGTTTGACTCTTCTTTACTTGTGTCAGAGTAGTAAAAGTTATACCTGCTGGTGTCACAGCTGTATTCGAGATACATTTGGTTCTTTGTGGCTAAAAAAAAGTCTAAATCCGAACTTCGATGTGGCGTCATCTTTTTTCATACTTGAAAGAGCACTAGAACTCAAACTTTACGTTTAAATAAACCGCGGTTCCCCCATTTTTACCGTCTCTAATTCAATGCAAAACCCACGGGGGAAAACCGCATCTTAGAAGAAAGGAACATATTTCCTCCAGAACATCTCAATAGGCAAAATTGAGTTGGCAGAGAGAATGTAAGACAACTAAAAAGAATTACGTTTAGGAATTCTGTCAAATCCCCCCAGTATAAAATCTTCCCTGGAAAACTCATCCTCCCCAAAGAAGATTCTCCCAATAGAAACCCACCCAAAGCACAAAATCCCCCCCCCAAAAAAAAATGTCGGCATACTGTCCAGTAACAAATACTATGCGTAAATAATGGGCAAATTTCATAACTTACAGGACTCTCCCCACGGACTGTGGGGGTCATTTTACCCCTAAGGACATAGTTATATGATCTTTGAACTATACTGAACAAAATACCTATTTAAAAACTTTGATCAGAGAATTTTGGGAAATAAATGGGCATGGGAGGGGGACCAGTCGCCCTCCAATGTTTTTGTCACTTGAAAAGGGCACTATAACTTTTAATTTTCGTTTGAATCCACCCTCTCCTGATCTTCTAGGACCATTATTTCAATACACTCACCCCTGGGAAAAAACAACAACAAAGCAAATAAACATGCATCCATGATGTATCTTCTGGCAAAAATTGCGGAATTCCACATTTTTGCATATAAGAGCTTTAAACTTCTACATTTGGGTTTCCAGGTACGCTGAATCTGACGGCGGGATTTTCGTCAAGATTCCTTGAATTTTAGGGGTTGTCCCCCCCCCCCCTATTTAAAAAATAAGGCAATTTTATCAGGCTCGTAACTTTTGATGGGTAACACTAAACTGGATGAATTTTATATATTTGGAATCAGCATAATAATTTGACACTACTGATATTAAAATTCCGTTTTTTCGAGTTTCGGTTAATATTCAGCCGAGTCGCTCCTTACTTACAGTTCGTTACCACGAAGTGTTTAATCCACACGACGAGATTATTCAACGAGGTCAAAAGAGATCAGACAGAATACTATATAATATTATCCATTTCTGACTGAACCGCTTTTGCTTGAGCTATCGGATCTAAGAGATCTTGATCCTTTCAATAAAGCTAGTATGTCACCAGCAAAGAGGCCATTGCATGTGATGAGTAAGGTCGTATCCAGGGGAATAGGTGTTTGAACCCCCCCCCCACGAAATTTTTATTCGCCTCGTAAAAACGCAATAAAAATGAATATAAAGAAATTTTTTATGCGTTTTTTTTTGTAAAACCATCCCAAAAAAGAAAAAAAACTGTACTTGTCGGTTATTAGAAACACATTCAAGCATTCCACTTAGGTTACATCTCAGAAAACCAGTTTCAAAGCTACAAAAACAAGTGACGGGCGATACAATGCATTGGACTTAGACAGAATGCATTGGATACGGCCCTGGTGATGAATTTCATTTGCTCGATGAGAAAAACGTTATTTGCCCGCGGGACATCCCTTACATAAATGGATGGGAATTCTGTTAGTCTCTATGTAAAATATTTACTATCCCTTTAGGGAAAATACCTTGGACTTTTTCTGAAAGCCTAGATAAACAAAAATTATACTCGTTCTGTTTTTCAAGAAACATACAGGCAAATGATAGTTTCGGTGATTTTTTAATTTATTCAGTTGTTGTTGATTTTTTTTTTTTTTCTCAATGTCTTAGTGATTTTCTTTTGACTTGATATCAAATCAATCCTGCTCCCCAGAGTTCCTACGAATCACAGTCCCAAGATGCACCTTCATCCACTACAATTCACTCTTATTGTGGCATCGTCAAAGCGATGTATTATTAATACGTTAAATGTCATCTAACATTTTATTAGATGAAATCCTTCTCCCATTAAGATAAGAGTATCAACAGTGCTCTCTGGATTTGTTTATGTTTATTGAAGATAAAGCTTGCAGGTTCAGTGTCAATTATTCCGTCTCTGATCTCAGAAGGTAAAGAAAATGAAGGTTTTTGCGGTAAGACTCGAACCAAGAGAAAACCTGAGTAAAAAACTGAAGGAATTTGTAAAAGAAAATGGCCTTAAGTCAGCTTTTATTCTAACATGTGTAGGAAGCTTGACAAAAGCGACCCTCCGATTAGCAACCAATTCAGAAGGAGAAAACAGAGTCATCACACTATCCGAAAAACTAGAAATTGTGTCTCTTGTCGGAACACTATCTGGAGGTGAAGGGCATTTACACATATCTCTCGGAAGAGCTGACGGAACAACAATATCTGGTCATGTCTTTGGAGATTTGGATGTCTACACTACTGCTGAGGTAGGAAGTTTTCATTATCTTTTCTTTAAATCAGTCATTGAGAAGCCAAACTGAGCAAGTGATCTTTTTAAATATATCCAGATTATTAACTTTATGTTCACTATATTCCCTAAAAGGGATTATTAATGCTAATAAATGATAAACAAAACAGGTTTTGACTATAAAATAGTAAAAAAATTGTGAAGCTAACTTGAATAAGTCCACAACAAAAATCGTTGTTCTACTGTTCTAGCAAAGATTTTTAGCTAAAATTTATTAATTGCGTTTCCGTGAGTTAACAAAAAAAAATTTGTTAGCGAACATTGCTAGAGAATTTTTTTTAACAAATAGAATCACTATTGGATAAAATTACGGAGGATTTGAAGCACAATATTCAAAAACTGATAATGCAGTGAAGCAGGATGAGTGTTTTCTATAATAAGAATATTGATAGTGAATCCAAGTCTTAAAGTTTTCTTTTAGCTAACATTTATTACAGTAATCAAATTCTGTAATTTATTACATTTAGCACAGTTATCAAATATTTCTACATTACAGTTATTACTTATTACAGTTATCAACTTCAAAATCTGTCACCAAGTATTGTTAGTTAGCTATTGGACGGTGGAAAAAGCATAGAATGTGCTAATACCAATTTCCCTATGCATAGACAAAAACAAACACCAAAAGCTCCTAAACTTCTTTCTTAGTTTTCTTTATCTTTTTATTTCTGAAAATTATTTAATAATAAAGAATGTTCCAAAACAAATTATTTGGGTCCTACCCCTCCCGTCCCCAGTGCGCCTTTTATCAGCCAATTGAACCTGGCACCCCTATGTTTTTTTGGTTCATGGATAAATTAAAAAAAATCAGTTCATGTAAAGAGGGCGTTAAAGCTTAAAAACGAAAGGGAACTATTCTTTATGTTGGGGTATTGCCCTCCTACATTTCTCACTCTTTATATCAAAGTTGGATTAACGCTCTCCTGAAAATATTGCCGAATGCAATAAATATATTCTGTTGAAAGTTTAAAGTCTTTGACGCACTGATTGTATTCCGAAACATTTTGGCCAAAATTCAATTGTTTAAAGTAAATGCAAGTAAATAGGCCCTTTCGTTCACGAAGCATTGCTAAAAAGGTATCACTTTATTGAACCTTTCGTGTGTTAGGAAATTCATTTTTGAAGCATTGAGATAAAGAAAAGTCAATATTGAAGGTAAGGACTCCTCAAACATAGGTTAATTTCTGTCCCTTTTAGTTTATGTTTGTTTTGAGAACATAATCAAAATTATACTAAATATAGGAAGCTACCACCTCTTTCAACCTTCGATGTTTACAATATATCTAATTTTTTTTATTTCAATTCTTCGATTTAAATAGGTTTTTTTTAGCACTAGAGGTTACTTGAAAATTCCCCGAAAAGTGTAATCCGAAAACAAGTTTTTTTATATTTCGAACACCCCAGCTCTGTTGAGAATTATTCAAAGGTTGTTTTCTTCAGGGGGTGTTTACCAATTTTGAAGCAACGCTACACAAAAGTCAAACTTCAGCGTCAAGAGCGGAGAGTTGACAAAGCAGGCAGCCACCCTCTTTCATATTTATGATTAGCCTGAATATAATAGTAATAACGAACAGAAATCGAATATTAAACAATTTTTTTTTAACAAATGTAAAAACCAATACTAGAACTTAAAATAAAATTATCCAATATATAAGGGAAAAAATTCCACCTATACCCCCAGATCTTTCGGTTAAAGTATCAACATATTATAAATGCTTAGAAACATTCTGAGAAAAGCATCATTTTCTACTGGCTTTTATTATGATCAAATTTAGATAATACGACTTAACAGGCTCGTATGCATTTGAGGGGGAGGGGCTTCGCCCCTAATAATTAAACTTTGCTAATTTAATGTGTCTCTTCATCCATGCGGTAAAGGGATAAATAACTAAGAACTGTAAATGCACTTACCTATATTTTCTGGATTACGATTCAGTTCAATATTTTATTCCTATTACTTAAAAAACCTTTCCGCAAAATAAGTTTTTCACAGAAAAGTAAAGAACTCTATTAAACCAAAAATGAGCAAAAGTAAAATCAAATAATCTACCAAGCGTGAAACTACCACAAATCAGCATCAATAAATAAATGAAACCCAAAACGAACAGAAATTACAATAAGTAACCGAGACAAACGAATAGAAATTAAAAGGAAGTTAAAGAGCAAAGTTAAAATTTAAAGCAACCAAAATTATTGCTTTGCAGTTTGACTCAATTATTATTATTGCTTTGCAGGTTTGCAGAACCCAGTCTGCTTAGAGACCTTTAGCAACTTCTCGTTGCTGACGAAGTTAAACCATTGCAGGCCTTCAATGCTCCTGAAGCTTTTTGGTGGGAAGACACTGATGGCCTTGCTAGTTGTGGCTGATATTTGTCACGTCTCAACTCCGTAAAGCATCAGAGAACCAACGAAGGCGCTGAAAATGTTCAGTTTCGTTGAATGTCTGCTGCTGAATTTTCGCCAAAGGTAGCAATTCAGTTTGTCTATGACAGAAGACAGCTTAGATATTCTCGCTTGCAGCTCAGAAAGTACCAAACCACTGAAAAAACTATAGAGCCAGACAAATGAACTTTTAAACAACTTTAATGGAGTTGTCCAGGATAACTGAAGAATTATCAGCAGGAGCAACATATGAATGCCAACGATTTTGGTTTTACTCCAGTCTTTCTGTAGTCCGACTTTTGCCTCTTCTTCTCGTAAGATTCGAAGCTCTTCGAGCAGTTGCTCTAGGGAATACACCAGAAAGGCCCAGTGATCAGCAGTCAGCACCCAAGACGACACGATCTCCAAAATTGAGCCCTAACCTGAGGCATAAAGCAATGTTTCTCATAATATAGTCTATGATGATGACACTGAAGAGTTCTTGGGTCACAGCACTTCCTTGGTGGACTCCTGTCATGATCAGGAAGAATGGGCAGTAGTGGCCGTTTACTTGTGCGCAGCTCTCCGTCCCGACGTGCAGAGCTTTAAACAGATTGCAATATCTCTCTGGGCGGATTGTCAAATCTAAGATCCACCAAAGATCTCAGTCAATCGACTAAGTCAGACAGAACACAAGTTAAAAGGGGAAAAAAGCTTTTTATCAAAACTTCAAGAAGTTTTGATAAAAACTTCTTTTTAAGTTCGTCTTTTAAGTTCGTCTTTTGAAGTTTTAAGTTCGTCTTTTATTTTCTGCAGACTAATTATGGACATTTCAGCAATATCCTGAAACTATTCAATAGCATAATATCTTGGGGGGGGGGGTCGGTTTTGGGTTTTCTGTAAAATGCTAGTTTTTAGAATTCTATATATATATATATTGTAAAACACCACGAGTAAGTTTATTTTAGATTTTGTTTGTATATATATCTTGCATAATCTGCAAAACAATTATTTTTTGTTCGTTTCAAACTTAACCTTTGCTTTTACTTCCATAATGTGATTTTTTTTTATTTATTTATCTCGCTGGTACAATTGCTCTCTATGTACAGCACTTTTAATTGACAACAATAGAGCATCTTACGCTTTACCAAATTACACTTCTGTACTTACACTTAAACTAGAATTTGAGAAGTTTGGTAAATGAATTGATTTAGGGAATAGAGAATTAGAACACACAATAATACTGCACCTCCGTCGTTAACTAAAGGATAGTCATAAGGAAAGCGTTTTATAAATTGAGCGGTTAATAATTTTCAAGAGATCAGGATCCTCTGGTTGCAACTTGTAAGCTTCAATTCATTTGGGCCTTACATAGCCCGAAAATAATTTGGACCTTATTATTCCAATTCATTAATGGTTTGTTCATTTATCCATACGTAATTATTCTGGTTCAGAAGCTACTGTTGGCTTTTTCAGAACAATATTTTCTAATCTGTTTTATTGTTCAAAAAGGGTGACACAAAGTAGCAACATGTGGCCAAAATATTCTGGTATATTTCTTAATGATCTTGATTAAGCTTTTAGGCAATAAGCTGATACAAACAACTTTTACTAGCCTATGCTCAGACATATAGAAACGTTTTTACCAAAAACCTGCCATTCGTACACTTATTTGCTACTTTAGAAAATTAATTTTAAAATATGTTTTTAAAACAAGAAGTTTTCAAAAAAAAGTAAGGAGTCATACACCTAAGATGAGCAGAAACAAAGTAATTAACTAATGAAAACTTATAACAAACAGACATTACAATCAATGAATAAATGAAACTCAAGCGAACTTTATAAACAAAACTGTTGTATGCTTTTTCTACATGTCTTTAGAATAAATGAATTGCAAAACAAACTTTATAAGTGGAGCTACTATACGCCTTTTCTACGTGTCTTTAGATGAAAGTTGGAGTCAAAATTATACTGCTCCTGTAGCTACCAAAGGCTCCAATCCTTTTTAGAAAATTTAATTTCCAATTCATTATCTACTATATAAGAATCATGAAGAGTAAATTAAATTTACTAATCTTTTTTTAAGTAAGATGGCATATTAGTGTGAATGTTAGATCAATTTTCTTATAGCATCAATGGCTAAGATGTCATTTTTCAGGTAGTAATCGGCGAGATTGATGACTTGGTTTTCAACAGAGAATTTGACAAAAATACTGGATTTCCAGAACTGGTTGTGTCCAATCGATTCTATGGTCAGTGAATTTTAAAGACTTAAAAAAAGATGAAACCATTTTTCTAACGTTATTTTTTAAAATAAAAATTTCAGTTTATCCATTTATACCAATTTGTTTTCCTTGTTTTGTATTTTCTATGCTCCTGCTTTTTTCTTCTTTTATGGTCAATAAGCTATTGATGCGTTACTTCCCTGATGGAACAAAAAAACTAATTATTTTAATTCTACAATCATTTAAGAAACAAAGAGATCCAAAACCCTAGGGAAAGAGAGGATAAGATGACTTTCCAGGAGGGGGAAAGGTTCAAAATCCTAGGTTTTACAACTACTTTTTGAATTAGTCTTTACATTCAATATCAAGTGCCTCCCCCCCCCCACTCTCAAAATGCATGTAGGTATGCAAAATCAGCTACAAAGCCAGCACAAGTCGTCATTTGCTCCCAGGAGGCGGAGTTTTGATTTTTAATTTAAACACAAAATAGATTTTAGGCAGAATGTTTTGAAACACTATTTAAATACAATTCGTTATATTCTTTGTTATATACTTTTTAGCGCTTTTCCCAACCACTGTTCAGCCCAATTGTAAGGATGGCAGAGGACAAAACAAATAAAAATTGCAGATCTAAAACTAGAAAATGTTTAAATGGAACTAATATAATCCCTAATTAGAAAAGCTAAGTTTCACATGTACATGGGATTTTAACATTTGGCCTTGTTAATCCTTTGGAATAAAAGTAAAGAGCACTTTTTTCATATCTTTGAAAGTTTTAGTAGTTTATAAATACAATTTTCAGGAGATCTTCAGTAAATTAGGGTATAAGAAGACAATCCTGTACCTCCCCTGCTCCTCAGGTCTTATTATTTTTGATAACAGGTGAATGCCTGTCTTAAATGCTGACAAGGAAATTATGGTTTCTACATTGTGGGAAACTATAAATGATGAAAATTGTTACTCAACACATAGTCATTATCACTATTATGGATGGACTCAAACTATCAATTTTTCCCTTATATCAGTTCAAAAATCATCATTGTGCTAAGAATTAGGTCTTCAAAATTCCAATATGTCCATTCATTTTTGGTTCTTTGTATTTTTCTTTTTTATACAGCAAACTGATTTTTTGTCCTTCTCATTGAAAAAATTAGAAACTTTAAAATATCATACCACTGTAAATTTAAGGTCAATTCTAGCCGATGAATTGGCATTATAATGCCAATTATAAAGCCCTGATTTTTCTGAAATCTAGTCATACCCAGAAACAACTAATCATCCTAATTGCAGTTAGTATTAATTGATTATTGATAATTAGCAGCAGAACAATTGCCATAAGAGCAGTCTAGGCTGGAATAATAGTGGTTGAGCAATTTTGAAAGAATTCCATGCAATAGAAACTGTCATAGAAAAGATAGATGCGTTTGTAAAATATAGGACTAATTGTGTTATATCTTTATCCACTTGATATCTGACAGTATTTTGACTTAGTTTTATTTCTTAAAATGTTTCTGATGAAAAGAAAATGAAACAAACAGGATTCATGATTTAGGGAAGTGAACATATATCATGGCCAGCTTTACTGACCATGTTACAAAATGATCTTCAGAAGCCATACCATTCCTATCTCCAATTCTTGCCCTCACAAATAAAAAAGCAGCTTGTAAAAGAGAATGGTTTTCCTGTGCTTCATCTCCACTTTATCATCCTAGTCAAAACAAGGATCATGTCTTGTTGTAAAGATAGAGTTCTTTTTACTATTGAAACATGACAATTTTCAGTTTATGCCTACCCAAAATGAATTACCTAGCTGTTGGACAAACTTGTCGCATTAATAGCTCTCTCACTTTGCTTCAAGCAAGCTCCAAAAGATCCATGATTGATGTGACAAATAGATAGATTAAATATAACTATTTGAATTGAACACTAATTTTTGGTCCTTCAATGGGCTCAAGCGTTGACACTCGCTCTTGTAGCAGGAGCCATTATGAGTTTATTATAGGCACCCTTGGACAATTTGTTTAAAGGAATAGCAAGAAGGACCCAGAAAATGGAACAGACAGCTACTAGGTGTGACTTCCGACCCAAAAAATTGCAAGCAGCTAGAACTAAGCTGTGCTTAAGACGAGGTTTAGAAGCTATCTGAAAGCTTATAACAAAGCTAACAGTACTGAAAGCTGCTGTCACAACTGAAGACATGGCATCAGCTTCTTTGAAGGCAATCTTAAGATTGCTAAATCTGTTATGTCAGTAATAACATAAATTGTATGTCAATTGAATAATTTTTCAATAGAAAAATGAATTTTCCTGGAAGGTTGCTAAGAAAATTCCATTTTATAAAGAATAGATGACCGTTCAAACAAAAAATAGGTCAATTTCTATGCTCTGTTTTGTTCAAAATATTTGAATAAGTGAGTGCATCTAGGCTAAATCATTACATTGAAAATAACAAAATATTTATAGAGTTAAATTGGTTTTAGGAAAAAACTGCCAACTACAATGGCTATAATTAACTGGGTGACTTGTTGACTGGGTAAATGCAGAATTTGAAGGAGGTCTGATTCCAGCTGCTCTATACCTGGATTTGAAGAAAGCATTTGCCATAATTGACCATAAACAGTTATTACTTGCAGTTAAAAAAATCAATGAGCTTGAAAGAGCTTGTTACAGTTTGAATCTACTTGAGTGACAAAAAGCAAATTGTAGTGAATAGGTGTTTAACTTCTGTGGCTAATGGGATAGCCTACAGAGTACCCCAGGGTTCTAAAATAGGTCCTCTTTTATTTTTATTGATTAGATAATTTATAATTTATTAAAGGCAGGTATAATTCTTTCTGCAGATGATACTCTTCTACTTATAGCTACTCCATCAGTTGATCTGATTTTTGGTAGAACAAGAAAGCAAATGATTGAGTTTACTGAGTGGGTAGATTTCAACCTTTTGACACTAAATTACACTAAAACTAATAGCATTTTATTTTCTTGGACATCTAGAGTTAACACTAGATTAGAACCAATAGAAAATGGAAATCAAATTAAAAGAGTAAAGGTAAAAAAGTATTTGCTTTTTGTGACTGGTTACACTAGTTAAAACTAATAGAAAATGGAAATCAAATTAAAAGACTATAGGTAAAAAAGTATTTGGTTTTTATGACTGGTGAAAATCAATCATGGAAAACAAATTCAAATATCATAGTTTCAAAATTGTCAAGATCTCTAGGAGCAATTTGCCAAATAAAAACCTAATTCCACAGAAAATTCTTCCATTGCTTTATTTTTCTATTTTTTTAAACCAAAGATTTTCTATGATTGCTCTATATAGCCAAGTAATTTTTGTGTCATTGTAAAAAAAATTGAAGCTGCTAAACTTTTTTTGCCTAAAACTTTGATCATTTTACTTTATAGAATCAGCTTCTTGATATTTCAACAGCTAAAGGTTATCAAGTTAGTATATTCACACAGAAAAATCTCAATAATGTACTTTTCTCTTCTTTCAAGATTTTTTTCTAAATAATAGTGATCTCCAAAGTCACTACATTAAATTGCACTTGCTAGCAATAGGACAAATCCTGTTTCCTTGTGTGTCATGGTACACAAGGAGCACCAAATATGGTAAATTAATTTAGAAACCTGACTAACACTTTTTGTGTTATTATAAATTGTGCCCCCATGTGTATGTGATATAATTCCAGTGGAAACAGGAAATTCAAGTTTTCTGGCACCTTTCAAGGCTACAGCAAAGAGATTTCTCCTTGCAAAAGAAAAGTAATTATGCATATTTTATGTAAGTAGAATGTTTGTTTTACACGTGTAAATAGTCTATGAACGTCATATAGAATAGTGATAAAATAGTGTTACCAGAACATTTAAAATAGAGAAGACTGCCACCTGCTGCCAACAAGCCATTTGGGGTTTTCTTAGCAAGTATTACAAAATATTATGCATATAGATGTCTTATCCTATCATACTCTATAGCAAGATGGAACACATCAGTTAAAAAATCTCTTAATTAATCTATTATCATTGTGCTAAGAATTAAGTCTTAATAATTTCAATATATCTATCTGTTTTTGGCTCTTTGTATTTTTCTTTTTCATACAGCAAATTGAATTTTTCCTTCTTACTGAAAAAATCAGAAACTTTAAAACACTATATCATTATAAATTTAATGCCAATTCTAGCCACCAAACTGGTATTGCAATGCCAATTATAAAGCCCTGATTTTTCTGAAATGCAGTCATACCCAGAAACAACTAATCATCCTAATTGCAGTTAATAATAATTGATTTTATACAATTAGCAGCAGAACAAGTGCCATAAGAGCAGTCTAGACTGGAATAATAGTGATGGGAGCAATTTTGATAGAATTTCATGTAATAGAAACTGTCATAGAAAAGGTGTTGTAAAACATAGGAGTAATTTGAAAAGTAACTGAGAACGAATAGTAAAAGCAACCAAGCCTTGTTGTCTTCCAAGATCATCTATTTCTACCACTTCTTCCTTAGTAACAAGTCTTCACTGCTTTTGTCTTTACCTTCCACCTCTGTACGCCCATGCAAATTCAATCAAAACACCAATAGCATATTGACAGCAATGTCATTTATAATATACTTCATTTTTTTGCCTAGTCTCTAATAATTCATCAATTATTCATAAACTTCATTTATGATTAGCCTACTTTTTTTACAATCTGATTTCTGTGCTAGCCAACAATATGTATTTACCAAAATTCTTTCATCTATTGGAAAGCTGATCTTCTCTTCCTTATGAGCCCTATCGACTTGTGGATACAAACAGTTAATATAGCATATAGGATGCCTATTAGAAGGTTTTCCTAAACATTTAAAGACTTTTGAAGTATGGACTCATACCCTCAATAGGTTAATTCACCCTTGTAGGCTATATCTATAGTAGGGTATTTAAAAATCTTTAATGCATGGAAGCAACAGCAACATGAGATTTTAAATTATATTACATGATCAGTTCAGCTGACAGATTTTGGTCCACTTTTGAAATATATTGCTTTTTATTGCTTTTTGCAATAAAAAGCAGTTTTGCCAACATGCTGAACTGATGTTTACAGGACCTTTGTATGGAAAAAATGAAAGTGTTAAGTGCTCATACTTGTTGATATAGGTTGGAGAAAAGGGACAAGATATATTTAACACATTTCAAATTGCAGAAACAGAAAAGAATAAAGTGGATATATCTGAAAAAAATCACTGAGCATATTGAACCCATCTCAAACCCTATCTTCTCTCAATTCAATTCACAAACGAAATCAAAAAGAAGGAGAGACGATTGAATCATATGTGACAGCACTAAAGCTATTGGTCATAGATTGTGATTTTGGAAACAGTTCAGATGAAATGGTGAGAGATAGATCGGTATTTGGTGTGCAGAGTGACAGGATAAGAGAAAGACTGTTAAGTGAAGGCAGAACACTGACACTAATAAAAGCTATTGAAACAAGTCAA
The DNA here is from genome assembly GCA_027921565.1 of Artemia sinica. Taxonomy (NCBI): domain Eukaryota; kingdom Metazoa; phylum Arthropoda; class Branchiopoda; order Anostraca; family Artemiidae; genus Artemia; species Artemia sinica. Next base: position 28,876,689 of record CM051265.1, on the reverse strand, counting down.
GCAATTGAAACAGTAGTGGAGACCCATGCACAAATGAAAACAAGCCCAGTACCACTGCTATAAAACAAGAAGTGGAAACCATATGCAAACAAAAGGTGTTACAAAAGACAATGACATCAAGCTGTTACTTCTGTCGGAATGCATACTCCCATGATCACAAATGCCCTGCAAAAGGGAAAATCTGTGCCAAATGTTGGAAGCCAAGCCATTTTGCAAAGGTTTGCAAAAGCAGGTCAGTCAATGAAATTGAAGGTTTTCCACTGAGAATGAAAAAAATAACCAGTACTTCATTGAATCTATTACCTCTAAAATTGATTCAGAGCAAAAGCCAATGATTATAGTTAATCTACGGTACCTGAATACCATGAAGACAAAAACTTCAAAATTGATACAGGAGCTGATGCAAACACTCTCCCAGCAAAGAAATTTAGGTCACTGAAACCAAGGCCTACTTTGATTCCCAGTAAGGATATCCTAACAGGCTATCACAGATGCAGCCTAAAGGTACTCAGAATTGCACAAATGGTGATTCAGTATAAGGACCAAGAACCACAGGCTCATGCATTTCATGTTGTGGAAACCAACAAAGGTCCAATACTTGGTAGAGAAACAAGTGAACAGATGAAATTGATAAAATTTGTGCTCAGCCTATCATGTGATAAGATACCATATAAGGGTTCAATCAGACCTGAAGTGCAACAGATCCTTGAGGAGTATGATGATGTATTCCATGGTATTGGCACATTGTCTTGAAAATGTCAAATTTACTTAAAGGAAGGATCAGTACCAACTGTCCAGCCACCTAAAAGAGTTCCCTATGCCCTTCAACCACAATTAAAAGAAGAACTTGATAGACTAGAAAACCTTGGCATCATGGAGAAGGTGAAGAAACCAACAGATGGGTTAATTCCATTGTTCTGGTTAAGAAACCATATGGTGCAATCCAGATTTCCCATAGATTGGAATAAATGCATAAAACATCAAAATCACCCAATTCCTAGTTCTGATGATATTGCAGTAAAATGTGCAAGAGCAGAGCAATTTTTCAAGACTGATGCTAGAAATGGCTACTGGTCAATGGTTTTGGATGAGGAGTCTGCAGATTTAACCACTTTCACAGACATCCTTTTGGGCTCATATCAGCTCAGGATGAGTGCCAAAAGCAGATTGAAAAGCCATTTGAAGATATTGATATTGGACTGATTGTTGATGATATTGCTGGAATGGCTAGTAGTACAAAAGAGCATGACAGGAAGCTGAGGAAAGTTCTGGAAAGGGCTTGTGAGAAAGGCATCAAGTTCAATAAAGAAAACTGTCTCTTTGATGCTGAAGCTGTTCCTTATTTTGGTCATATACTGACAAAAGGAGGTATGAAACCTGATCCTTCCAAACTTAGAGCAATCAGGGAAATGCCAGCCCCTAAAAGCAAAGATGAGTTGCAAACTCTCCTAGGCAACTATTTGTCAAGATATATTCCTGCCTTCTCTACCTTAAACCAACCACTTCAGGAATTAGGAAAGGCCAAGGAGTTTGAATGGAAAGCAGTACAAAACCAGGCCAAAGCCAGAATCCAGGAAGCCATTTGCAGCAATCTTGCATATTTTGATACTGAAAGCACTGTAGTAGAAGTGATAACAGCTACATCAAAGCATGGACTTGGTGCTCAGATGATTGCAGATCATGCAACAGTAGCCTTTGCTTCCAGGTCTCTGAGTGATAATGAAAAGCAGTATTCTCAAATTGAAAAGGAACTGCTGGGCATTGTATTTGCTGGTACACATTTCACCAATACATTTGTGGTAGAAAGATCATTGTGACAACAGATCCCAAACCTCTAGAGGCAATTTTGTCCAAACCTATAAACAGAGCACCACCCAGATTGCAAAGAATGATGCTAGTGCTCCAGCAATATGAACTGTCATTTCAGTACCACCCTGGCAAAGAGATTCCTGTAGCAGATGCTTTATCACAGATGCACTTTATTTTGGCCTAACATCACAAAAGATGTTAGGCAAATAGTGTCTAGATGTGAAATATGAGCCAGACATCAGATGAATAAACGGAAGGAGCCACTAGTGTCCACAGAAGTCCCCCAGTATCCATTCCAACGTGTGGGTGTGGATATTTTTACATTTAGCAGCAGGGAATATCTCATCACCATAGACTATTATAGTCGATTTTTCGAAGTGGATAAGCTTGCCATTTCAAATTCACAACAAGTGATCTCAAAATTGAAAATTCATTTTGCAAGATATGGTATGACAGATCAAATCACTTCAGATAATGGGCCATAACTCAGCTCAGAAGGCTTTCAAGTTTTACAGAAACTTGGTATATCAACCACATCACAGCAAGTCCCTGCTACCCCCAATGAAATGGGATGAGCAAAAAGGCAGTGCAGACTGCAAAAAGGATAATGACAAAAGCCTCAGAGAGTCAAACAGATCTATATATTGCATTGTTAGAGTACCAAAACATTCCAATTAATGGAGCATATTCACCAGTACAGCTGCTTATGAGCAGAAAGATACAGTCAATGATCCCAGCACTGTCATCACAGCTGCAGCCAAAAATAATCCCAAAACATGTTTTTGAGAAAGCTCAAGCTAGACAAACAGAGTGCTCACAACAAAAATGCCAACAAGCTGAAAGAATTGTGCCCAAGAGAAAAAGTGTGGATGAAATTTGATGAGAGTAGTAGATGTTGTAAAGGTGTAGTAGAAAAGAAGATGAAGCAGCCAGAGTACTCATATATGGTACATATGGAAGACAGCAGCTTAGTTTGTAGAAACAGGCGCTACCTACATCCCAGGATGGAACCAGTTACAACTGAATCAGCACTTACACCAAAATATCCAGCAAAGGCCAGATATTTTAACCAGTACCCAGAACAAGACATACACTCAAAGGGAGCAGCAATAGAGAGTGATGGGAAAATGCCTGTTCCAGGTTGTTCTAATGCTGGAATGCCTAGCATGAGAAACAAGACTGAAATACCAAACATTAGGGAAGAGAAAGAAAGGGAAGTATTAAGTCAAAGAGGTGAGCTCTCTCCTTGCACAGGAATACCCCCTGAAACTAGAGCACAAGCACCACAAATCCAGGGAAGAACCACTCAGTGGTAGACTTTCCAAACCACCTGTTTGCATGAACTTCAGCATAGACTGCAACAATGACAACCCCTGCCAGCCAGTCTGCCCATGGTCCAAAATATTGCTACATGAGATGGAAGATGAAATATATTGATTTTTATTAATTTTTGCTTGCTTGCTTTTTGTTACTTTTGTTTGTTTGCTTTTTGCTTATGCACTTCATTTATAGATAATGGGTCTCCATTAAATGATTATATTTAAATCTGAAGTCTGGCAAGGGAATACATTACACTATAAGCCAAATCCTTGTATTTATGGTTTTCAAAAATGCATAAATCAATAATTAATAAGTTAAATTTAAATTTTGCTTATGGAGGAGATTTAGAAATTCAATCAAAATGTTTATTTGCAGATACTTTGTGCAGTATATTTGCAGTTTACAGCATAATTTAGCTAGGATGAAAGGGAATACATCACTTGATGCCTTTTCTCATGCAATTTTGTTGTTCAATAATTGTTTCTGATGAAAATTCCACTTTCAGCCCTTAACAGGGACCTGGAAGGTAAAACAGTCCATGGTTGCAAATTTTAATATGTTAAAAAAAATAACTATCTAGTGAGAAGAAACTACCATTTGTAGCTGATTCAGAAATGGTAATTATTAGGCTATCTTTTTTAATCTTGATAGTAATATGTTATTATTCTAGCTCTTTTTAAAAATTTTGCAATTTTCTTCAAAATAACATTTCACTATGAAGACTAAGGAAAATAATAATTACCATTCCTGAATCCACTGCAAATAGCAATTTTTCCCACTGACCATTTTTTTTTAGAAAAATGCTTTTAAACTTTTGGTGACTATGGGCTGTTTTGAGCCCTTTAAGAGCTCAAAAGAGAATTTACCTTGGAAGTAATTATTGAATTATGAAAGATAAAAACGGCATATTAATTATACATTGTTACACATATTAATATGACTATAATTTGGGCTATATATTTACTCAGAAAGGGAGGGTGGTTGGTGGTAAAGTATAGAGCAGCTGTAGTCAAAATTTGATAACTATAATTATTCTGCATATATTCTGCTGAAAAATTCAAAGTTACATTCTTCAACTGGAAGTAAGCATCACCTGGGGATACTACTCCTGTATATAGTAGGATTAAATCAGTAGATCATATCACCTACCTTGGTCTTCCTATTGGTTTGTCAATAATGCATATGTGACAACTGTTAATTGCTCATATCAAATGTAGAGTTGGGTTATCATATGCTTCTTTTGTAACAAATAAGTTATGCTTCAACCCCTGTCTTCTTTTGAAACTTTTCAACTCTATTGCTCTACCACATTATCTGTACATATCACCATTCTGGAAAATGCTCACAAAATCTGACAAGTCAAAATCATTCAGTTTTCTTCCAGTTCACAAAATATCTTTTATGTTTTCCCCTTTGGACCTGCAACTCTTACCTAGTTAGAAAATTCAGCATTGCTGACCTCATTATAGCTGTGGAAAAGCAAATTTGTTCTTATAATTCCTGTTTGAGAAAGTTGAACCATTCTTGGTTGTTGGTACTAGCCCAGTAGGACAGTAAAGATGTATTTTTTGTGTGTTTTTTAAGTGTTTGTTTTCATGCTTAGTGTGGATTTCTTCTTTTTTTGTTTATTGCTCTGGCTTTTGCTTTTTTTAGTGACAGGTTTTCCAATAAATAATAATTATTAACCTATCAAGTAAGAACTGTTTTCTTAACATAGGGTAAAGACCTCATTTTGGGAAAGACCACTTTTCTTTGGTATTCCAGAAAAATAGCAATGAGTTTCTGGACTACCCCTATTTTACTACAGCATTATGCAATGTGAGGGCAGTTATCAAAACCAGCCTTCTTGGTCAAATTTTAACCAATAATTTGTCAGCACAAATTAAAAATGTGGTCTCTGTTTTGATAAGCAATTGAAAAGGAATAATTATATTTAATATTTGTGATTTATAGAATTAATATTAAGCAATAAAAGTTAATGTTTAGAAATAGAAGAAAACCAGCTTTCTGTTAATATGTGAATAAAACTGAAACACTAAAATGATATATAGATCAAAATAGGATAATTGGTAGGCTAGGCTATTTCTAAAAAGAGGTCCTTGTAGTTAAGTCAATAGGCTAAACTAGGCCTAATAATTTCAAGTGTTTGATCATAAACAATTTTAATAGTAACCATATTTATGTACAGATTAAATTTTAAGCTTTTCTCTGATATACACAATTCTTCCCAAATTCTCCTTTGTTAACAAGATGAGAGGGTTTTAGTTTTACATAATTTTGCTCAATTGGATAGGCCTACTGGTTTTTTACCCCATGTCTTTCTCAACAACACCAATTCTAGACTAATACAACATTTTTATTTTACTATGGAATTTTGGCTGAATAGCGGGGAAGATTATTGCCCATATAAGTTGGAAAGTTTTGTCATCTACAAGGCTGAAGCCATCCTGATCCTAATGTTGCAGATACCCTTAAATATAAATGTATTTCAATCTACCACTCTGTTAAAACAACATTGTTTTGAAGTAGGAATTTGTACCCTGATCAGTTTGTCAATCCGATATCTTATACGCTAGCCTACTTCATAAGTGATTCATTCATGATATGTAGCACATGCCAACAACAGCAAGGTAAGATTTTAAAATTTTCTGCTTGATCCATCTAGTGGGCCAAAAGAGTTTATAAAATGAGCTCTTGGCCGACTGGACATTTTATCATCACCTGAAACCGCTTCTGCCTAATCAGTTTTTCCAAAAACCCGAGAAAAACGACTTTGAAAATTTTGACATTTCTATCTTAGGTTCGGCTATAGCTGGAACATCGATTATTGTTTCGAAATGAAGAAAAACAAATCGCTTATATCATTTTGATTATATTTATTGGCCTAAAATGAGCCGTTCCTGAGTTAAAACGGAATGTATATTAGTTTCGGCAAAACTGCTTGAAAATTCCTTAACGTAGGTGAAATATGGCGAAAAGGAATCGGCTCAGCATAAATTAGAAATGCGAATTTCGGCAAAACGTATTCCATCTGAAAGACAAATTTTAATTTCGACAATTAACTGGGAGTTTTACACTGAAATGAAACAAAAGATCTGTGAGAGGTCGCACGCTCCTTGCTCCTCGGCAACAAGAAACAAGCTCGCTAGAATTTCAGGTTATAACCTTCGGTGGCAGAGGCTGTTTTGGGACAAGCTGTGATTTCAGCTGAAGTACCTGGGACCTCAGCTCTATTACAACTTCTAATGGTAGTTCTAATGTAACAAATTTCAAATATGCCACATATACTGTTAGTATGAAACGGTGAAGCGATTCTACATATTTTATTTTTGCTGTTGGCAAATCAACAACTGTGCAAGAAGACAGAGAAGACAGCAACCTTTCTACAAAATTTACTGCGAACACATTGGGCAATGGCCTACTTGGGCTAGCATCTGGTGCAATTAGCGCTATAAAAGGAGTAGCATCCTCAAACGAAGTTTTATAGAAGACCCTTTTAAATAGTCCTTGCTTAAACTGCAGTAATTTCACCTATTCAAATGGCACTAAGCTAAAATCGACGTCCTAAATCGTGCTGTGGCCAGGCTCAGAATACTTCATTGCTAAACGCTTGATGTTCGAATGCTTCTTTAGCATGTCTTGCATCATGTAGCTCATTATTTGATTACGATTTTGAGACACACATGAATTTGACCATGTAACCAACTTACTGACCATGTAAACAACTTTTGTTCAGCAGATCAGAAGCTTTCAGCAAAACAGGCCATGTTGTATGTGATGCGGCACAAGCGCTGTAGAGAATATGCGATTCAGCAAAGGAGGAAAAGCAATGTTAATTAGACCAATCAAAAGAGCTTTTATTGCACAAGATAGCGTTTATAACTCAATTTCGACAAAATTATTTTCGGCAAAACCGCTTTCAGGTGACTTTATATTTTTGTATACCTCTATGAAGTCGGCAGATTCCTGTCCACTGTAACCAAAATTTATGCACTTTTAACATTCAAAAACGCGTCTATCAAGAATCTGAATGCTGAACTTTAATTTTGGAGCAAATTTGCTCATTCAATCAGAATGCTCAGTCGGTAAAAGGTTTATGCAGTTAATTTTTAACAGAACTTGTATTTTGCAGTAGAACTTTGGCTGGAAGGGGAGGTATAATCCATATTATTGGGTATATACAATATACCCAATATATATACATCTCTTGGGTTTATACAATACGGAGAGGTATATATAATAATTTACACTATCAGAAGCGTCAAGTGAATCCATGACCTCTCTAGCATCCCCTTAACTCTCACATCGCCGGAGTCTCAGCTAATATGTTGGCATCGTATACCCATCTCTAACCGGAATTTCACAAGGATTTTCAGTTGCAATGATTTCAGAGCCAAAGGTTCAGAAGTCACCATCCTTTACTACACCCTTCCACCCCGCTATGTCCAACCTTTCTAGCACCAAGATTGGCATGAAGCAACTTGTTTGAGCTGGAATTATGCACAATATTTTAGCCACTATTATTAGGGTATGACGTGGACTCTTGGGCCATCCCCAATCTCAGCCATTTATTTTGGCAGAAAGACAAGTGGATTAAAATGAATAATAGTTCAAATAGGGATAACATATTTTTAATAGACAGCGATGAGTTTTACAAAAATACTAGATATCCAAACCAAATTCACTTGTGTCTCTATTTAGAGCTATGTTTTTAAATAAATTTTGCTTAACTTCAGTAGTTTCCCTAGAATTATCTACATCTAAGATCTGATGTAAAACTAATGTGAAACTACTTGATTTTGAAATAAAATCAAATAGATGCAGACATCAAGCCATACGCCAATACGGATAGTCCGAGTGAGTGAGATAGCAAATCTGGCATAAGCCCTTTTTAGGATTATATAAAAATGATGTCATTTCATTTTTTGATAGATAAGTCTATTTATCATCCGTCCATAAGACATTCCTAGGGCAGAACTAAGATAGACAGTCATTGAACTAAGAGATGAGAGATCGGATTGATTTTGGGTTGACGCGTGACGAACAATGTCCACTGGACTTGTATGGAGAATCTGGGACTGAATTTGCCTGGACTCAAAGGCAAACAAGTGAAACCTAAGCCTAATTGAAGATTCTATTTAAAGAAAATTATAGTTTCGCTTATGGAAGATCACTCGACTTTTATTTATTTGTGTGCTATGGTTTTTAGCAGCATCTGCGGTTTAAAAGCTTATAAAATTATTTTTTCAGATTAGTAAGATATAACAGAGCACAATGACGGAATTTTATGATTAATAACAAGGTATGGCAATATAAAGGTGGCATTGGCTTGTACATGCTGCATTTTTAGAAAGAAAAGTTTAGAATTTGCCAATTTTTGTGCGCTTGGTTAAAATAAGGTAGCGATAGCTTGCGTATGAGATACATTTTTAAAGTAATCAATTAATAAATAATTTCCACAAAATAAGTTTTTGCTAGAAAAGTAAGCAGCTCTTTAATAAAAGTAAAGAGATCTTTAATAATCTTTAAGATATAAGTTTTCTAACTTTAATAAATCAAAAATTATCCAGACTATAAGAAAAAATATCAGTATATGTATATTAAACTGTAAATCCACATTCATTATCTTTTTTCCCGTAAAGTGAAAGTTATATTCTGCTCTTCAGAAGACATGGGGGGGAGGTGTCATCCCTATTCATGCTAATTTCTGCTCGTTCTGAGTTTGACTCGGTTATTTATTGTAATTTCTGTTCGTGCAGGGTTCCATCTATTTATTGATGGTGATTTGTGGTAGTTTTACGCTTGGAAGACTATTTGACTTTATTTTTGCTAGTTTTTGGTTTAATGAAGCTCTTTATTTTTCTTTCAAAAACTAATTTTGTGGAAAAGTTTTTTAAATTACTTTCTGTTCGTTTTATATTGACATTAATTTAAAAAAAACAAAGTTCTACTGATTGAAGTAAAGAGCAAAGCTGAATCTTAAAACGAACAAAAATTATTGCTTCACAGTCTATCTAACATATAATGATAAAACTAGTGCAACTAAACCCATTGATAATATTTCCTTAGCTTTTTAAGATTATGAAAAACTAGCACTTTACTGAAAACACGAAACAATATAGGAGCTTAGGTGCAGTAAAAGCAAATCGATTAAAGACACTTCTTGAAAAAAATCTATAATTTTAGAGCTGTTGCTTATTTTGTTTTCTTTTAATTTGTTATCCCTTCGGCCCAATCAGTTCAGTCCAACGTTTGGATCTCATTTTGGTTCTTAAAAGGAAATTTCAGGATTAGTATCTAGACAAGTCCGAAATGAAGCCATCTTGATAGTTTTAAGATTATAGACTAGCCTTAGAATTCGTATCACAACTTGAAATTATTCGTTGTATAGAGAGAAATAAACTGATTTCGGGAGTTCCTATTTTAGTTTATTTATTCTTCATTTCGAGTAAAAGTAAAGCATGTTTTTTACAATTGAAAATCGTATATTACTCACTATTCTTACTATAGTAGTACAGGAAAATGAGCTCCAAAAAGAGGTCGACCCGAAACAAATTGCAACAGAAATGACTTTTACACCATCTTGTCGAGAAAAAAAAAACTGAACAACATATCCATTTTCGCATATTCTGAGTCAACGCAAAATAACCGTTTTTTGGCTTTTAATGCTATTTTTTTCCGTTATTCGAATAAAAATCACAATTTTCGTGGACATCGGTTTTTCTTGAACTGAAGTATGATTCTAACCCAAAATAACATGGCGAGACCGAAAACGAAGTCGGATTTAGCGTAAGAAGCACCATACAAAAAGTAACTGTATTTTTTCGACTTTTTTCGCCTAAAAAATACAATTTTCGTTGTAGCCCGATTTTCTTGAATGAAAGTGTGGTTCTGACGTAGAATCACGAGCTGAGACCGAAAATAGAATCAAATAGGTTGTTCACTGAACCAGAAAAAAAAAAAATCGTAATCATTAATGAATGATCTACATTTTTTTAGAAAATAATTAGGGAAAGTAAATTACAAACCGAACTGGTTTTCAGTGGTCACTATCGTAAATCACACTTAAAACACTCTTCGTATACTATTTAGGGTCAACCCATAGTGTCTAATCTTCGCAGTCTATTAAATAGAATCAATCTTATAAAAAATACAAAATAGAGAATCAGATTCCGACTAGTTTCACAACTTCTTCATTTGGAATGGATTAACGACTAGGGTTCTAGGTTCTCTTCATCATTGTTGCTGTCGATTTTTGGGGAGTTGAAACACATTGTTCCCTTGCAGGTTCTGCATGCTGAAGTACAAACTAAGCCGTTTTTAAAGCAGCTACACCTCGCTGAACTACACTGTACACGACAGGAGCACTGCACGATCTTTAGGAGCATACACGGGGCTGGTGGGAGGTCAGTTGTACATGGGTACAAGAAGTCATCTTTATTCTTCCATCCCCATTCCTCGGCTTTCAGTTCCAGATCAGGCTCCTCGGTCCATACCTGAACTTGATAAAAAACTCTATAGCTTTGAAACTTGGCTGCATCAGAAGTTGGTGGCAGATGTTCTGGGTGAACAAAAGAGTTTGCCGTTGTCACTTTCTTTTCAAAAACTTCTCTGCGGAGTTTGTTCAAGTTCCCTCCTTTCGACGAACCGTATATGATCAGCAGGGCGTCTTCGCCAGCGGTCTTGATTACCTCCTTCGAAGCGGACTTCTGCATGAACACTGCAGCTGATGTTCGGAAATCATTGTCTTCTATCAGCCTCTTCAGTGCAAGACCTTTTCCCACACCGTGGATTCGCGAAGTAGAGTCACAGCCTAACAGGGCGTGAGCAAAAAGGATCAGATGACAAGTATCTTGTCCCAGCTTCTCTTTCAGGGTGTGTATGTCCCATATTCGGGGAGCTTCATTCGACTTTGGCTCAGGTGCGAAGAATAGTTTCTTGCTTGACGAAACTATTAGTTTCTAGCATAGTTATTATAGTTTCTAGCATAAGAGAACCAATAGATCGGTATCGTCCCCAACTACGGCAGTGTCGTGATACCGTGAAGAGGCAACAGCAACTTCCACAATCGGGACATCTGCGTCACCTGATGCCTGGAAGACAGAGACACCCTTTGCACGGAGATGATCAGCCAAAGCGCAGATAAACCTGGCTTTGTTTTTCTTGCAAGATAAGAACTCTTCTTTCTTCACCTTGAGCTGCATATCTGCTGTGAAGAAGATCTCACGGCCAACTGTATGACTCCTCTGCGAGTGAGTCGCAGTGAGTCCTCTGGTTGTGAACACACAACCTATTTGTTTCCATTTTTTCGCACTAACTTCTGCTGGAACAGAGATGCAGTTTTCAGATGTCTTTTTACCACTCGTTTCATCTTTTCGGACCAGAATCGGATCCTCATTTGAAGCTCTTTCTTACTTTCTGAGTTTGTTGTTTCCTCAAACTCGACAACATAATAACTGTTGCCGACTTCATCAAGGGTCATCTTCCGGAAATGGAGTCCAAGAGCTTCGGTTAAAAAATTAGCGAACTTAGTTCGCCCGAAGGAGAAGTTTTTGACCATTGTATCTCTGAAAATTTTTCCAAATGCATCTGCTATTCCGTCTGCGGATTTCCCAGAATAGTCAGACTCAATCAAATATTTTACTCAATCAATAATAATTCAGCCGAGGAGTGAACGAAAAAAGAAAAATATAGGGAAGGGGGAAGAGGTTCCGAACAGGAAGGATACGGAGCTTTAAACCAAAGCAAGAAAAGGGACTTTAGGGACCTTTATCAATTTAAGGGACCAATAGGGACCTTCACTTGATTTTAGGGACTTTTGGGACTTTGTGGCAGCCCTTTGTACCTAATCCGTCAATCGTTTGGTCCCTCACATCTCTGAAGAATACCACAGGCTCATAATACAAGTTAACCTGTCGTGATGATGAGGTCACCTGTTGGTAAAAGGTGTATTTCAGGGGACGATTGTCTTCTCAATAGATGTCGCTGTAACACAAAAAAAAAACTTAAACTAACATGAAACATCAAAGAATTTGACGCAAAGCAGTAAAGTACAATAATTTATCCTTTAAACTTTTAAAGTATTCAGTTCCGAACCACCATTATAAAAACCGACTTCTTACCTGCGCTAATCATTCATCAGAACACTAGCAGATTCACCGGAAAGTATTACTCGACTGTTAGATGGCGGAATTTCGAATAAAATTTTTTCTCGGGGTAGATGGCGAATTACTAATTTTCGACTTATTTTCGACTCGGTCAAAAATTTCGGGGGGGGGGGTTCAAACCGGGTACCACCCCCCCCCCTGGATACGGCCTTGTAGTTCAGGTATTTTTACGAACAACCGATCATTTGTTGAATAACAAGTGCCGATTGATTGTCTTTACAATAATTACCGCAACGCATATTGATGATAGTGAAACTTTTTTGTTTTGCACCAGACACCCAATCGGACTTCATTTTCTGTCTCAGCTTGTCATTCTGCATCAGAATCATACTTCATTTCAAGAAAAACGGTCGGATACTAAAATTATATTTTTTTTCAGAAAACGTAAAAAAAATCGCATTAAAAGCCAAAAAACGGTATTTTGCGTCGACTCAGAATATGCGAAAATGGATATGTTGTTCAGTTTTTTTTTCTCTACAAGATGGTCTAAGAATCATTACTGTTGCAATTTGTTTCGGGTCAAACCTCCATTTGCCTGTACTATAGCTGGCGAGACCAAGTTGTTACCGGATAAATCTATCCATAATGTTTGTATGCTGTTCAATGACTTTGCGGTTCCTCAAATAATTTTTATTTTTATGCTTAAGTTTTAACTTAACTTTGACTATGAAAAGCGTTATAGGTTAGTGTATTGTTGTCAGGCTACGTACTCACTTTTGACTCCTAACTCAATATTCTTGTTGTTTTATTTACTGGCCTTTGGGTGTTTCCAGTAAAGCGCTAGTTTTCTGTAATCATACAAACATAAGGAAACATATGAGTTGATTAAGTTGCACTAGTTTTATCAATACATGATAGATGAACTGTGAAGCAATAATGTTTGTTATTTTTATGTTTCTTCTTCGCTCTTTACTTCCGTCAAAAAAAAACTGTTTTTTTTTTTTTTTTTGACGGAAGAAAAAACTTCCGTAAAAAAACGTCTTTAATTTAATTTAATGTTGAAACAACGCTGCTATATCCTTATTATTATTATTATTATTATTATTTTTTGGGGGAGGGGAGGGTCAGCCCCCTCATACACAGAATAATTTCTATTCGTTTTAAGTTTAATGTCGCTCCTTGTTCCCAATTGAATTTTTTTGTTTAATTTGCGACGGTTTTTAAATTAATGCCAGGAAATCCCCCAACCCTTTCGTGAGAAATTACTCCTGGACAGTTCCCCCAGAAACTGTGGTTCCCATGGAAAACTATTCCCGTGGAAAACACATCCTAGAAATATGACCGAATATTCCTAATAACAAATACTAGGGTTTATGCAAACAATGTGAAAATTAAGTAGCTTACAATCCTTTCTTCGGAGACTTTGAAAACGAAAAGGACCAATGAATTGACAAATTCAAATAACTTACAATCGCTCAATTTTTGGCGGTTAATTGTAGTTTTTTGGTGTTACATGAAAAACAGTATTGGTTAAGAATTACCGTAGTCAGCTTTAACAGAAATGGTTCTCCACATAATCATATAGAAGGCACAAAACCATGAATGAAATAAATGCCCTTTAAGGACTTGAACTTTTGACGTCCTAATTCAAAGTCCAAGCTCTACCGACTGAACCACAAACTCTATTAGTCTCATTTAATCTATTGGTTTTTGTAGGACCATAATTGCGGAACTTAAAACCCAATTCCCAGGGACTACGGAGGGTCATGTCATCACCCAAAGCATAGTTATTGGATCTTTCAACAATGGTAAAAAAATTGCTATCTCAAGATTTTCATCGGACGACTTTAAGGGAAGGGGACCTTTTGAGGAGGGGGGCTATCTGCCCTCCAATCTGTTTGGTCACTTAAAAAAGGGCACGTTTTTCAACTTTTGATTACCATGGTTGATGGTTTTCTCTTTAAAAGGTTGCAGCTACTGTTGCAATCATGAATGCAGTTACCGCTACAACCATGACAGAAGGTACAAAACTATGATTGAAAAAATGCCCAATACCGATGATCCCGATTCTAATATGCGCAATACCAATACGTGCGATACTGATACGCGCGACACCGATAGGCCTGATACCACGTACAGCCTTTTCCCCCAGGACTATGGATGGTCATATTCTCACTAAAACAACGGTTCTTGGACCCTCGAACTATGTTGAACAAAATGTCTGTGTTGAAATTTTGATTGTACGATATAGGGGGTGGGGGGCTAGCTGCCCAACAATCTTTTGGTCACTTAAAAAGGGCACTAGAAAATTTAATTTCCAATCAATGAGCCATTAAACGTCTTTATATGATATTATGGCCCCTCCTAGCCCTTGTAGAAAAAAGGAAAAAAGGAGACACATTAATGTTACTCATGCAAAAAGGTGTCTTGTTGTTATAGGTGGAAGACTGTTATTATCCTATACAAGGTTTTCATCCAATTTATTCCAACGGCGCACTTTTTATTTCGGTCCGACGCTATTTTCGAGGGGTTTCATGCTCTTTTTGAAATCACCATAAATGTGACTTCGCAATAAACTTTTACTTTCAAGATTAACCGAAACAATAGTTACCATTTCTGATTCAGTGTCAGATGGCAATTTTTCTCATTAGGCAGTTTTTTTTAAACACTTTTTTCAGCTTTTGGTTACTATAGGCTGAGGTTCTCTCTTTACTAGGCTGCAGATACTGCTGCAACCACGATAGTCTTTTCATGGAAAAGGAAAGTAATATTTTAAATCTGTTTGGTTTTCTTTCTATAAGAGTTCATAATTTGGCTTGCTATTTGCATGTTGGAGAATATTTTTCAACAATTCTGAGCTACATACACCCTTTTGAAAATACGGACACGAATAGTATTGTTGAATTTAATTTTATACCTCCTCAACTTGACCTGAGAAAGAAAACATAATACCATTCCCCAGAACTTGTACCTATGCTTCTTGACAACCTGGATACACTTATACTCTTTTAATTTATTTAAATTGTAAGAGCAAAAGCAGTAATAGTAGTAGCCCTGAAAGTTTTAACTTAATATCCTCAGTCGTTCTTTGAATATTGATGAGATTTCTTATTGACGAGCAGCATACAAACAGTACCTTTTGATCTAATTAAAAAAAATGTTAGATTAAAGCATATTCTACAAATTGTAGAACTGGGGGAGGGGGGAGGTTTGACATACTCAATACCCTTAAAGACATATTTACGGGGCCGTCAAACTATACTGATCAAAATGGCTATTCCAAAATTTGTTTGGATATCTTTGGAAAATGACTGACCTGGGAAGAGGGCTGATTTCCTTCCAATTACTTTTGACTCATAAATAGGCACTAGAATTTTGAATTTCAAATCGAATTAGCAAATTTAAAAGTTTCTATGATATTAGCATCTATGACAGTGTTACGCAGCCTATGATACTGCTTATATGCCATTTCGAAAACCTGCACGCCTATATGTTTTTGTTTAACTGAAACTCCCCCTAAATGTTCCCTAAAACTTTCACCTTAATATCCTTAGCGTCTTAATCTGGCACAACTTACCCTAAAAGGTCGAACTTAATAATCTAAGCCGTTCTTGAGATATTGCTGTTTCACCCCTTTGACAATCTACATGCTCATAGCTGGTTTTGAATTAGTTTTAATATCTGCCTAAACGTCCCTTGAAATCTTCACCTTAATATCACTACCTTGCGCAGTAGCAATAGATGTTGTAACAATAATAGTGTTAGTAACAGTATGCACATTGCATCTTTGATTTTCTTCAACTTCAAATTTCAACTTAATGCAATAAACCGTTTCTGAAGCATTGCAGATACGTCCTCTTGACAAGCCGTATACGGGTAGTATGTTTCGATTTAATTAAATACATTTTCAATATTCCACAAATTTCCGCCTTAATACCTTTAGCTTAAGTAGCAGCAGTAGCAGTTCCAGAGGTAATAGTAGTAGCAGTTATGGCTGTAGCAGTAAAATTGTGTTTCTGGTCACTTAAATAGGGCACTAAAAATTTTGTTTTCCGTTCATTTATACCCTTTAACATTTTTCTGGGACCATTAGTTCGATACGATCTCCTTTGGGGGAAACAAAAATAAAGACGCATCCGTGATTTTTCTTCTGGCAAAAACTGCAAATTCCACATTTTTGTGGAAATGAGTTTGAATCGTTTACCTTTCAGGGGTGTTTCCTCATATTTTTGAAAATCACTCAATTTTGGTCAGTTTCGCAGCTTCTGATTGGTAACATTAAACTTAACAATTTTTGAACTTAACATGAAAATTAACACGAATTTTTGAATATATTTGTGGTCTAGCAAAAACCAACAAATTTGGAATTAGCAGCAAAATCAGTAGACGAGTACATTATTTTGAGAAAGTCATTGACCAAAGATGACAAGAATAAGCAGAGGTCAGTTTGAAATTTGAAAATCTCATTTGAAAATATACCAAAATTCATTTGAAAATTCATTTGAAAATATACCAAATGAAAGAACCGAAGACAAGTCTTGTAGTACAACCCAAGATCAAGGAAAGAACTGGAAAAACTGAAGTCTGGTGTAAAAGAAGCTAAATCATATTTAAACAGAAAGATTGCCCGTCAGGAGCAAAAGCGAAACCGTAAATCTAAATTGACTCGAAGGCTGGAAGTTTTGGCTCGAAGGCTGGAAAACAACAATTCCTCACAGTCAGGAAAATTGTAGATGGTTTCTCATTAAGTGAGCCGTATTAAACCTGATACTACCTCAATAGGAGACATTTCTTGGTGCAAATAGACCACCATTCTCTCCAGTGGCTCAACAACGTCAAGTAAACGAACCAACGTCTATCAAGAATGAAGCCTGAGCTGCAACTATTGGATTTTGAGATTTAAACTCTTCTTGAGAAACCCAATCATAACATGAACACCATGTCTCGAATTCAGTTGAATTTCTGATTTTCGTCTTTCGTATGTTTCATTTTAAAAAAATGGGAGGGATTTGTTATAAATGTACTCATATAAACATTTATTAATATTTTTCTTAACATTCCGTGTTATTCCATCACCTTCTGAATTACTAGCATGCCTTTTGACATGTAACTGTTGTCCTTCCACAAAGTACCACTTTTGTCGACGGTGATGGATGGCAGTACGATTGGTTTTTTAATTTTCGCCACTTAATTGGTTCAGCATGCCCTAGTATGTCAAAGCGGATTTTTATTTTGAATAACAGGTATTTATAAATGAATATGCAAGAATCTCGTACATTGTTTAGTGGAGATTTTGGTAAGATCTTGGATGCTACGTGTTACTTAAGTTAGGTAGAGTTAAATTAGCATTTCAAAAGGTTAGATAGTGCTAATAAATTTGAATATTACGCCGGATTTAAGAGAATAATTTTAATAGCATATTAAGTAAGGGATCTAAATGTATAATAAGTTAACGAGAGGGGAATGAGCAGTACTGCGGAGTGTTGAGCGTTGTCATTTTTCAGGGCTTATATTTTATTCCTGTTCCCCTCTTGTATCCAATGAAACGTATTGAATATAAAACATAACAAGCTGGCCTAGAGTTGTGACTCTGAGATGGCGTTTTCTATTCATCTGAGTTAACTCACATTCACAACAATATAAATTCAAGCTTACGCTGAACCTTTTACCTCTCCGGATCGTTTATTTCTTGCTATTCTAGAGAAAACTTGACTTGATTCCTTAATTTTCGTTATCTTCTTTTGTTATATGGATACTTTGACCTTTCACCACCAGATTGAACCCCCCCCCCCTTCCACTCCCTGCTGGTGTCCATAAGAGACATCCGTATAAAAAAGATTTATTTGAAGAATTCAACTTGAAAGCCGTGTATATGATGACTTTATAACAGTTTTTTTTATTTGAGACCCCTCTCCTCTAAATAAATATTTGGAGGAGTATACTTTTTCAGGAATGATTATCATTCCAGAAGCATTGGGAGTAAGCCTCACAATGCTTCACGATGCCTTCACATTTAAGTTACCCTCAGATGAACAGCTTGTAGTACTAAACTGTAAGTGAAGAGTGACCCTTGTCTATGATTAATTAAAAGAAAAAACTTTCCGAAAAATAAGTTGTTCAAAGAGAAGTAAAGGCGATTTTAAACTTAAGCTCAGAAGATACAAATATAACCCCCCCCCCCCAACCTCTTTTTTCCCAAATGCATCCGAGTAAAATTTTGAGACAGTTATTTTGTTAAAAATGGTTCAAAGATCATATAACAAAAATTCCGCTTTGACAAAAACCCCCAGGGCGCGGGGGCAGGCGTTGTAGGTTATGCTCTGGGGCATATATGGGTCTTATGGAAGGGATGCTCGTATTAACTTCAAAGAGGACTCATTTGATTGGAAATTGAAAGTTCTAGTTCATTTTTTAAGAGTCAAAAGAGACTGGGGCAACTAGCCACCCTCACGCCCCCTTTTCTCCAAATGCATCCAATAAAAATTTTGAGATAGCCATTAAGTTAAAAATTGCACAAAAGTCAGATAACAAAAACTGAGGTGTCGTCACAACCCCCAGGGCGGGGGGCAGGCGTTGTAAGTTATGCCCTGTGGCATATATGGTTCTTACAAAAGAGATGCTCGTATAAACTTCAGAGAGGGCTCATTTGACTGGAAATTGAAAGTTCGAGCTCACTTTTTAATAGTCAAAAGAGATCTAAGGGCAGCTAGCCTCCCCCCACGCCTTCTTCAAACCCAGCTGATGGAAATTTTGAGATAGACATTTTGTTAAAAATAGTTCAAAGGTAAGATAAGAAAAAATCCGGTGTCAATGCAACCCCCCAGGGCCCAGGGGAAGGCGTTCTAAGTTATGCCCTAAGGGCATGTATGGTTTTTATAAAAGGGATGCTCGCATAGACTTAATAGAGGCTCATTTAATTGGAAATTGAAAGTTCTAGTTCACTTATTAAGAATCAAGAGAGTTTAGGGCAACTAGACCTCCCCCACGCCCTTTTTTCCCGAACTCATATGCTACGAATTTTGAGATAACCAGTTTTTTGGAAACTGTTCAAAAATTAGATAACAAAAACTCTCCTCAGGGCCCGGGGGGATAGACGTTGTGTGTGGTCAGTAGTAATCAACCTTATACTTTGCGTGCACCCCTGTACCAGACAGGTTTCTGGTGGGTATAGTCTGGTTTCATGGGTACAATCTGGTTAGGTGGGTATAATCTGGTTTGGTGGGTATAATCTGGTTTGGTGGGTACAGTCTGGTTTGGTAGGTATAGTCTGGTTTGATGGGTATAGTCTGGTATGGTTTGGTTCAAAGAGAGTGAATATCCTCTCACATGGCCTTATACTTCTACGACTTTATGTTCCTTTCTGTGTTATTCTGGACCTTGTATACACCTTTTCAAAGAGAGTGAGTATCCTCTCACATGGCCTTATACTTCTACGACTTATGTTCCTTTCTGTGTTATTCTGGACCTTGTATACACCTTTTCAAAGAGACTCGAGTATCCCTCACATGGCCTTGATCTTGCTCGACTTATGTTCCTTTCTATGTTATTCTGGACCTTGTATACACCTTTTCAAAGAGATTCAGAGCTCCCTCACATGGCCTTCTGGATTTGCGCGAAGCTATAGCAATTTCTATGTTATTCTGGACCTTGTATACACCTTTTCAAAGAGATTCAGAGCTCCCTCACATGACCTTCTGGATTTGCGTACTGCCCTAGCAATTTCTATGTTATTTGCGTACTGCCATAGCAATTTCAATGTTATTATATAGAAGCTCTTCACCTTTTCAAAGAGATTCAGAGCTCCCTCACATGACCTTCTGGATTTGCGTACTGCCCTAGGAATCTCTATGTTATTTGCGTACTGCCATAGGACCATGCTATTTGCTTGCCTGTATAGGACCATGCTATTTGCTTGCCTGTATAGGAATTTCCTATGTTATTTGCTTAGCTGTGTAGGACCATGTTATTTGCTTGCCTGTATAGGTCCATGCTATTTGCTTGCCTGTATAGCAATTTCCATGTTATTTGCGTACTGCCATAGCAATTTCAGCATTATTCTATAGAAGCTTGACACCTTTTCAAAGAGAGTGAGTATCCCCATGCATATAGGTAATACTTCTACAGGGCATTATGACAAGTTTCTGGGTCAACTCTAGTTTGAGGGTCGATAAAGTGAAATTATGTCACTATTCTAGTTTTTCTAAACCAGAATTGCCTATAACTTAATATATTCAAATATTTTTTGATAACTTGATAGGTGATTTGAATAAAAGGAATTCAAATATTTTGCCTGTGAAATAGAAGCTAACTCAATTTGCGAAAAGGTATTCCATTTGCACAACTCTGATCTGATTGAATTGTCGCCCGACAATGAGATGTAATCACTGCTAAGCCTTTTGTTATTGCGAGAGGATTACCCAATTTACTTCTTAGTGTTAACGGACAGAGTTCCAAATACGAACATTTTGAAAAGCAGACAAAAAATTGGACACTATAATCAGAATTATTTGATTAACATTTAAAAAGGGGTAATGAGATATGTGATCTATATAATACACAAGTGATGTTTGATAAGTATTGTCAATTTAAAATAGGATCTAACGTTCCCTTCGTTCCCCCATTTCTGAGGGCAGGGAGGGGAGGGGTCAATTTTGGAGGGAAAACATCTGCATCAAGGGGAAGGCTCAGAGGCCCTTCGTTCCCACATTTCCGAGGGCAGGGGAGGGGGAGAAGGTGATAGTATTCCAATACAATAATTCAAGCATAATAGAATTTATGCTCCTAGTGGAAGCTCGTTAAACCCTTCCCCCTCCCCGCGCTAGGATTATTGCCTGGCTGTGACAATGGATATTACCTCTAAATACAGAGAATTAAGGTGATAGTATTCCGATACAATAAGTCAAGTATAATAGAATTTATGCTCCTAGTGGAAACTCGTAAAACCCTTCCCCCTCCCCGCGCTAGGATTATTGCCTAGCTATGACAATGGATATTGCCTCTAAATACAGAGAATTAAGGTGATAGTATTCCGATACAATAAGTCAAGTATAATAGAATTTATGCTCCTAGTGGAAGCTCGTAAAACCCTTCCCACTCCCCGCGCTAGGATTATTGTCTAGCTGTGACAATGGATATTACCTCTAAATACAGAGAATTAAGGTGATAGTATTCCGATACAATAAGTCAAGTATACTAGAATTTATGCTCCTAGTGGAAGCTTGTAAAACCCTTCCCCCTCCCCCCGCTAGGGTTATTGCCCGGCTGTGACAATGGATATTATCTCTAAATACAGAGAATTAAGGTGATAATATTCCGATACAATAAGTCAAGTATAATAGAATTTATGCTCCTAGTGGAAACTCGTAAAACCCTTCCCCTTCCCCGTGCTAGGATTATTGCCTAGCTGTGACAATTGATATTATCTCTAATACAGAGAATTAAGGTAATAGTATTCCGATACAATAAGTCAAGTATAATAGAATTGATGCTCCTAGTGGAAACTCGTAAAACCCTTCCCCCTCCCCGCGCTAGGGTTATTGCCTGGCTGTGACAATGGATATTATCTCTAAATACAGAGAATTAAGGTGATAGTATTCCGATACAATAAGTCAAGTATAATAGAATTTATGCTCCTAGTGGAAACTCGTAAAACCCTTCCCCTTCCCCGTGCTAGGATTATTGCCTGGCTTTGACAATGGATATTACCTCTAAATACAGAGAATTAAGGTGATAGTATTCCGATACAAGAATTCAAGCATAATAGAATTGACGCTCCTAGTGGAAACTCGTAAAACCCTTCCCCCTCCCCGCGCTAGGGTTATTGCCTGGCTGTGACAATGAATATTACCTCTAAATACAGAGAATTAAGGTGATAGTATTCCGATACAATAAGTCAAGTATAATAGAATTGATGCTCCTAGTGGAAACTCGTAAAACCCTTCCCCCTCCTCGTGCTAGGGTTATTGCCTGGCTGTGACAATGGATATTATCTCTAAATACAGAGAATATAGGTGATAGTATTCCGATACGATAAGTCAAGTATAATAGAATTTATGCTCATAGTGGAAGCTCGTAAAACCCTTCCCCCTCCTCGTGCTAGGGTTATTGCCTGGCTGTGACAATGAATATTATCTCTAAATACAGAGAATTAAGGGGATAGTATTCCGATACAATAAGTCAAGTATAATAGAATTGATGCTCCTAGTGGAAACTCGTAAAACCCTTCCCCCTCCCCGCGCTAGGGTTATTGCCTGGCTGTGACAATGGATATTACCTCTAAATACAGAGAATTAAGGTGATAGTATTCCGATACAATAAGTCAAGTATAATAGAATTGATGCTCCTAGTGGAAACTCGTAAAACCCTTCCGCCTCCTCGTGCTAGGGTTATTGCCTGGCTGTGACAATGGGTATTATCTCTAAATACAGAGAATTAAGGTGATAGTATTCCGATACAATAAGTCAAGTATAATAGAATTGATACTCCTAGTGGAAAGTCGTAAAACCCTTCCCCCTCCTCGTGCTAGGGTTATTGCCTGGCTGTGACAATGGATATTATCTCTAAATACAGAGAATTAAGGTGATAGTATTCTTATACAATAAGTCAAGTATAATAGAATTGATGCTCCTAGTGGAAACTCGTAAAACCCTTCCCCCTCCTCGTGCTAGGGTTATTGCCTGGCTGTGACAATGGATATTACCTCTAAATACAGAAAATTAAGGTGATAGTATTCCGATACAATAAGTCAAGTATAATAGAATTTATGCTCCTAGTGGAAGCTCGTAAAACCCTTCCCCCTCCCCGCGCTAGGATTATTGCCTAGCTGTGACAATGGATATTACCTCTAAATACAGAGAATTAAGGTGGTAGTATTCCGATACAATAAGTCAAGTATAATAGAATTTGTGCTCCTAGTGGAAACTCGTAAGACTCTTCCCCCTCCTCGTGCTAGGGTTATTGCCTGGCTGTGACAATGGATATTACCTCTAAATACAGAGAATTAAGGTGATAGTATTCCGATACAATAAGTCAAGTATAATAGAATTGATGCTCCTAGTGGAAGCTCGTAAAACCCTTCCCCCTCCCCGCGCTAGGATTATTGCCTGGCTGTGACAATGGATATTACCTTCTAAATACAGAGAATTAAGGTGATAGTATTCCGATACAATAAGTCAAGTATAATAGAATTTATGCTCCTAGTGGAAACTCGTAAAACCCTTCCCCTTCCCCGTGCTAGGATTATTGCCTAGCTATGACAATGGATATTGCCTCTAAATACAGAGAATTAAGGTGATAGTATTCCGATACAATAAGTCAAGTATATAGAATTTACGCTCCTAGTGGAAGCTCGTAAAACCCTTCCCACTCCCCGCGCTAGGATTATTGCCTAGCTGTGACAATGGATATTACCTCTAAATACAGAGAATTAAGGTGATAGTATTCCGATACAATAAATCAAGTATAATAGAATTTATGCTCCTAGTGGAAGCTCGTAAAACCCTTCCCCTCCCCCCGCTAGGGTTATTGCCGGCTGTGACAATGGATATTATCTCTAAATACAGAGAATTAAGGTGATAATATTCCGATACAATAAGTCAAGTATAATAGAATTTATGCTCCTAGTGGAAACTCGTAAAACCCTTCCCCTTCCCCGTGCTAGGATTATTGCCTAGCTGTGACAATTGATATTATCTCTAAATACAGAGAATTAAGGTGATAGTATTCCGATACAATAAGTCAAGTATAATAGAATTGATGCTCCTAGTGGAAACTCGTAAAACCTTCCCCCTCCCCGCGCTAGGGTTATTGCCTGGCTGTGACAATGGATATTATCTCTAAATACAGAGAATTAAGGTGATAGTATTCCGATACAATAAGTCAAGTATAATAGAATTGATGCTCCTAGTGGAAACTCGTAAAACCCTTCCCCTTCCCGTGCTAGGATTATTGCCTGGCTTTGACAATGGATATTGCCTCTAAATACAGAGAATTAAGGTGATAGTATTCCGATACAATAATTCAAGCATAATAGAATTGACGCTCCTAGTGGAAACTCGTAAAACCCTTCCCCCTCCCCGCGCTAGGGTTATTGCCTGGCTGTGACAATGGATATTACCTCTAAATACGAAATTAAGGTGATAGTATTCCGATACAATAAGTCAAGTATAATAGAATTGATGCTCCTAGTGGAACTCGTAAAACCCTTCCCCCTCCTCGTGCTAGGGTTATTGCCTGGCTGTGACAATGGATATTATCTCTAAATACAGAGAATATAGGTGATAGTATTCCGATACGATAAGTCAAGTATAATAGAATTTATGCTCCTAGTGGAAGCTCGTAAAACCCTTCCCCCTCCTCGTGCTAGGGCTATTGCCTGGCTGTGACAATGAATATTATCTCTAAATACAGAGAATTAAGGGGATAGTATTCCGATACAATAAGTCAAGTATAATAGAATTGATGCTCCTAGTGGAAACTCGTAAAACCCTTCCCCCTCCCCGCGCTAGGGTTATTGCCTGGCTGTGACAATGGATATTACCTCTAAATACAGAGAATTAAGGTGATAGTATTCCAATACAATAAGTCAAGTATAATAGAATTGATGCTCCTAGTGGAAACTCGTAAAACCCTTCCGCCTCCTCGTGCTAGGTTATTGCCTGGCTGTGACAATGGTATTATCTCTAAATACAGAGAATTAAGGTGATAGTATTCCGATACAATAAGTCAAGTATAATAGAATTGATGCTCCTAGTGGAAAGTCGTAAAACCCTTCCCCCTCCTCGTGCTAGGGTTATTGCCTGGCTGTGACAATGGATATTATCTCTAAATACAGAGAATTAAGGTGACAGTATTCTTATACAATAAGTCAAGTATAATAGAATTGATGCTCCTAGTGGAAACTCGTAAAACCCTTCCCCCTCCTCGTGCTAGGGTTATTGCCTGGCTGTGACAATGGATATTACCTCTAAATACAGAGAATTAAGGTGATAGTATTCCGATACAATAAGTCAAGTATAATAGAATTGATGCTCCTAGTGGAAGCTCGTAAAACCCTTCCCCCTCCCGCGCTAGGATTATTGCCTAGCTGTGACAATGGATATTACCTCTAAATACAGAGAATTAAGGTGGTAGTATTCCGATACAATAAGTCAAGTATAATAGAATTTATGCTCCTAGTGGAAACTCGTAAGACTCTTCCCCCTCCTCGTGCTAGGGTTATTGCCTGGCTGTGACAATGGATATTACTCTAAATACAGAGAATTAAGGTGATAGTATTCCGATACAATAAGTCAAGTATAATAGAATTGATGCTCCTAGTGGAAACTCGTAAAACCCTTCCCCCTCCTCGTGCTAGGGTTATTGCCTGGCTGTGACAATGGATATTATCTCTAAATACAGAGAATTAAGGTGATAGTATTCCGATACAATAAGTCAAGTATAATAGAATTTATGCTCCTAGTGGAAGCTCGTAAAACCCTTCCCCCTCCCCGCGCTAGGATTATTGCCTAGCTGTGACAATGGATATTACCTCTAAATACAGAGAATTAAGGTGATAGTATTCCGATACAATAAGTCAAGTATAATAGAATTTATGCTCCTAGTGGAAACTCGTAAAACCCTTCCCCTCCCCGCGCTAGGGTTATTGCCTGGCTGTGACAATGGATATTACCTCTAAATACAGAGAATTAAGGTGATAGTATTCCGATACAATAAGTCAAGTATAATAGAATTGATGCTCCTAGTGGAAACTCGTAAAACCCTTCCCCCTCCTCGTGCTAGGATTATTGCCTGGCTGTGACAATGGATATTACCTCTAAATACAGAGAATTAAGGTGATAGTATTCCGATACAAAATTCAAGCATAATAGAATTGATGCTCCTAGTGGAAACTCGTAAAACCCTTCCCCTCCTCGTGCTAGGGCTATTGCCTGGCTGTGACAATGGATATTATCTCTAAATACAGAGAATTAAGGTGATAGTATTCCGATACAATAAGTCAAGTATAATAGAGTTTATGCTCCTAGTGGAAACTCGTAAAACCCTTCCCCTTCCCCGTGCTAGGATTATTGCCTAGCTGTGACAATTGATATTATCTCTAAATACAGAGATTAAGGTGATAGTATTCCGATACAATAATTCAAGCATAATAGAATTGACGCTCCTAGTGGAAACTCGTAAAACCCTTCCCCTCCCCGCGCTAGGATTATTGCCTGTCTGTGACAATGGATATTATCTCTAAATACAGAGAATTAAGGTGATAGTATTCCGATACAATAAGTCAAGTATAATAGAGTTTATGCTCCTAGTGGAAACTCGTAAAACCCTTCCCCTTCCCCGTGCTAGGATTATTGCCTAGCTGTGACAATTGATATTATCTCTAAATACAGAGATTAAGGTGATAGTATTCTGATACAATAATTCAAGCATAATAGAATTTACGCTCCTAGTGGAAACTCGTAAAACCCTTCCCCCTCCCCGCGCTAGGATTATTGCCTGTCTGTGACAATGGATATTACCTCTAAATACAGAGAATTAAGTGATAGTATTCCGATACAATAAGTCAAGTATAATAGAATTGATGCTCCTAGTGGAAAGTCGTAAAACCCTTCCCCCTCCTCGTGCTAGGGTTATTGCCTGGCTGTGACAATGGATATTATCTCTAAATACAGAGAATTAAGGTGATAGTATTCCGATACAATAAGTCAAGTATAATAGAATTGATGCTCCTAGTGGAAACTCGTAAAACCCTTCCCCCTCCTCGTGCTAGGGTTATTGCCTGGCTGTGACAATGGATATTATCTCTAAATACAGAGAATTAAGGTGATAGTATTCCGATACAATAAGTCAAGTATAATAGAATTGATGCTCCTAGTGGAAACTCGTAAAACCCTTCCCCCTTCTCGTGCTAGGGTTATTGCCTGGCTGAGACAATGGATATTACCTCTAAATACAGAAAATTAAGGTGATAGTATTCCGATACAATAAGTCAAGTATAATAGAATTTATGCTCCTAGTGGAAGCTCGTAAAACCCTTCCCCCTCCCCGCGCTAGGATTATTGCCTAGCTGTGACAATGGATATTACCTCTAAATACAGAGAATTAAGGTGGTAGTATTCCGATACAATAAGTCAAGTATAATAGAATTTATGCTCCTAGTGGAAACTCGTAAAACTCTTCCCCCTCCTCGTGCTAGGGTTATTGCCTGGCTGTGACAATGGATATTACCTCTAAATACAGAGAATTAAGATGATAGTATTCCGATACAATAAGTCAAGTATAATAGAATTGATGCTCCTAGTGGAAACTCGTAAAACCCTTCCCCTCCTCGTGCTAGGGTTATTGCCTGGCTGTGACAATGGATATTATCTCTAAATACAGAGAAGTAAGGTGATAGTATTCCGATACAATAAGTCAAGTATAATAGAATTTATGCTCCTAGTGGAAGCTCGTAAAACCCTTCCCCCTCCCCGCGCTAGGATTATTGCCTAGCTGTGACAATGGATATTACCTCTAAATACAGAGAATTAAGGTGATAGTATTCCGATACAATAAGTCAAGTATAATAGAATTTATGCTCCTAGTGGAAACTCGTAAAACCTTCCCCCTCCCGCGCTAGGGTTATTGCCTGGCTGTGACAATGGATATTACCTCTAAATACAGAGAATTAAGGTGATAGTATTCCGATACAATAAGTCAAGTATAATAGAATTGATGCTCCTAGTGGAAACTCGTAAAACCCTTCCCCCTCCTCTTGCTAGGATTATTGCCTGGCTGTGACAAGAATATTACCTCTAAATACAGAGAATTAAGGTGATAGTATTCCGATACAATAATTCAAGCATAATAGAATTGATGCTCCTAGTGGAAACTCGTAAAACCCTTCCCCCTCCTCGTTCTAGGGTTATTGCCTGGCTGTGACAATGGATATTATCTCTAAATACAGAGAATTAAGGTGATAGTATTCCGATACAATAAGTCAAGTATAATAGAGTGTATGCTCCTAGTGGAAACTCGTAAAAACCCTTCCCCTTCCCCATGCTAGGATTATTGCCTAGCTGTGACAATTGATATTATCTCTAAATACAGAGGATTAAGGTGATAGTATTCCGATACAATAATTCAAGCATAATAGAATTGACGCTCCTAGTGGAAACTCGTAAAACCCTTCCCCCTCCCCGCGCTAGGATTATTGCCTGTCTGTGACAATGGATATTATCTCTAAATACAGAGAATTAAGGTGATAGTATTCCGGTACAATAAGTCAAGTATAATAGAATTATGCTCCTAGTGGAAGCTCGTAAAACCCTTCCCCCTCCCCGCGCTAGGATTATTGCCTAGCTGTGACAATGGATATTACCTCTAAATACAGAGAATTAAGGTGATAGTATTCCGATACAATAAGTCAAGTATAATAGAATTTATGCTCCTAGTGGAAACTCGTAAAACCCTTCCCCCTCCCCGCGCTAGGGTTATTGCCTGGCTGTGACAATGGATATTACCTCTAAATACAGAGAATTAAGGTGATAGTATTCTGATACAATAAGTCAAGTATAATAAAATTGGTGCTCCTAGTGGAAACTCGTAAAACCCTTCCCCCTCCTCGTGCTAGGATTATTGCCTGGCTGTGACAATGGATATTACCTCTAAATACAGAGAATTAAGGTGATAGTATTCCGATACAATAATTCAAGCATAATAGAATTGACGCTCCTAGTGGAAACTCGTAAAACTCTTCCCCCTCCCCGCGCTAGGATTATTGCCTGGCTGTGACAATGGATATTATCTCTAAATACAGAGAATTAAGGTGATAGTATTCCGATACAATAAGTCAAGTATAATAGAATTTATAGCTCCTAGTGAGAACTCGTAAAACCCTTCCCCCTCTCCGCGCTAGGATTATTGCCTGGCTGTGACAATGGATATTACCTCTAAATACAGAGAATTAAGGTGATAGTATTCCGATACAATAAGTCAAGTATAATAGAATTGATGCTCCTAGTGGAAGCTCGTTAAAACCCTTCCCCCTCCCCACGCTAGGATTATTGCCTGGCTGTGACAATGGATATTACCTCTAAACACAGAGAATTAAGGTGATAGTATTCCGATACAATAAGTCAAGTATAATAGAATTTATGCTCCTAGTGGAAACTCGTAAAACCCTTCCCCTTCCCCGTGCTAGGATTATTGCCTAGCTGTGACAATTGATATTATCTCTAAATACAGAGGATTAAGGTGATAGTATTCTGATACAATAATTCAAGCATAATAGAATTTACGCTCCTAGTGGAAACTCGTAAAACCCTTCCCCCTCCCCGCGCTAGGATTATTGCCTGTCTGTGACAATGGATATTATCTCTAAATACAGAGAATTAAGGTGATAGTATTCCGATACAATAAGTCAAGTATAATAGAATTTATGCTCCTAGTGGAAGCTCGTAAAACCCTTCCCCCTCCCCGCGCTAGGATTATTGCCTAGCTGTGACAATGGATATTACCTCTAAATACAGAGAATTAAGGTGATAGTATTCCGATACAATAAGTCAAGTATAATAGAATTGATGCTCCTAGTGGAAACTCGTAAAACCCTTCCCCCTCCCCGCGCTAGGGTTATTGCCTGGCTGTGACAATGGATATTACCTCTAAATACAGAGAATTAAGGTGATAGTATTCCGATACAATAAGTCAAGTATAATAGAATTGATGCTCCTAGTGGAAACTCGTAAAACCCTTCCCCCTCCTCGTGCTAGGGTTAATGCCTGACTGTGACAATGGATATTATCTCTAAATACAGAGAATTAAGGTGATAGTATCCCGATACAATAAGTCAAGTATAATAGAATTGATGCTCCTAGTGGAAATTCGTAAAACCCTTCCCCCTCCTGTGCTAGGGTTATTGCCTGGCTGTGACAATGGATATTATCTATAAAAACAGAGAATTAAGGTGATAGTATTCCGATACAATAAGTCAAGTATAATAGAATTGATGCTCCTAGTGGAAACTCGTAAAACCCTTCCCCCTTCTCGTGCTAGGGTTATTGCCTGGCTGAGACAATGGATATTACCTCTAAATACAGAAAATTAAGGTGATAGTATTCCGATACAATAAGTCAAGTATAATAGAATTTATGCTCCTAGTGGAAGCTCCTAAAACCCTTCCCCCTCCCCGCGCTAGGATTATTGCCTAGCTGTGACAATGGATATTACCTCTAAATACAGAGAATTAAGGTGGTAGTATTCCGATACAATAAGTCAAGTATAATAGAATTTATGCTCCTAGTGGAAACTCGTAAAACCCTTCCCCCTCCTCGTGCTAGGGTTATTGCCTGGCTGTGACAATGGATATTATCTCTAAATACAGAGAAGTAAGGTGATAGTATTCCGATACAATAAGTCAAGTATAATAGAATTTATGCTCCTAGTGGAAGCTCGTAAAACCCTTCCCCCTCCCCGCGCTAGGATTATTGCCTGGCTGTGACAATGGATATTACCTCTAAATACAGAGAATTAAGGTGGTAGTATTCCGATACAATAAGTCAAGTATAATAGAATTTATGCTCCTAGTGGAAGCTCGTAAAACCTTCCCCCTCTTCGCGCTAGGATTATTGCCTAGCTGTGACAATGGATATTACCTCTAAATACAGAGAATTAAGGTGGTAGTATTCCGATACAATAAGTCAAGTATAATAGAATTTATGCTCCTAGTGGAAACTCGTAAAACCCTTCCCCCTCCTCGTGCTAGGGTTATTGCCTGGCTGTGACAATGGATATTATCTCTAAATACAGAGAAGTAAGGTGATAGTATTCCGATACAATAAGTCAAGTATAATAGAATTTATGCTCCTAGTGGAAGCTCGTAAAACCCTTCCCCCTCCCCGCGCTAGGATTATTGCCTAGCTGTGACAATGGATATTACCTCTAAATACAGAGAATTAAGGTGATAGTATTCCGATACAATAAGTCAAGTATAATAGAATTTATGCTCCTAGTGGAAACTCGTAAAACCCTTCCCCTCCCCGCGCTAGGGTTATTGCCTGGCTGTGACAATGGATATTACCTCTAAATACAGAGAATTAAGGTGATAGTATTCCGATACAATAAGTCAAGTATAATAGAATTTATGCTCCTAGTGGAAGCTCGTAAAACCCTTCCCCCTCCTCGTGCTAGGATTATTGCCTGGCTGTGACAATGGATATTACCTCTAAATACAGAGAATTAAGGTGATAGTATTCCGATACAATAATTCAAGCATAATAGAATTGATGCTCCTAGTGGAAACTCGTAAAACCCTTCCCCCTCCTCGTTCTAGGGTTATTGCCTGGCTGTGACAATGGATATTATCTCTAAATACAGAGAATTAAGGTGATAGTATTCCGATACAATAAGTCAAGTATAATAGAGTGTATGCTCCTAGTGGAAACTCGTAAAACCCTTCCCCTTCCCCATGCTAGGATTATTGCCTAGCTGTGACAATTGATATTATCTCTAAATACAGAGAATTAAGGTGATAGTATTCCGATACAATAATTCAAGCATAATAGAATTGACGCTCCTAGTGGAAACTCGTAAAACCCTTCCCCCTCCCCGTGCTAGGATTATTGCCTGTCTGTGACAATGGATATTATCTCTAAATACAGAGAATTAAGGTGATAGTATTCCGGTACAATAAGTCAAGTATAATAGAATTTATGCTCCTAGTGCCATGATATAGAATAGTTTTTACCATGTCTTATGGATTTATCACGATCAGGTATGTTCTTAGGTATCCACTGTGCGAAGAACCTAACCTCGTCTTCAGGACGGTGATAACCCCCTTCAAATTTAGGACACTTAAACTCTTCTAGATTGAAAAGTGACGAGGTTACGTGCGCGCACGTAACCTCGTCTAAATTAACCTTAAAAAAATGAAATAAAGCTATGTCGACTTTGCATGTCTCTCTCACTATGTATGCGCCGTTGCGGTGTGTAACCAATCACCAATCAAGTTATTGTATATTGAGCAACCTCCGCTGTTCCTGATTGGTCCCTAAAAAATGGGTGTTGTCTAAAAAACCAGTCTGGTTGAAAACGTGGAGTTTTCGTACTGCAAACTTTTTTGCAATATGTAGGAACCAGTGGGGAATCCCCGCTCGTTTGGAAAGGTGCCAAGGAAAGGCAAGCAAATAGCATGTAGTTTTCAAAACGTGTTTAATCACGTTTCTTGAATGAAGTATCTGTACTGTATATTCAAGAGGTGAAATCAATAAAGAGCTTGCTACTTACTTACAAATATTTTCATAATTTCTTAAATGAAATTTCCGTATTGTGTATCCAAGAGTTGACTTCAAGAAGAAATTGTTACTTACTGAGAATTTTTTCATAATTTCTTGAATTAAATTTCTACATCGTGTAGCTAAGTGAAAATTGTTTGTGATAAAGAGAAAAAAAAGAATTGTTCTGTTATTGGAATTTCCAGACTTCATTTACATGCAATAGATACCGAGAGTTCAATGACTCCTCCCTGCAATGACCTCCAAGGGTTTTATGACTCCTCCCCACAATGAATTCAGATGGTTTTATGGCTCATCCCCCTAGCCATAACTCCATTCAACCTTGAGCGAAGGTATAAAAGTTTAATGACGTATTTTCTACTTAACAACTACATTAATAACTTCCAAGATGATAGGACTGTATGACACAGAATTTATCAGTTTGAAAAAATCATCTTGTGGTGTTATATTTGAATGTGCATTTTTATTATTGTCTATGGAACTCGAAGAAATTGAATGTTGTCATTGGATAGTGAACTATAACATGTTTGAGTATGATAAAAGCTTGTGGAGTACTACATTACGTCATATAAACAGACTGGGCTTCTATGATAGAGTGATTACACCACTTAATAATGCTGGTCAGGAACTGAGAAATGTTCAGGAGGAAGTCAGTGAATTTGCAGCTTTTTTGGGGTTGAAGCACTCTACGTAAAGGGCAATGTACCTACAGATAAAGTTTTAATTCAAAAGTGTGATCCTAGGATTCCACTTTTCAATCTAGAAGAGTTTAAGTGTCCTAAATTTGAAGGGGGTTATCACCGTCCTGAAGACGAGGTTAGGTTCTTTGCACAGTGGATACCTAAGAACATACCTGATCGTGATAAATCCATAAGACATGGTAAAAACTATTCTATATCATGGGACCATCGTTTGTGGATGTTTAAGAGTGAACTCTAAGTACTATTTTTATGTAAACATTTGTTGTTGTGTTTTTTTTTCTCTCAAAAAAATCTGTTAATACGTTTAAGCAATAAATATCTTTAAGCTTAAACCGTCTTTATTCTTTAGAATAGGTTCTATTCTTTTCATTAAATTGTGAAGAAATTGTAAGTAACAATCGCTTTCTTGAATTCGCTTCCTGGACACAATACAGATATTTAATTCGAGAAATCATGATAAAATCGGAAGTAAGTAATAAACTCTTTATTGTTTTGATATTTAATTTCGAGAAATCCCATGAGTTGACTTCAAGAAAGAGTTTGCTACTTACGATACTTTGATTTTGTCAATGCTCTCCCAAGTATCTGTCAATAGATGTTGATAGAGAATTTATTCATTCTTATACTTAGATTTTCTCTATGTTAACTTATCTATCCAATATATGATGTATGTAAATTCCTTTTCTTACATCTCCGATGTTTTAATAGACATTCTAAACGTTCGATATGCTAGCTTACTCTAAAAATAATGAACACATTACAATGTAAGGCATAATATATTTTTAATGAAATAATGTCATGTAGAATATCAATACAAAAAATATATATTATTATACATTATTAATATCAATGAAAAACTTTGGACATTTTGAATCTGTTCCATAAAATGGTTCACCATGTTCTCTCTTGATACTATAGCTATTGTCTTCTCTTAGTTCGTAATCAGTAGAATAATCATTGTTCCATTTTGACTCATACACAATTTTTATAGGTGTGTCATCGACAGGGTCAATATGCTTTTCGTCTTTGGTATTATTTGATTCATTGACTGTTTGATCAATGGCAGTAACGTTTGCTGGTACTTTGTTTTTCATCGATTCATCTTTATATTCCTTAGTGATATTTTCTGCCAATGCCCTTTTTATTTTTCTAGCAATTTCACTGTCTATTATCACACTATTTTTACACAGGTAACAGTTCCGGGCACGTAGACAGGATATGGTTTATTATATTAGTAGAAGAGTAGGCCTTTCTTTTCGTCTTTGCTTTCATTTGAATGCTAATACCCGAAAGTTGACGATATGGTTTAACACTGGGTAACATGTTACCACAAGCACTAGTAAGAAGATGCCCCTCTTTATCAACTATTATTTTTATGTTGGCATTCTCTTTGAGTGCAATCATCTCTGGAGATCCCAATCTCGCATATCCACCATCATAAGAGTTGAATTTTTTTGGTACTCTAAAGAAATTCAATTCCTTACTGTCATGACAATGCACGCATACGTTTCCGATAGTACTACCACTTGTACTTATTTCATAGTTTAAATACTTCTCCTTGTCAGCATTCAATGCTACAATAACACTATCATGT
The DNA here is from genome assembly GCA_027921565.1 of Artemia sinica. Lineage (NCBI taxonomy): Eukaryota > Metazoa > Arthropoda > Branchiopoda > Anostraca > Artemiidae > Artemia > Artemia sinica. The sequence continues at coordinate 28,841,891 of CM051265.1, read as the reverse complement.
GAACACACACTTTCTTAAAATGCTTCATCTTCACTTTTTTTAGAGATATTAGTTATGTGTTTATCGTTCCACTATGTAAAAAATACTGATTTAATACATGCAATAAACTAGGTAGTGTCGATAACCGGCCATAGAGCAATAGTGGGAAAGCCACATCGTGTCTCTGGGCATTTAAAAGGTATAAGAATTATTTATTTAACAGAAATCCTCGCTTTTTGAATGGCCACCAAGTAAAGAAAAAATCACACAGAATAAACACCTTAATTCTCTGTATTTAGAGGTAATATCAATTGTCACAGCTAGGCAATAATCCTAGCGCGGGGAAGGGGAAGGGTTTTACGAGTTTCCACTAGGAGCATAAATTCTATTATACTTGACTTATTGTATCGGAATACTATCACCTTAATTCTCTGTATTTAGAGATAATATCCATTGTCACAGCCCAGGCAATAACCCTAGCGCGGGGAGGGGGAAGGGTTTTACAAGCTTCCACTAGGAGCATAAATTCTAGTATACTTGACTTATTGTATCGAAATATTATCACCTTAATTCTTTGTATTTAGAGGTAATATCCATTGTCACAGCTAGGCAATAATCCTAGCGCAGGGAGTGGGAAGGGTTTTACGAGCTTCCACTAGGAGCATCAATTCTATTATACTTGACTTATTGTATCGGAATACTATCACTTAATTCTCTGTATTTAGAGTAATATCCATTGTCATAGCTAGGCAATAATCCTAGCGCGGGGAGGGGGGAAGGGTTTTACGAGCTTCCACTAGGAGCATTAATTCTATTATATTTGACTTATTGTATCGGAATACTATCACCTTAATTCTCTGTATTTAGAGGTAATATCCATTGTCACAGCTAGGCAACAATCCTAGCGCGGGGAGGGGGAAGGGTTTTACGAGCTTCCACTAGGAGCATAAATTCTATTATACTTGACTTATTGTATCGGAATACTATCACCTTAATTCTCTGTGTTTAGAGGTAATATCCATTGTCACAGCCTGGCAATAATCCTAGCGTGGGGAGGGGGAAGGGTTTTACGAGCTTCCACTAGGAGCATCAATTCTATTATACTTGACTTATTGTATCGGAATACTATCACCTTAATTCTCTGTATTTAGAGGTAATATCCATTGTCACAGCCAGGCAATAATCCTAGCGCGGGGAGGGGGAAGGGTTTTACGAGTTTCCACTAGGAGCATAAATTCTATTATACTTGACTTATTGTATCGGAATACTATCACCTTAATTCTCTGTATTTAGAGATAATATCCATTGTCACAGCCAGGCAATAATCCTAGCGCGGGGGAGGGGGAAGGGTTTTAAACGAGTTTCCACTAGGAGCGTCAATTCTATTATGCTTGAATTATTGTATCGGAATACTATCACCTTAATTCTCTGTATTTAGAGGTAATATCCATTGTCACAGCCAGGCAATAATCCTAGCACGAGGAGGGGGAAGGGTTTTACGAGTTTCCACTAGGAGCATCAATTCTATTATACTTGACTTATTGTATCAGAATACTATCACCTTAATTCTCTGTATTTAGAGGTAATATCCATTGTCACAGCCAGGCAATAACCCTAGCGCGGGGAGGGGGAAGGGTTTTACGAGTTTCCACTAGGAGCATAAATTCTATTATACTTGACTTATTGAATCGGAATACTATCACTTAATTCTCTGTATTTAGAGGTAATATCCATTGTCACAGCTAGGCAATAATCCTAGCGCGGGGAGGGGGAAGGGTTTTACGAGCTTCCACTAGGAGCATAAATTCTATTATACTTGACTTATTGTACCGGAATACTATCACCTTAATTCTCTGTATTTAGAGATAATATCCATTGTCACAGACAGGCAATAATCCTAGCGCGGGGAGGGGGAAGGGTTTTACGAGTTTCCACTAGGAGCGTCAATTCTATTATGCTTGAATTATTGTATCGGAATACTATCACCTTAATCCTCTGTATTTAGAGATAATATCAATTGTCACAGCTAGGCAATAATCCTAGCATGGGGAAGGGGAAGGGTTTTACGAGTTTCCACTAGGAGCATACACTCTATTATACTTGACTTATTGTATCGGAATACTATCACCTTAATTCTCTGTATTTAGAGATAATATCCATTGTCACAGCCAGGCAATAACCCTAGAACGAGGAGGGGGAAGGGTTTTACGAGTTTCCACTAGGAGCATCAATTCTATTATGCTTGAATTATTGTATCGGAATACTATCACCTTAATTCTCTGTATTTAGAGGTAATATCCATTGTCACAGCCAGGCAATAATCCTAGCACGAGGAGGGGGAAGGGTTTTGCGAGTTTCCACTAGGAGCATCAATTCTATTATACTTGACTTATTGTATCGGAATACTATCACCTTAATTCTCTGTATTTAGAGGTAATATCCATTGTCACAGCCAGGCAATAACCCTAGCGCGGGGAGGGGGAAGGGTTTTACGAGTTTCCACTAGGAGCATAAATTCTATTATACTTGACTTATTGTATCGGAATACTATCACCTTAATTCTCTGTATTTAGAGGTAATATCCATTGTCACAGCTAGGCAATAATCCTAGCGCGGGGAGGGGGAAGGTTTTACGAGCTTCCACTAGGAGCATCAATTTTATTATACTTGACTTATTGTATCAGAATACTATCACCTTAATTCTCTGTAATTAGAGGTAATATCCATTGTCACAGCCAGGCAATAACCCTAGCGCGGGGAGGGGGAAGGGTTTTACGAGTTTCCACTAGGAGCATAAATTCTATTATACTTGACTTATTGTATCGGAATACTATCACCTTAATTCTCTGTATTTAGAGGTAATATCCATTGTCACAGCTAGGCAATAATCCTAGCGCGGGGAGGGGGAAGGGTTTTACGAGCTTCCACTAGGAGCATAAATTCTATTATACTTGACTTATTGTACCGGAATACTATCACCTTAATTCTCTGTATTTAGAGATAATATCCATTGTCACAGACAGGCAATAATCCTAGCGCGGGGAGGGGGAAGGGTTTTACGAGTTTCCACTAGGAGCGTCAATTCTATTATGCTTGAATTATTGTATCGGAATACTATCACCTTAATCCTCTGTATTTAGAGATAATATCAATTGTCACAGCTAGGCAATAATCCTAGCATGGGGAAGGGGAAGGGTTTTTACGAGTTTCCACTAGGAGCATACATTCTATTATACTTGACTTATTGTATCGGAATACTATCACCTTAATTCTCTGTATTTAGAGATAATATCCATTGTCACAGCCAGGCAATAACCCTAGAACGAGGAGGGGGAAGGGTTTTACGAGTTTCCGTCAATCGTTTGGACCATCGTTTGTGGATATTTAATAGTGAACTCTAAGTACTATTTTTACGTAAACATTTGTTGTTTTGTTTTTTTTTCTCTCTCAAAAAAAAATCTGTTAATACGTTTAAGCAATAAATATCTTTAAGCTTAAACCGTCTTTATTCTTTAGAATAGTTCTATTCTTTTCATTAAATTGTGAAGAAATTGTAAGTAACAATCGCTTTCTTGAATTCGCTTCCTGGACACAATACAGATATTTAATTCGAAAAATCATGATAAAATCGCAAGTAAGTAATAAACTCTTTATTGTTTTGATATTTAATTTCGAGAAATCCCATGAGTTGACTTCAAGAAAGAGTTTGCTACTTATGATACTTTGATTTTGTCATGCTATCCCAAGTATCTGTCAATAGATGTTGATAGAGAATTTATTCATTCTTATACTTAGATTTTCGCTATGTTAACTTATCTATCCAATATATGATGTATGTAAATGCCTTTTCTTACATCTCCGATGTTTTAATAGACATTCTAAACTTTCGATATGCTAGCTTACTCTAAAAATAATGAACACATAACAATGTAAGGCATAATATATTTTTAATGAAATAATGTCATGTAGAATATCAATACAAAAAATATATATTATTATACATTATTAATATCAATGAACAACTTTGGACATTTTGAATCTGTTCCATAAAATGGTTCACCATGTTCTCTCTTGATACTATAGCTATTGTCTTCTCTTAGTTCGTAATCAGTATAATAATCATTATTCCATTTTGACTCATACACAATTTTTATAGGTGTGTCATCGACAGGGTCAATATGCTTTTCGTCTTTGGTATTATTTGATTCATTGACTGTTTGATCAATGGCAGTTAACGTTTGCTGGTACTTTGTTTTTCATCGATTCATCTTTATATTCCTTAGTGATATTTTCTGCCAATGCCCTTTTTATTTTTCTAGCAATTTCACTGTCTATTATCACACTATTTTTACACAGGTAACAGTTCCGGCACGTAGACAGGATATGGTTTATGATATTAGTAGAAAAGTAGGCCTTTCTTTTCGTCTTTGCTTTCATTTGAATGCTAATACCCGAGAGTTGACGATATGGTTTAACACTGGGTAACATGTTACCACAAGCACTAGCAAGAAGATGCCCCTCTTTATCAACTATTATTTTTATGTTGGCATTCTCTTTGAGTGCAATCATCTCCGGAGATCTCAATCTCGCATATCCACCATCATAAGAATTGAATTTTTTTGGTACTCCAAAGAAATTCAATTCCTTACTGTCATGACAATGCATGCATACATTTCCAATAGTGCTACCACTTGTACTTGTTTCATAGTTTAAATACTTCTCCTTGTCAGCATTCAATGCTACAATAACACTATCATGTGAACACACTTTCTTAAAATGCTTCATCTTCACTTTTTTAGAGATATTAGTTATGTGTTTATCGTTCCACTGTGTAAAAAATACTGATTTAATACATGCAATAAACTAGGTAGTGTCGATAACCGGCCATAGAGCAATAGTGGCAAAGCCACATCGTGTCTCTGGGCATTTAAAAGGTATAAGAATTATTTATTTAACAGAAATCCTCGCGTTTTGAATGGCCACCTAGTAAAGAAAAATCACATAGAATAAACACCTTAATTCTCTGTATTTAGAGGTAATATCAATTGTCACAGCTAGGCAATAATCCTAGCGCGGGGAGTGGGAAGGGTTTTACGAGCTTCCACTAGGAGCATCAATTCTATTATACTTGACTTATTGTATCGGAATACTATCACCTTAATTCTCTGTATTTAGAGGTAATATCCATTGTCATAGCTAGGCAATAATCCTAGCGCGGGGAGGGGGGAAGCGTTTTACGAGCTTTCACTAGGAGCATCAATTCTATTATATTTGACTTATTGTATTGGAATACTATCACCTTAATTCTCTATATTTAGAGGTAATATCCATTGTCACAGCCAGGCAATAATCCTAGCACGAGGAGGGGGAAGGTTTTTACGAGTTTCCACTAGGAGCGTCAATTCTATTATACTTGACTTATTGTATCGGAATACTATCACCTTAATTCTCTGTATTTAGAGGTAATATCCATTGTCATAGCTAGGCAATAATCCTAGCGCGGGGAGGGGGGAAGGGTTTTACGAGCTTCCACTAGGAGCATCAATTCTATTTTATTTGACTTATTGTATTGGAATACTATCACCTTAATTCTCTGTATTTAGAGGTAATATCCATTGTCACAGCTAGGCAATAATCCTAGCGCGGGGAGGGGGAAGGGTTTTACGAGCTTCCACTAGGAGCATAAATTCTATTATACTTGACTTATTGTATCGGAATACTATCACCTTAATTCTCTGTATTTAGAGGTAATATCCATTGTCACAGCCAGGCAATAATCCTAGCGCGGAGAGGGGGAAGGGTTTTACGAGCTTCCACTAGGAGCATCAATTCTATTATACTTGACTTATTATATCGGAATACTATCACCTTAGTTCTCTGTATTTAGAGGTAATATCCATTGTCACAGCCAGGCAATAATCCTAGCGCGGGGAGGGGGAAGGGTTTTACGAGTTTCCACTAGGAGCATCAATTCTATTATACTTGACGTATTGTATCGGAATACTATCACCTTAATTCTCAGTATTTAGAGGTAATATCCATTGTCACAGCCAGGCAATAATCCTAGCGCGGGGAGGGGGAAGGGTTTTACGAGTTTCCACTAGGAGCATCAATTCTATTATACTTGACGTATTGTATCGGAATACTATCACCTTAATTCTCTGTATTTAGAGGTAATATCCATTGTCACAGCCAGGCAATAATCCTAGCACGAGGAGGGGGAAGGTTTTTACGAGTTTCCACTAGGAGCATCAATTCTATTATACTTGACTTATTGTATCGGAATACTATCACCTTAATTCTCTGTATTTAGAGGTAATATCCATTGTCATAGATAGGCAATAATCCTAGCGCGGGGAGGGGGGAAGGGTTTTACGAGCTTCCACTAGGAGCATCAATTCTATTATATTTGACTTATTGTATTGGAATACTATCACCTTAATTCTCTGTATTTAGAGGTAATATCCATTGTCACAGCTAGGCAATAATCCTAGCGCGGGGAGGGGGAAGGGTTTTACGAGCTTCCACTAGGAGCATAAATTCTATTATACTTGACTTATTGTATCGGAATACTATCACCTTAATTCTCTGTATTTAGAGGTAATATCCATTGTCACAGCCAGGCAATAATCCTAGCGCGGAGAGGGGGAAGGGTCTTACGAGCTTCCACTAGGAGCATCAATTCTATTATACTTGACTTATTATATCGGAATACTATCACCTTAATTTTCTGTATTTAGAGGTAATATCCATTGTCACAGCCAGGCAATAATCCTAGCGCGGGGAGGGGGAAGGGTTTTACGAGTTTCCACTAGGAGCATAAATTCTATTATACTTGACTTATTGTATCGGAATACTATCACCTTAGTTCTCTGTATTTAGAGATAATATCCATTGTCACAGCCAGGCAATAATCCTAGCGCGGGGAGAGGGAAGGGTTTTACGAGTTTCCACTAGGAGCGTCAATTCTATTATGCTTGAATTATTGTATCGGAATACTATCACCTTAATTCTCTGTATTTAGAGGTAATATCCATTGTCACAGCTAGGCAATAATCCTAGCGCGGGGAGGGGGAAGGGTTTTACGAGTTTCCACTAGGAGCGTCAATTCTATTATGCTTGAATTATTGTATCGGAATACTATCACCTTAATTCTCTGTATTTAGAGGTAATATCCATTGTCACAGCCAGGCAATAATCCTAGCACGAGGAGGGGGAAGGGTTTTACGAGTTTCCACTAGGAGCATCAATTCTATTATACTTGACTTATTGTATCGGAATACTATCACCTTAATTCTCAGTATTTAGAGGTAATATCCATTGTCACAGCCAGGCAATAACCCTAGCGCGGGGAGGGGGAAGGGTTTTACGAGTTTCCACTAGGAGCGTCAATTCTATTATGCTTGAATTATTGTATCGGAATACTATCACCTTAATTCTCTGTATTTAGAGGTAATATCCATTGTCACAGCCAGGCAATAATCCTAGCACGAGGAGGGGGAAGGTTTTTACGAGTTTCCACTAGGAGCATCAATTCTATTATACTTGACTTATTGTATCGAAATACTATCACCTTAATTCTCTGTATTTAGAGGTAATATCCATTGTCATAGCTAGGCAATAATCCTAGCGCGGGGAGGGGGGAAGGGTTTTACGAGCTTCCACTAGGAGCATCAATTCTATTATATTTGACTTATTGTATGGAATAATATCACCTTAATTCTCTGTATTTAGAGGTAATATCCATTGTCACAGCTAGGCAATAATCCTAGCGCGGGGAGGGGGAAGGGTTTTACGAGCTTCCACTAGGAGCATAAATTCTATTATACTTGACTTATTGTATCGGAATACTATCACCTTAATTCTCTGTATTTAGAGGTAATATCCATTGTCACAGCCAGGCAATAATCCTAGCGCGGGGAGAGGGAAGGGTTTTACGAGCTTCCACTAGGAGCATCAATTCTATTATACTTGACTTATTATATCGGAATACTATCACCTTAATTCTCTGTATTTAGAGGTAATATCCATTGTCACAGCCAGGCAATAATCCTAGCGCGGGGAGGGGGAAGGGTTTTACGAGTTTCCACTAGGAGCATAAATTCTATTATACTTGACTTATTGTATCGGAATACTATCACCTTAGTTCTCTGTATTTAGAGATAATATCCATTGTCACAGCCAGGCAATAATCCTAGCGCGGGGAGAGGGAAGGGTTTTACGAGTTTCCACTAGGAGCATAAATTCTATTATACTTGACTTATTGTATCGGAATACTATCACCTTAATTCTCTGTATTTAGAGGTAATATCCATTGTCACAGCTAGGCAATAATCCTAGCGCGGGGAGTGGGAAGGGTTTTACGAGCTTCCACTAGGAGCATAAATTCTATTATACTTGACTTATTGTATCGGAATACTATCACCTTAATTCTCTGTATTTAGAGATAATATCCATTGTCACAGACAGGCAATAATCCTAGCGCGGGGAGGGGGAAGGGTTTTACGAGTTTCCACTAGGAGCGTCAATTCTATTATGCTTGAATTATTGTATCGGAATACTATCACCTTAATTCTCTGTATTTAGAGGTAATATCCATTGTCACAGCCAGGCAATAACCCTAGCACGAGGAGGGGGAAGGGTTTTACGAGTTTCCACTAGGAGCATCAATTCTATTATACTTGACTTATTGTATCGGAATACTATCACCTTAATTCTCTGTATTTAGAGATAATATCAATTGTCACAGCTAGGCAATAATCCTAGCACAGGGAAGGGGAAGTGTTTTACGAGTTTCCACTAGGAGCATAAATTCTATTATACTTGACTTATTGTATCGGAATACTATCACCTTAATTCTCTGTATTTAGAGATAATATCCATTGTCACAGCCAGGCAATAACCCTAGCACGGGGAGGGGGAAGGGTTTTTCGAGTTTCCACTAGGAGCGTCAATTCTATTATGCTTGAATTATTGTATCGGAATACTATCACCTTAATTCTCTGTATTTAGAGGTAATATCCATTGTCACAGCCAGGCAATAACCCTAGCACGAGGAGGGGGAAGGGTTTTACGAGTTTCCACTAGGAGCATCAATTCTATTATACTTGACTTATTGTATCGGAATACTATCACCTTAATTCTCTGTATTTAGAGATAATATCAATTGTCACAGCTAGGCAATAATCCTAGCACAGGGAAGGGGAAGTGTTTTACGAGTTTCCACTAGGAGCATAAATTCTATTATACTTGACTTATTGTATCGGAATACTATCACCTTAATTCTCTGTATTCAGAGATAATATCAGTTGTCACAGCTAGGCAATAATCCTAGCACGGGGAAGGGGAAGGGTTTTACGAGTTTCCACTAGGAGCATAAATTCTATTATACTTGACTTATTGTATCGGAATACTATCACCTTAATTCTCTGTATTTAGAGATAATATCCATTGTCACAGCCAGGCAATAACCCTAGCGCGGGGAGGGGGAAGGGTTTTACAAGCTTCCACTAGGAGCATAAATTCTAGTATACTTGAGTTATTGTATCGGAATACTATCACCTTAATTCTCTGTATTTAGAGGTAATATCCATTGTCACAGCTAGACAATAATCCTAGCGCATGGAGTGGGAAGGGTTTTACGAGCTTCCACTAGGAGCATAAATTCTATTATACTTGACTTATTGTATCGGAATACTACCACCTTAATTCTCTGTATTTAGAGGTAATATCCATTGTCATAGCTAGGCAATAATCCTAGCGCGGGGAGGGGGAAGGGTTTTACGAGTTTCCACTAGGAGCATAAATTCTATTATAATTGACTTATTGTATCGGAATACTATCACCTTAATTCTCTGTATTTAGAGGTAATATCCATTGTCACAGCCAGGCAATAATCCTAGCGCGGGGAGGGGGAAGGGTTTTACGAGCTTCCACTAGGAGCATAAATTCTATTATGCTTGAATTATTGTATTGGAATACTATCACCTTCTCCCCCTCCCCTGCCCTCGGAAATGTGGGAACGAAGGGCCTCTGAGCCTTCCCCTTGATGCAGATGTTTTCCCTCCAAAATTGACCCCTCCCCTCCCTGCCCTCAGAAATGGGGGAACGAAGGGAACGTTAGATCCTATTTTAAATTGACAATACTTATCAAACATCACTTGTGTATTATATAGATCACATATCTCATTACCCCTTTTTAAATGTTAATCAAATAATTCTGATTATAGTGTCCAATTTTTTGTCTGCTTTTCAAAATGTTCGTATTTGGAACTCTGTCAGTTAACGCTAAGAAGTAAATTGGGTAATCCTCTCGCAATAACAAAAGGCTTAGCAGTGATTACATCTCATTGTCGGGCGACAATTCAATCAGATCAGAGTTGTGCAAATGGCATACCTTTTCGCAAATTGAGTTAGCTTCTATTTCATAGGCAAAATATTTGAATTCCTTTTATTCAAATCACCTATCAAGTTATCAAAAAATATTTGAATATATTAAGTTATAGGCAATTCTGGTTTAGGAAAAACTAGAATAGTGACATAATTTCACTTTATCGACCCTCAAACTAGAGTTGACCCAGAAACTTGTCATAATGCCCTGTAGAAGTATTACCTATATGCATGGGGATACTCACTCTCTTTGAAAAGGTGTCAAGCTTCTATAGAATAATGCTGAAATTGCTATGGCAGTACGCAAATAACATGGAAATTGCTTTACAGGCAAGCAAATAGCATGGACGTATACGGGCAAGCAAATAACATGGTCCTATACAGGCAAACAAATAACATGGGAAATTCCTATACAGGCAAGCAAATAGCATGGTCCTATACAGGCAAGCAAATAGCATGGTCCTATGGCAGTACGCAAATAACATAGAGATTCCTAGGGCAGTACGCAAATCCAGAAGGTCATGTGAGGGAGCTCTGAATCTCTTTGAAAAGGTGAAGAGCTTCTATAGAATAACATTGAAATTGCTATGGCAGTACGCAAATAACATAGAAATTGCTAGGGCAGTACGCAAATCCAGAAGGCCATGTGAGGGAGCTCTGAATCTCTTTGAAAAGGTGTATACAAGGTCCAGAATAACATAGAAATTGCTATAGCTTCGCGCAAATCAAGAAGGCCATGTGAGGGAGCTCTTAGTCTCTTTGAAAAGGTGTATACAAGGTCCAGAATAACACAGAAAGGAACATGAAGTCGTAGAAGTATAAGGCCATGTGAGAGGATACTCATTCTCTTTGAAAAGGTGTATACAAGGTCCAGAATAACACAGAAAGGAACATGAAGTCGTAGAAGTATAAGGCCATGTGAGAGGATACTCACTCTCTTTGAAAAGGTGTATACAAGGTCCAGAATAACACAGAAAGGAACATAAAGTCGTAGAAGTATAAGGCCATGTGAGAGGATACTCACTCTCTTTGAACCAAACCATACCAGACTATACCCATCAAACCAGACTATACCTACCAAACCAGACTGTACCCACCAAACCAGATTATACCCACCAAACCAGATTATACCCACCTAACCAGATTTTACCCATCAAACCAGACTATACCCACCAGAAACCTGTCTGGTACTGGGGCGCACGCAAAGTATAAGGTTGATTACTACTGTGGTCCTGAGGGCTTATACGGTTCTTATGAAAGTGATGCTCGTATAAACCTCAGAGAAGGCTCATTTTATTGAAAATTAAAATTTCTAGCCCAATTTTTAAGAGTCAAAAGATATCCGAGGGCAACTAGCCCCCCCCCTCCAACACACTCTTTTTTCCCCAAGCCCATCTGATGAAATTTTTATAATAGCCATTTCATTAAAAATAGTTCAAAGGTCAGATTAGAAAAATTCCTGTGTCGACGAAACCCCCCAGGGCCCGGAGGTAGGCGTTATGAGTAATGCTCTAGGGGCATATATAGTTCTTATGGAACGGATGCTCGTATAAACGTCGGAGAGGGTTCATTTCATTGGACATTGAAAGTTCTTCTTTACTTTTTAAGAGTAAAAAGAGATCGGAGGGCAACTAGGTCCAACTCCATGTCCTAAATGCATCAAATAAAAATTTTGAGACATACATTCTGTTAAAAATAGTTCTAAGTTCAGACAACAAAAACTCCGGTGTCGACACAGCCCCCCGGGGGCTGGAGGTAGGCGTTGTAGGTTTTTCCCTGGGGCATATATGGTTGTTATGGAAGAGATGTTCGTATAAACTTCATAAAGGGCTCTTTTTATTGGAAATTGAAAGTTGTAATTTGCTTTTTAAGAGTCAAAAGTGATTGGAGGGCAGCTAGTCTCCTCCCGCACTCCATTAATTATTTTCCTAGAGGCACTTCATACAGAAGTGGTCGTCTTATAAACTTCAAAGGGGGCTCATTCGAAATCGAGAGTTCTAGGGCCCTTTTTAAGAGTCAAAAGCGATCGGAGGGCAATTAGCCCCCTCAAGCCCTTTTTCCCAAAACACATCTGATATATAATTTGAGGTAGCCATTTTGTTTAAAAATATTTCAAAGATAATATAACAAAAACTCCTTTACGTATGACCATTTCGTTAAAACTAGTTCAAAGGTCAGATAAGAAAAACTCCTGTGTCGACACAACCCCCCCCCCCTCCAGGGCCCGGGCAGGCATTGTAAGTATTGACATGGGGGCATATATGGTTCTTATGGAATCTATGCTCGTATAAACTTCGGAGAGGGCTCATATGATTGGAAATTGAAAGTTCTCGTTCACTTTTTAAGAGTCAAAAGAGATTGGAGGGCAACTAGCCCCCCTCTCCCAGCCCTATTTTCCTCAAACCCATCCGATAAGAACTTTGAGAGAGCCATTTTTCAAAATAGTTCATAGGTCAGATAACAAAAACTCCGGTGTCGACACAAACCCCCAGGGCCCGGGGGACATGCATTGTAAGCTATGTCCTGGGGCCGTATGTGGTTCTTATGAGTAGGGAGCTATCAATAATTACTACGAGAACACGTGTGCTGCCATCTATAATTGAGTCTAACGCTGTACGTACATAATTTATTCAAGGATTATTGATCGAGTCTAATGGGGTCAACGCCCCCCATTTTCAAGGTCGATTTATTGTTGTTTCTAGGTGTAATGACCCCGAGGAGAAGTTTGCACATGCGCATTGACGGGAACAATGTATTGATCTAGGACAAGAGGGGAAGTGGATTTCTGAGAACTTGATTTACATAAACGAAGGGGAGATGATTTCCGAGAAATTGATTTACATAATCGGCGGGGAATTATTGATCCGCAAAAGGGGAATTAAGAAACATTATGGCTTCTTTGATCTTTAGGTCTGAGGGATAAATGGTCTTTAGTGACAGAGATAAATTGATATTCTATTTTTAAATATGGCTTCTCAGGTCTTTAGGCTTAACGATAAATTAATATTCTATCGAAGCCTTAATAGAGTAGCTAGCAACACCTATGAGATGAAGAGATTAACGCGGGAAATGGTTTCCTAGGAATTTCAAATGTGAAAGCGCAGGGATGCCAAAACAAAGGAACACGCAGAAATTACGTTTAGGGGATTATTTGGGCGAAACCGTTTTAGACATTTTAGGGGATTATTTGGGCGAAACCGTTTGAGACATTTTAGAAGATGATTTAGGCGAAACAGTTTGAGACATTTTAGAAGATGATTTTAGAAGATGATTTGGGGTGAAACTCTGTGGTCGTTATCATACACAAGTTCCATTTGTACAGCGTTGTGAGGTCCCCTACCCCAACCCCAAAGGGCCCCCCTACCCCAGCGCAAAGGCCCCCCCGGCGTCCCTAAAGGCCCACCAATCCCCAAAAGGTCCCCCGAGCTCCCAAAGACCCCCCGAGCCCCCCGGCCCCCAAAGACCCCAAGGGCCCCCAAAAGCCTCCAAAGGCCCCCAGGCCCCCAAAGGCCCCCCGAGCCCCACACTTCCTCCCTCTCTTTTTTGAATTTTTTTCATTTTTTTGGACTGAATTTTTTAGACTTAGAAATTATCCAACATTTATCCGGTTTGTTCTTTAACCCGTTGGCATAGAGTTTTAGCCTAGAGTTTCAGCTTAGAGTTTTAGTTAGAGGTATAGTTTAGTTTAGTTTTAATTCAGAGTTTTAGTTTAGAGTCTTAGCTTAGAGTTTTAGTTGGAGTTTTAGTTTAGTTTAGTTTTAGTTAAGAGTTTAGAGTTTTAGCTTAGAGTCTTAGCTTAGTTTTTTAGTTAGAGTTTAGAGTTTTAGCCTAGAGGTTTAGCTTAGTTCTATTTATAGTTGAAGTTTAGTTTAGTTTTAGTTGAGAATTTAGAGTTCAGTTTGGAGTCTTAGCTTAGAGTTTTTGTTAGAGTTATAGTTTAGTTTCAGTTAGGAGTTTTAGCTTAGAGTCTTAGATTAGAGTTTTAGTTAGAGGTATAGTTTAGTTTAGTTTTAATTCAGAGTTTTAGTTTAGAGTCTTAGCTTAGAGTTTTAGTTGGAGTTTTAGTTTAGTTTAGTTTTAGTTAAGAGTTTAGAGTTTTATCTTAGAGTTTTGTTAGAGTTCTAGTTTAGTTAAGAGTTTTAGTTTAGAGTTTAGAGTTTTAGTTTAGAGTCTTAGAGTTTTAGTTAGAGTTTTAGTTAAAGTTGTAGTTTAGTTAAGTTTTAGTTAAGAGTTTAGAGTTTTAGCCTAGAATCTTAGCTTAGAGCTTTAGTTAGAGTTGAAGTTTAGTTTAGTTATAGTTAAGAGTTTAGAGTTTTTAGCTTAGAGTCTTAGCTTAGAGTTTTTGTTAGAGTTCTAGTTTAGTTTAGTTTTAGTTAAGAGTTTAGAGTTTTACCTTAGTCTTAGCTTAGAGTTTAGTTAGAGCTCTAGTTTAGTTTAGTTGTAGTTAATAGTTTAGAATTTTAGCTTAGAGTCATAGCTTAGAGTTTTAGTTAGAGTTGAAGTTAGTTTAGTTTAGTTTTATTTTATAGTTTTAACTTAGAGTCTTAGCTTAGATTTTTAGTTGGAGTTTTAGTTTAGTTTAGTTTTAGTTAAGAGTTTAGAGTTTTAGCCTAGAGTCTTAGCTTAGAGTTTTGGTTAAAGTTCTAGTTTAGTTTAGTTTTAGTTAAGAGTTTAGAGTTTTAATTTAGAGTGTTAGCTTAGAGTTTTAGTTAGAGTTGAAGTTTAGTTTAGTTACAAATAAGAGTTTAGAGTTTTAGCTTAGAGTCATAGCTTAGAGTTTTTGTTAGAGTTCTAGTTTAGTTTAGTTTTAGTTTAGTGTTTTACCTTAGAGTCTTAGCTTAGAGTTTTAGTTAGAGTTGAAGTTTAGTTATAGTTAAGGGTTTAGAGTTTTAGCTTAGAGTCTTAGCTTAGAGTTTTAGTTTAGAGGTGTTGTTTAGTTTTGGACAATAGTTTTAGTTTAGAGTTTAGAGTTTTAGTTAGAGTTATAGTTTAGTTTAGTTTTAGTTTAGAGTTTTACCTTAGAGTCTTAGCTTAGAGTTTTAGTTAGAGTTGAATTTTAGTTAAGAGTTTTAGTTTAGACTTTAGAGTTTTAGTTTTAGTTAAGAGTTTTAGTTTAGAATTGTAGTTTAGTTTAATTTTGTTAAGAGTTTTAGTTTAGAGTTGTTGTTTAGTTTTAGTTAAGAGTTTTAGTTTAGAGTTGTAGTGTAGTTTAGTTTTAGTTAAGAGATTTAGTTTAGAGTTTTAGTTTGATATTAGCTTACACTTTTTGGTAGAGCTATAGTTTAGTTTAGTTGTAGTTAAGAGTCTAGAGTTTCAAGTTAGACCCTCAGGATTTAGAGTTATAGTTAGAGTTATATTTTTTAGAGTTTTAGTCTAGAGTCATAGTTTAGAGTTTTTCATTGCACTTTTAGTTTAGTTTAGTTTTAGATAGGAGTTTTAGTTTAGAGTTTCAGTTTGGTGTTAGCTCACAGTCTTAGTTAGAGTTACAAAAGTTTTAGTTTAGAGTTTAGAGTTTTAGTTTAGAGTCTTAGCTTAGAGTTTTAGTTAGAGTTCTAGTTTAGTTTAGTTTTAGTTAAGAGTTTAGAGTTTTAGCTTAGAGTCTTAGCTTAGAGTTTTAGTTAGAGTTGAAGTTTAGTTTAGTTCTAGTTAAGAGTTTAGAGTTTTAGCTTAGAGTCATAGCTTAGAGTTTTTGTTAGAGTTCTAGTTTAGTTTAGTTTTAGTTAAGAGTTTAGAGTTTTACCTTAGAGTCTTAGCTTAGAATTTTAGTTAAAGTTATAGTTAGTTATGTTTTAGTTAAGAGTTTAGAGTTTTAGCTTAGAGTCTTAGCTTAGAGTTTTAGTTAGAGTTGAAGTTTAGTTTAGTTATAGTTAAGAGTTTAGAGTTTAAGCCCAGAGTCTTAGCTTAGAGTTTTAGTTAGAGTTCTAGTTTAGTTTAGTTTTAGTCAAGAGTTTAGAGTTTTAGCCTAGAGTCATAGCTTAGAGTTTTTGTTAGAGTTCTAGTTTAGTTTAGATTTAGTTAAGAGTTTAGAGTTTTAATTTAGAGTGTTAGCTTAGAGTTTTAGTTAGAGTTGAAGTTTAGTTTAGTTAAAGTTAAGAGTTTAGAGTTTTAGCTTAGAGTCATAGCTTAGAGTTTTGTTAGAGTTCTAGTTTAGTTTAGTTTTAGTTTAGAGTTTTACCTTAGAGTCTTAGCTTCGAGGTTTAGTTAGAGTTGAAGTTTAGTTTAGTTATAGTTAAGAGTTTAGAGTTTTAGCTTGGGTTCTTAGCTTAGAGTTTTAGTTTAGAGGTGTTGTTTAGTTTTAGATAAGAGTCTTAGTTTAGAGTTTAGAGTTTTAGTTAGAGTTATAGTTTATTTTAGTTTTAGTTTAGAGTTTTACCTTAGAGTCTTAGCTTCGAGGTTTAGTTAGAGTTGAAGTTTAGTTAAGAGTTTTAGTTTAGACTTTAGAGTTTTAGTTTTAGTTAAGAGTTTTAGTTTAGAATTGTAGTTTAGTTTAATTTTTGTTATGAGTTTTAGTTTAGAGTTGTTGTTTAGTTTTAGTTAAGAGTTTTAGTTTAGAGTTGTAGTTTAGTTTAGTTTTAGTTAAGAGTTTTAGTTTAGAGCTATTGTTTAGTTGTAGTTAAGAGTTTTAGTTTAGAGTTGTACTTTAGATTAGTTTTAGTTTAGAGTTTTAGTTTGATATTAGCTTACAGTTTTAGGTAGAGCTATAGTTTAGTTTAGTTGTAGTTCAGAGTCTAGAGTTTCAAGTTAGACTCTCAGCATTTAGAGTTATAGTTGGAGTTATATTTTTTAGAGTTTTAGTCTAGAGTCATAGTCTAGAGTTTTTCATTGCACTTTTAGTTTAGTTTAGTTTTAGATAGGAGTTTTAGTTTAGAGTTTCAGTTTGGTATTAGCTTACAGTCTTAGTTAGAGTTATAGTAGTTTTAGTTTAGAGTTTAGAGTTTTAGTTTAGAGTCTTAGCTTAGAGTTTTAGTTAGAGTTCTATTTTATTTTAGTTTTAGTTAAGAGTTTAAAGTTTTACCTAAGAGTCTTAGCTTAGAGTTTTAGTTAGAGTTCTAGTTTAGTTTAATTTTAGTTAAGAGTTTAGAGTTTTACCTTAGAGCCTTAGCTTAGAGTTTTAGTTAGGGTTGAAGTTTAGTTTAGTTATAGTTAAGAGTTTAGAGTTTTACCTAAGAGTCTTAGCTTAGAGTTTTAGTTAGAGTTCTAGTTTAGTTTAATTTTAGTTAAGAGTTTAGAGTTTTACCTTAGAGTCTTAGCTTAGAGTTTAGATAGACATCTAGTTTAGTTTACTTTTAGTTAAAAGTTTGGAGTTTCAACTTAGAGTCTTAGCTTAGAGTTTTAGTTAGAGTTGAAGTTTAGCTTAGTTGTAGTTAAGAGTTTAGAGTTTTAGCTTAGAGTTTTTGTTAGAGTTCTAGCTTAGTTTAGTTTTAGTCTAGAGTTTTACCTTAGAGTTTTAGCTTAGAGTTTTAATTAGAGTTGAAGTTTAGTTTAGTTTTAGTTAAGAGTTTAGAGTTTTAGCCTAGAGTCTTAGCTTAGAGTTTTAGTTAGAGTTCTAGTTTAGTTTAGTTTTAGTTAAGAGTTTTAGCCTAGAGTCTTAGCTTAGAGTTTAGTTAGAGTCGAATTTTAGTTTGGTTATAGTTAAGAGTTTAGAGTTTTAGCTTAGAGTCATAGCTTAGAGTTTTAGTTAGAGTGGTAGTTTAGTTTAGTTAAGAGTTTTAGCTTAGAGTTTTAGCCTTGAGTCTTAGCTTAGAGTTTTAGTTAGAGTTCTAGTTTAGTTTAGTTTTAGTTAAGAGTTTTAGCCTAGAGTCTTAGATTAGAGTTTAGTTAGAGTTGAACTTTAGTTATAGTTAAGAGTTTAGAGCTTTAGTTTAGAGTCGTAGCTTAGAGTTTTAGTTAGAGTTGAAGTTTAGTTTAGTTATAGTTAAGAGTTTAGAGTTTTATCTTGGAGTCTTAGCTTAGAGTTTTAGTTAGAGTTCTAGTTTAGTTTAGTTTTAGTTAAGAGTTTTGAGTTTTACCTTAGAGTCTTAGCTTAGAGTTTTATTTAGAGTTCTAGTTTAGTTTATTTTTAGTTAAGAGCTTAGAGTTTTTAGCCTATAGAATTTTAGAGTTTTTAGCCCATAGAGTTTAGCTTAGAGTCTTAGCTTAGAGTTTTAGTTAGAGTTGAAGTTTAGTTTTGTAATAGTTAAGAGTTTAGAGTTTTAGCTTTGAGTCATAGCTTAGAGTTTTAGTTAGAGTGGTAGTTTAGTTTAGTTAAGAGTTTTAGCTTAGAGTTTTAGCCTAGAGTCCTAGCTTAGAGTTTTAGTTAGAGTTGAAGTTTAGTTTAGTTATAGTTAAGAGTTTAGAGTTTTACCTTGGAGTCTTAGCTTAGAGTTTTAGTTAGAGTTATAGTTTAGTTTAGTTTTAGCTTAGAGTCTTAGCCTAGAATCTTAGCTTAGAGATTTAGTTAGAGTTGAAGTTTAGTTTAGTTATAGTTAAGAGTTTAGAGTTTCAGAGTTTTAGCTTATAGTCTTAGCTTAGAATTTTAGTTAAAGTTGTAGTTTAGTTTAATTTTAGTTAAGAGTTTTAGCTTAGAGTTTTGGCCTAGATTCTTAGCTTAGAGTTTCAGAGTTGAATTTTAGTTTATTTATAGTTTAGAGTTTACAGTTTTAGCTTACAGTCATAGCTTAGAGTTTTAGCTTGAGTTCTAGTTTAGTTTAGTTAAGAGTTTTAGCTTAGAGTTTTAGCTAGAGTTCTAGTTTAGTTTAGTTAAGAGTTTTAGCTTAGAGTTTTAGCTAGAGTTCTAGTTTAGTTTAGTTAAGAGTTTTAGCTTAGAGTTTTAGCCTAGAGTCTTAGCTTAGAGTTTTAGTTAGGGTTGAAGTTTAGTTTAATTATAGTTAAGAGTTTAGAGTTTTACCTTAGAGTCTTAGATTAGAGTTTTGTTAGAGTTCTAGTTTAGTTTAGTTAAGAGTTTAGAGTTTTATCTTGGAGTCTTAGCTTATATTTTTAGTTAGAGTTCTAGTTTAGTTTTAGTTAAGAGTTTGGAGTTTTACCTTAGAGTCTTAGCTTAGAGTTTTAGTTAGAGTTGAAGTTTAGTTTAGTTATAGTTAAGAGTTTAGAGTTTTAGCTTAGAGTTTTTGTTAGAGTTCTAGCTTAGTTTAGTTTTAGTTTAGAGTTTTACCTTAGAGTCTTAGCTTAGAGTTTTAGTTAGAGTTGAAGTTTAGTTTAGTTTTAGTTAAGAGTTTAGAGTTTCCGCCTAGAGTCTTAGCTTAGAGTTTTAGTTTGAGTTCTAGTTTAGTTTAGTCTTAGTTAAGAGTTTTATCCTAGAGTCTTAGCTTAGAGTTTAGTTATAGTTGAAGTTTAGTTATAGTTTAGAATTTTTAGTTTAGAGTCATAGCTTAGAGTTTTTGATAGAGTTGAAGTTTAGTTTAGTTTTAATTAAGAGTTTAGAGTTTAACCTTAGAGTTTTAGCCTAGAGTTTCAGCTAGAGTTGAAGTTTAGTTCAGTTATAGTTAAGAGTTTAGAGTTATAGCTTAGAGTCTTAGATTAGATCTTTACTTAGAGTTCTAGTTTAGTTTAGTTTTAGTTAAGAGTTTAGAGTTTTAGCTTGGAGTCTTAGCTTGCAGTTTTAGTTAGAGTTCTAGTTTAGTTTAGTTTTAGTTAAGAGTTTAGAGTTTTACCTTAGAGTCTTAGCTTAGAGTTTTAGTTAGGGTTGAAGTTTAGTTTAGTCATAGTTAAGGGTTTAGAGTTTTAGCCTAGAGTCTTAGCTTAGAGTTTTAGTTAGAGTTCTAGTTTAGTTTAGTTTGGTTAAGAGTTTTAGCCTAGAGTCTTGGCTTAGAGTTTAGTTAGAGTTAAACTTTAGTTATAGTTAAGAGTTTAGAGCTTTAGTTTAGAGTCTTAGCTTAGAGTTTTAGTTAGAGTTGAAGTTTAGTTTAGTCATAGTTAAGAGTTTAGAGTTTTTAGTTTAGAGTCATAGCTTAGAGTTTTAGTTAGAGTTCTAGTTTAGTTTAGTTTTAGTTGAGAGTTTAGAGTTTTATCTTGGAGTCTTAGCTTAGAGTTTTATTTAGAGTTCTAGTTTAGTTTATTTTTAGTTAAGAGCTTAGATTTTAGCCTAGAGTCTTAGCTTAGAGTTTTAGTTAGAGTTCTAGTTTAGTTTAGTTTTAGTTAAGAGTTTAGAGTTTTACCTTAGAGTCTTAGCTTAGAGTTTTAGTTAGAGTTGAAGTTTAGTTATAGTTAAGAGTTTAGAGTTTTAGCTTGGAGTCATAGCTTAGAGTTTTAGTTAGAGTTCTAGTTTAGTTTAGTTTTAGTTAAAAGTTTAGAGTTTTACCTTAGAGTCTTAGCTTAGAGTTTTTGTTAGAGTTCTAGTTTAGTTTAGTTTTAGTTAAGAGTTTAGAGTTTTAGCTTAGAGTCATATCTTAGAGTTTTAAATAGAGTTCTAGTTTAGTTTAGTTTTAGTTAAGAGTTTAGAGTTTAGCTTAGAGTCTTAGCTTAGAGTTTTAGTTAGAGTTGAAGTTTAGTTTTGTAATAGTTAAGAGTTTAGAGTTTTAGCTTAGAGTCATAGCTTAGAGTTTTAGTTAGAGTGGTAGTATAGTTTAGTTTTAATTAAGAGTTTTAGCTTAGAGTTTTAGCCTAGATTCCGAGCTTAGAGTTTCAGTTAGAGTTGAATTTTATTTGGTTATAGTTAAGAGTTTAGAGTTTTAGCTTAGAGTCATAGCTTAGAGTTTTAGTTAGAGTGGTAATTTAGTTTAGTTTTAGTTAAGAGTTTTAGCTTAGAGTTTTAGCCTAGAGTCCTAGCTTAGAGTTTTAGTTAGAGTTGAAGTTTAGTTTAGTTATAGTAAAGAGTTTATAGTTTTAGCTTATAGTCTTAGCTTAGAGTTTTAGTTAGAGTTATAGTTTAGTTTAGTTTTAGCTTAGAGTCTTAGCCTAGAATCTTAGCTTAGAGATTTAGTTAGAGTTGAAGTTTAGTTTAGCTATAGTTAAGAGTTTAGAGTTTCAGAGTTTTAGCTTATAGTCTTCGCTTAGAATTTTAGTTAAAGTTGTAGTTTAGTTTAATTTTAGTTAAGAGTTTTAGCTTAGAGTTTTGGCCTAGATTCTTAGCTTAGAGTTTCAGAGTTGAATTTAGTTTATTTATAGTTAAGAGTTTACAGTTTTAGCTTACATTCATAGCTTAGAGTTTTAGCTAGAGTTCTAGTTTAATTTAGTTAAGAGTTTTAGCTTAGAGTTTTAGCTAGAGTTCTAGTTTAGTTTAGTTAAGAGTTTTAGCTTAGACTTTTAGCTAGAGTTCTAGTTTAGTTTAGTTAAGAGTTTTAGCTTAGAGTTTTAGCCTAGAGTCTTAGCTTAGAGTTTTAGTTAGGGTTGAAGTTTAGTTTAGTTATAGTTAAGAGTTTAGAGTTTTACCTTAGAGTCTTAGATTAGAGTTTTTGTTAGAGTTCTAGTTTATTTAGTTAAGAGTTTAGAGTTTTATCTTGGAGTCTTAGCTTAGAGTTTTAGTTAGAGTTCTAGTTTAGTTTTAGTTAAGAGTTTGGAGTTTTACCTTAGAGTCTTAGCTTAGAGTTTTAGTTAGAGTTAAAGTTTAGTTTAGTTATAGTTAAGAGTTTAGAGTTTTAGCTTAGAGTTTTTGTTAGAGTTCTAGCTTAGTTTAGTTTTAGTTTAGAGTTTTACCTTAGAGTCTTAGCTTAGAATTTTAGTTAGAGTTGAAGTTTAGTTTAGTTTTAGTTAAGAGTTTAAAGTTTCAGCCTAGAATCTTAGCTTAGAGTTTTAGTTAGAGTTCTAGTTTAGTTTAGTTTTAGTTAAGAGTTTTAGCCTAGAGTCTTAGCTTAGAGTTTAGTTATAGTTGAAGTTTAGTTATAGTTAAGAGTTTAAAGTTTTAGTTTAGAGTCTTAGCTTAGATTTTAGTTAGAGTTGAAGTTTAGTTTAGTTATAGTTAAGAGTTTAGAGTTTTTAGTTTGGAGTCATAGCTTAGAGTTTTTGATAGAGTAGATAGAGTTTAGAGTTATAGCTTAGAGTCTCAGATTAGATCTTTACTCAGAGTTCTAGTTTAGTTTAGTTTTAGTTAAGAGTTTAGAGTTTTAGCCTAGAGTCTTAGCTTAGAGTTTTAGTTAGAGTTCTAGTTTAGTTTAGTTTTAGTTAAGAGTTTAGAGTTTTACCTTAGAGTCTTAGCTTAGATTTTTAGTTAGAGTTGAAGTTAAGTTTAGTTATAGTTCAGAGTTTAGAGTTTTACCTTAGAGTCTTAGATTAGAGTTTTTGTTAGAGATCTAGTTTAGTTTAGTTAAGAGTTTAGAGTTTTATCTTGGAGTCATAGCTTAGAGTTTTAGTTAGAGTTGAAGTTTAGTTTAGTTTTAGTTAAGAGTTTAGAGTTTCAGCCTAGAGTCTTAGCTTAGAGTTTTAGTTTGAGTTCTAGTTTAGTTTAGTCTTAGTTAAGAGTTTTATCCTAGAGTCTTAGCTTAGAGTTTAGTTATAGTTGAAGTTTAGTTATAGTTTAGAATTTTTAGTTTAGAGTCATAGCTTAGAGTTTTTGATAGAGTTGAAGTTTAGTTTAGTTTTAATTAAGAGTTTAGAGTTTAACCTTAGAGTTTTAGCCTAGAGTTTTAGCTAGAGTTGAAGTTTAGTTCAGTTATAGTTAAGAGTTTAGAGTTATAGCTTAGAGTCTTAGATTAGATCTTTACTTAGAGTTCTAGTTTAGTTTAGTTTTAGTTAAGAGTTTAGAGTTTTAGCTTGGAGTCTTAGCTTGCAGTTTTCGTTAGAGTTCTAGTTTAGTTTAGTTTTAGTTAAGAGTTTAGAGTTTTACCTTAGAGTCTTAGCTTAGAGTTTTAGTTAGGGTTGAAGTTTAGTTTAGTCATAGTTAAGGGTTTAGAGTTTTAGCCTAGAGTCTTAGCTTAGAGTTTTAGTTAGAGTTCTAGTTTAGTTTAGTTTGGTTAAGAGTTTTAGCCTAGAGTCTTGGCTTAGAGTTTAGTTAGAGTTAAACTTTAGTTATAGTTAAGAGTTTAGAGCTTTAGTTTAGAGTCTTAGCTTAGAGTTTTAGTTAGAGTTGAAGTTTAGTTTAGTCATAGTTAAGAGTTTAGAGTTTTTAGTTTAGAGTCATAGCTTAGAGTTTTAGTTAGAGTTCTAGTTTAGTTTAGTTTTAGTTGAGAGTTTAGAGTTTTATCTTGGAGTCTTAGCTTAGAGTTTTATTTAGAGTTCTAGTTTAGTTTATTTTTAGTTAAGAGCTTAGATTTTTAGCCTAGAGTCTTAGCTTAGAGTTTTAGTTAGAGTTCTAGTTTAGTTTAGTTTTAGTTAAGAGTTTAGAGTTTTACCTTAGAGTCTTAGCTTAGAGTTTTAGTTAGAGTTGAAGTTTAGTTATAGTTAAGAGTTTAGAGTTTTAGCTTGGAGTCATAGCTTAGAGTTTTAGTTAGAGTTCTAGTTTAGTTTAGTTTTAGTTAAAAGTTTAGAGTTTTACCTTAGAGTCTTAGCTTAGAGTTTTTGTTAGAGTTCTAGTTTAGTTTAGTTTTAGTTAAGAGTTTAGAGTTTTAGCTTAGAGTCTTATCTTAGAGTTTTAAATAGAGTTCTAGTTTAGTTTAGTTTTAGTTAAGAGTTTAGAGTTTAGCTTAGAGTCTTAGCTTAGAGTTTTAGTTAGAGTTGAAGTTTAGTTTTGTAATAGTTAAGAGTTTAGAGTTTTAGCTTAGAGTCATAGCTTAGAGTTTTAGTTAGAGTGGTAGTATAGTTTAGTTTTAATTAAGAGTTTTAGCTTAGAGTTTTAGCCTAGATTCCGAGCTTAGAGTTTCAGTTAGAGTTGAATTTTAATTTGGTTATAGTTAAGAGTTTAGAGTTTTAGCTTAGAGTCATAGCTTAGAGTTTTAGTTAGAGTGGTAATTTAGTTTAGTTTTAGTTAAGAGTTTTAGCTTAGAGTTTTAGCCTAGAGTCCTAGCTTAGAGTTTTAGTTAGAGTTGAAGTTTAGTTTAGTTATAGTAAAGAGTTTATAGTTTTAGCTTATAGTCTTAGCTTAGAGTTTTAGTTAGAGTTATAGTTTAGTTTAGTTTTAGCTTAGAGTCTTAGCCTAGAATCTTAGCTTAGAGATTTAGTTAGAGTTGAAGTTTAGTTTAGCTATAGTTAAGAGTTTAGAGTTTCAGAGTTTTAGCTTATAGTCTTCGCTTAGAATTTTAGTTAAAGTTGTAGTTTAGTTTAATTTTAGTTAAGAGTTTTAGCTTAGAGTTTTGGCCTAGATTCTTAGCTTAGAGTTTCAGAGTTGAATTTTAGTTTATTTATAGTTAAGAGTTTACAGTTTTAGCTTACATTCATAGCTTAGAGTTTTAGCTAGAGTTCTAGTTTAATTTAGTTAAGAGTTTTAGCTTAGAGTTTTAGCTAGAGTTCTAGTTTAGTTTAGTTAAGAGTTTTAGCTTAGACTTTTAGCTAGAGTTCTAGTTTAGTTTAGTTAAGAGTTTTAGCTTAGAGTTTTAGCCTAGAGTCTTAGCTTAGAGTTTTAGTTAGGGTTGAAGTTTAGTTTAGTTATAGTTAAGAGTTTAGAGTTTTACCTTAGAGTCTTAGATTAGAGTTTTTGTTAGAGTTCTAGTTTAATTTAGTTAAGAGTTTAGAGTTTTATCTTGGAGTCTTAGCTTAGAGTTTTAGTTAGAGTTCTAGTTTAGTTTTAGTTAAGAGTTTGGAGTTTTACCTTAGAGTCTTAGCTTAGAGTTTTAGTTAGAGTTAAAGTTTAGTTTAGTTATAGTTAAGAGTTTAGAGTTTTTAGCTTAGAGTTTTTGTTAGAGTTCTAGCTTAGTTTAGTTTTAGTTTAGAGTTTTACCTTAGAGTCTTAGCTTAGAATTTTAGTTAGAGTTGAAGTTTAGTTTAGTTTTAGTTAAGAGTTTAAAGTTTCAGCCTAGAATCTTAGCTTAGAGTTTTAGTTAGAGTTCTAGTTTAGTTTAGTTTTAGTTAAGAGTTTTAGCCTAGAGTCTTAGCTTAGAGTTTAGTTATAGTTGAAGTTTAGTTATAGTTAAGAGTTTAAAGTTTTAGTTTAGAGTCTTAGCTTAGATTTTTAGTTAGAGTTGAAGTTAAGTTTAGTTATAGTTAAGAGTTTAGAGTTTTTAGTTTGGAGTCATAGCTTAGAGTTTTTGATAGAGTAGATAGAGTTTAGAGTTATAGCTTAGAGTCTCAGATTAGATCTTTACTCAGAGTTCTAGTTTAGTTTAGTTTTAGTTAAGAGTTTAGAGTTTTAGCTTGGAGTCTTAGCTTAGAGATTTAGTTAGAGTTCTAGTTTAGTTTAGTTTTAGTTAAGAGTTTAGAGTTTTACCTTAGAGTCTTAGCTTAGAGTTTTAGTTAGGGTTGAAGTTTAGTTTAGTTATAGTTCAGAGTTTAGAGTTTTACCTTAGAGTCTTAGATTAGAGTTTTTGTTAGAGATCTAGTTTAGTTTAGTTAAGAGTTTAGAGTTTTATCTTGGAGTCATAGCTTAGAGTTTAGTTAGAGTTTTAGTTTAGTTTAGTTTTAGTTAAGAGTTTGGAGTTTTACCTTAGAGTCTTAGCTTAGATTTTAAGTTAGAGTTGAAGTTTAGTTTAATTTTAGTTAAGAGTTTAGAGTTTTAGCCTAGAGTCTTAGCTTAGAGTTTTAGTTAGAGTTCTAGTTTAGTTTAGTTTTATTTAAGAGTTTTAGCCTAGAGTCTTAGCTTAGAGTTTAGTTAGAGTTGAAACTTTAGTTATTGTTAAGAGTTTAGAGCTTTAGTTTAGAGTCTTAGCTTAGAGTTTACGTTAGAGTTGAAGTTTAGTTTAGTCATAGTTAAGAGTTTAGAGTTTTTAGTTTAGAGTCATAGCTTAGAGTTTTAGTTAGAGTTCTAGTTTAGTTTAGTTTTAGTTAAGAGTTTAGAGTTTTACCTTGAGTCTTAGCTTAGAGTTTTAGTTAGAGTTCTAGTTTAGTTTAGTTTTAGTTAAGAGTTTAGAGTTTTACCTTAGAGTCTTAGCTTAGAGTTTTAGTTAGAGTTGAAGTTTAGTTATAGTTAAGAGTTTAAGGTTTTAGCTTGGAGTCTTAGCTTAGAGTTTTAGTTAGAGTTCTAGTTTAGTTTAGTTTTAGTTAAGAGTTTAGAGTTTTACCTTAGAGTCTTAGCTTAGAGTTTTTGTTAGAGTTCTAGTTTAGTTTAGTTTTAGTTAAGAGTTTAGAGTTTTAGCTTAGAGTCATATCTTAGAGTTTTAAATAGAGTTCTAGTTTAGTTTAGTTTTAGTTAAGAGTTTAGAGTTTAGCTTAGAGTCTTAGCTTAGAGTTTTAGTTAGAGTTGAAGTTTAGTATTGTAATAGTTAAGAGTTTAGAGTTTTAGCTTAGAGTCATAGCTTAGAGTTTTAGTTAGAGTGGTAGTATAGTTTAGTTTTAGTTAAGAGTTTTAGCTTAGAGTTTTAGCCTAGATTCCGAGCTTAGAGTTTCAGTTAGAGCTGAATTTTAGTTTGGTTATAGTTAAGAGTTTAGAGTTTTAGCTTAGAGTCATAGCTTAGAGTTTTAGTTAGAGTGGTAGTTTAGTTTAGTTTTAGTTAAGAGTTTTAGCTTAGAGTTTTAGCCTAGAGTCCTAGCTTAGAGTTTTAGTTAGAGTTGAAGTTTAGTTTAGTTATAGTTAAGAGTTTATAGTTTTAGCTTATAGTCTTAGCTTAGAGTTTTAGTTAGAGTTATAGTTTAGTTTATTTTTAGCTTAGAGTCTTAGCTTAGAATCTTAGCTTAGAGATTTAGTTAGAGTTGAAGCTTAGTTTAGTTATAGTTAAGAGTTTAGAGTTTCAGAGTTTTAGCTTATAGTCTTAGCTTAGAATTTTAGTTAAAGTTGTAGTTTAGTTTAATTTTAGTTAAGAGTTTTAACTTAGATTTTTGGCCTAGATTCTTAGCTTAGAGTTTCAGAGTTGAATTTTAGTTTATTTATAGTTAAGAGTTTACAGTTTTAGCTTACAGTCATAGCTTAGAGTTTTAGCTAGAGTTCTAGTTTAGTTTAGTTAAGAGATTTAGCTTAGAGTTTTAGCTAGAGTTCTAGTTTAGTTTAGTTAAGAGTTTTAGCTAAGAGTTTTAGCTAGAGTTCTAGTTTAGTTTAGTTAAGAGTTTTAGCTTAGAGTTTTAGCCTAGAGTCTTAGCTTAGAGTTTTAGTTAGGGTTGAAGTTTAGTTTAGTTATGGTTAAGAGTTTAGATTTTTACCTTAGAGTCATAGCTTAGAGTTTTTGTTAGAGTTCTAGTTTAGTTTAGTTAAGAGTTTAGAGTTTTATCTTGGAGTCTTAGCTTAGAGTTTTGTTAGAGTTCTAGTTTAGTTTTAGTTAAGAGTTTGGATTTTTACCTTAGAGTCTTAGCTTAGAGTTTTAGTTAGAGTTGAAGTTTAGTTTAGTTATAGATAAGAGTTTAGAGTTTTAGCTTAGAGTTTTAGTTTGATATTAGCTTACACTTTTTGGTAGAGCTATAGTTTAGTTTAGTTGTAGTTAAGAGTCTAGAGTTTCAAGTTAGACCCTCAGGATTTAGAGTTATAGTTAGAGTTATATTTTTTAGAGTTTTAGTCTAGAGTCATAGTTTAGAGTTTTTCATTGCACTTTAGTTTAGTTTAGTTTTAGATAGGAGTTTTAGTTTAGAGTTTCAGTTGGTGTTAGCTCACAGTCTTAGTTAGAGTTACAAAAGTTTTAGTTTAGAGTTTAGAGTTTTAGTTTAGAGTCTTAGCTTAGAGTTTTAGTTAGAGTTCTAGTTTAGTTTAGTTTTAGTTAAGAGTTTAGAGTTTTAGCTTAGAGTCTTAGCTTAGAGTTTTAGTTAGAGTTGAAGTTTAGTTTAGTTACTAGTTAAGAGTTTAGAGTTTTAGCTTAGAGTCATAGCTTAGAGTTTTTGTTAGAGTTCTAGTTTAGTTTAGTTTTAGTTAAGAGTTTAGAGGTTTACCTTAGAGTCTTAGCTTAGAATTTTAGTTAAAGTTATAGTTAGTTATGTTTTAGTTAAGAGTTTAGAGTTTTACCTTAGAGTCTTAGCTTAGAGTTTTAGTTAGAGTTGAAGTTTAGTTTAGTTATAGTTAAGAGTTTAGAGTTTTAGCCTAGAGTCTTAGCTTAGAGTTTTAGTTAGAGTTCTAGTTTAGTTTAGTTTTAGTCAAGAGTTTAGAGTTTTAGCCTAGAGTCATAGCTTAGAGTTTTTGTTAGAGTTCTAGTTTAGTTTAGATTTAGTTAAGAGTTTAGAGTTTTAATTTAGAGTGTTAGCTTAGAGTTTTAGTTAGAGTTGAAGTTTAGTTTAGTTATAGTTAAGAGTTTAGAGTTTTAGCTTAGAGTCATAGCTTAGAGTTTTTGTTAGAGTTCTAGTTTAGTTTAGTTTTAGTTTAGAGTTTTACCTTAGAGTCTTAGCTTCGAGGTTTAGTTAGAGTTGAAGTTTAGTTTAGTTATAGTTAAGAGTTTAGAGTTTTAGCTTGGTTCTTAGCTTAGAGTTTTAGTTTAGAGGTGTTGTTTAGTTTTAGATAAGAGTCTTAGTTTAGAGTTTAGAGTTTTAGTTAGAGTTATAGTTTATTTTAGTTTTAGTTTAGAGTTTTACCTTAGAGTCTTAGCTTAGAGTTTTAGTTAGAGTTGAAGTTTAGTTAGAGTTTTAGTTTAGACTTTAGAGTTTTAGTTTTACTTAGAGTTTTAGTTTAGAATTGTAGTTTAGTTTAATTTTTGTTATGAGTTTTAGTTTAGAGTTGTTGTTTAGTTTTAGTTAGAGTTTTAGTTTAGAGTTGTAGTTTAGTTTAGTTTTAGTTAAGAGTTTTAGTTTAGAGCTATTGTTTAGTTGTAGTTAAGAGTTTTAGTTTAGAGTTGTACTTTAGTTAGTTTTAGTTTAGAGTTTTAGTTGATATTAGCTTACAGTTTTAGGTAGAGCTATAGTTTAGTTTAGTTGTAGTTCAGAGTCTAGAGTTTCAAGTTAGACTCTCAGCATTTAGAGTTATAGTTGGAGTTATATTTTTAGAGTTTTAGTCTAGAGTCATAGTCTAGAGTTTTCATTGCACTTTTAGTTTAGTTTAGTTTTAGATAGGAGTTTTAGTTTAGAGTTTCAGTTTGGTATTAGCTCACAGTCTTAGTTAGAGTTATAGTTGTTTTAGTTTAGAGTTTAGAGTTTTAGTTTAGAGTCTTAGCTTAGAGTTTTAGTTAGAGTTCTATTTTATTTTAGTTTTAGTTAAGAGTTTAAAGTTTTACCTAAGAGTCTTAGCTTAGAGTTTTAGTTAGAGTTCTAGTTTAGTTTAATTTTAGTTAAGAGTTTAGAGTTTTACCTTAGAGTCTTAGCTTAGAGTTTTAGTTAGGGTTGAAGTTTAGTTTAGTTATAGTTAAGAGTTTAGAGTTTTACCTTAGAGTCTTAGATTAGAGTTTTTGTTAGAGTTCTAGTTTAGTTTAGTTAAGAGTTTAGAGTTTTATCTTGGAGTCTTAGCTTAGAGTTTAGATAGACATCTAGTTTAGTTTACTTTTAGTTAAGAGTTTGGAGTTTCAACTTAGAGTCTTAGCTTAGAGTTTTAGTTAGAGTTGAAGTTTAGCTTAGTTGTAGTTAAGAGTTTAGAGTTTTAGCTTAGAGTTTTTGTTAGAGTTCTAGCTTAGTTTAGTTTTAGTCTAGAGTTTTACCTTAGAGTTTTAGCTTAGAGTTTTAATTAGAGTTGAAGTTTAGTTTAGTTTTAGTTAAGAGTTTAGAGTTTTAGCCTAGAGTCTTAGCTTAGAGTTTTAGTTAGAGTTCTAGTTTAGTTTAGTTTTAGTTAAGAGCCTAGAGTCTTAGCTTAGAGTTTAGTTAGAGTCGAATTTTAGTTTGGTTATAGTTAAGAGTTTAGAGTTTTAGCTTAGAGTCATAGCTTAGAGTTTTAGTTAGAGTGGTAGTTTAGTTTAGTTAAGAGTTTTAGCTTAGAGTTTTAGCCTTGAGTCTTAGCTTAGAGTTTTAGTTAGAGTTCTAGTTTAGTTTAGTTTTAGTTAAGAGTTTTAGCCTAGAGTCTTAGCTTAGAGTTTACTTAGAGTTGAACTTTAGTTATAGTTAAGAGTTTAGAGCTTTAGTTTAGAGTCGTAGCTTAGAGTTTTAGTTAGAGTGAAGTTTAGTTTAGTTATGTTAGAGTTAGAGTTTATCTTGGAGTCTTAGCTTAGAGTTTTAGTTAGAGTTCTAGTTTAGTTTAGTTTTAGTTAAGAGTTTAGAGTTTAGCTTAGAGTCTTAGCTTAGAGTTTTAGTTAGAGTTCTAGTTTAGTTTAGTTTTAGTTAAGAGTTTAGAGTTTTAGCTTGAGTCTACTTAGAGTTTGTTAGAGTGTTTTTAGCTCTAGTTAGAGTTTTAGCTTAGAGTTCTTAGCTATCAGCTTAGTTTTTCAGTTAGAGTTGAATTTTAGTTTGGTTATAGTTAAGAGTTTAGAGTTTTAGCTTAGAGTCATAGCTTAGAGTTTTAGTTAGAGTGGTAGTTTAGTTTAGTTAAGAGTTTTAGCTTAGAGTTTTAGCCTAGAGTCCTAGCTTAGAGTTTTAGTTAGAGTTGAAGTTTAGTTTAGTTATATTTAAGAGTTTATAGTTTTAGCTTATCGTCTTAGCTTAGAGTTTTAGTTAGAGTTATAGTTTAGTTTAGTTTTAGCTTAGAGTCTTAGCCTAGAATCTTAGCTTAGAGATTTAGTTAGAGTTGAAGTTTAGTTTAGTTATAGTTAGAGTTTAGAGTTTCAGAGTTTTAGCTTATAGTCTTAGCTTAGAATTTTAGTTAAAGTTGTAGTTTAGTTTAATTTTAGTTAAGAGTTTTAGCTTAGAGTTTTGGCCTAGATTCTTAGCTTAGAGTTTCAGAGTTGAATTTTAGTTTGGTTATAGTTAAGAGTTTAGAGTTTTAGCTTACAGTCATAGCTTAGAGTTTTAGCTAGAGTTCTAGTTTAGTTTAGTTAAGAGTTTTAGCTTAGAGTTTTAGCTAGAGTTCTAGTTTAGTTTAGTTAAGAGTTTTAGCTTAGAGTTTTAGCTAGAGTTCTAGTTTAGTTTAGTTAAGAGTTTTAGCTTAGAGTTTTAGCCTAGAGTCTTAGCTTAGAGTTTTAGTTAGGGTTGAAGTTTAGTTTAATTATAGTTAAGAGTTTAGAGTTTTACCTTAGAGTCTTAGATTAGAGTTTTGTTAGAGTTCTAGTTTAGTTTAGTTAAGAGTTTAGAGTTTTATCTTGGAGTCTTAGCTTATATTTTTAGTTAGAGTTCTAGTTTAGTTTTAGTTAAGAGTTTGGAGTTTTACCTTAGAGTCTTAGCTTAGAGTTTTAGTTAGAGTTGAAGTTTAGTTTAGTTATAGTTAAGAGTTTAGAGTTTTAGCTTAGAGTTTTTGTTAGAGTTCTAGCTTAGTTTAGTTTTAGTTTAGAGTTTTACCTTAGAGTCTTAGCTTAGAGTTTTAGTTAGAGTTGAAGTTTAGTTTAGTTTTAGTTAAGAGTTTAGAGTTTCCGCCTAGAGTCTTAGCTTAGAGTTTTAGTTTGAGTTCTAGTTTAGTTTAGTCTTAGTTAAGAGTTTTATCCTAGAGTCTTAGCTTAGAGTTTAGTTATAGTTGAAGTTTAGTTATAGTTTAGAATTTTTAGTTTAGAGTCATAGCTTAGAGTTTTTGATAGAGTTGAAGTTTAGTTTAGTTTTAATTAAGAGTTTAGAGTTTAACCTTAGAGTTTTAGCCTAGAGTTTTAGCTAGAGTTGAAGTTTAGTTCAGTTATAGTTAAGAGTTTAGAGTTATAGCTTAGAGTCTTAGATTAGATCTTTACTTAGAGTTCTAGTTTAGTTTAGTTTTAGTTAAGAGTTTAGAGTTTTAGCTTGGAGTCTTAGCTTGGAGTTTTAGTTAGAGTTCTAGTTTAGTTTAGTTTTAGTTAAGAGTTTAGAGTTTTACCTTAGAGTCTTAGCTTAGAGTTTTAGTTAGGGTTGAAGTTTAGTTTAGTCATAGTTAAGGGTTTAGAGTTTTAGCCTAGAGTCTTAGCTTAGAGTTTTAGTTAGAGTTCTAGTTTAGTTTAGTTTGGTTAAGAGTTTTAGCCTAGAGTCTTGGCTTAGAGTTTAGTTAGAGTTAAACTTTAGTTATAGTTAAGAGTTTAGAGCTTTAGTTTAGAGTCTTAGCTTAGAGTTTTAGTTAGAGTTGAAGTTTAGTTTAGTCATAGTTAAGAGTTTAGAGTTTTTAGTTTAGAGTCATAGCTTAGAGTTTTAGTTAGAGTTCTAGTTTAGTTTAGTTTTAGTTGAGAGTTTAGAGTTTTATCTTGGAGTCTTAGCTTAGAGTTTTATTTAGAGTTCTAGTTTAGTTTATTTTTAGTTAAGAGCTTAGATTTTTAGCCTAGAGTCTTAGCTTAGAGTTTTAGTTAGAGTTCTAGTTTAGTTTAGTTTTAGTTAAGAGTTTAGAGTTTTACCTTAGAGTCTTAGCTTAGAGTTTTAGTTAGAGTTGAAGTTTAGTTATAGTTAAGAGTTTAGAGTTTTAGCTTGGAGTCATAGCTTAGAGTTTTAGTTAGAGTTCTAGTTTAGTTTAGTTTTAGTTAAAAGTTTAGAGTTTTACCTTAGAGTCTTAGCTTAGAGTTTTTGTTAGAGTTCTAGTTTAGTTTAGTTTTAGTTAAGAGTTTAGAGTTTTAGCTTAGAGTCATATCTTAGAGTTTTAAATAGAGTTCTAGTTTAGTTTAGTTTTAGTTAAGAGTTTAGAGTTTAGCTTAGAGTCTTAGCTTAGAGTTTTAGTTAGAGTTGAAGTTTAGTTTTGTAATAGTTAAGAGTTTAGAGTTTTAGCTTAGAGTCATAGCTTAGAGTTTTAGTTAGAGTGGTAGTATAGTTTAGTTTTAATTAAGAGTTTTAGCTTAGAGTTTTAGCCTAGATTCCGAGCTTAGAGTTTCAGTTAGAGTTGAATTTTAATTTGGTTATAGTTAAGAGTTTAGAGTTTTAGCTTAGAGTCATAGCTTAGAGTTTTAGTTAGAGTGGTAATTTAGTTTAGTTTTAGTTAAGAGTTTTAGCTTAGAGTTTTAGCCTAGAGTCCTAGCTTAGAGTTTTAGTTAGAGTTGAAGTTTAGTTTAGTTATAGTAAAGAGTTTATAGTTTTAGCTTATAGTCTTAGCTTAGAGTTTTAGTTAGAGTTATAGTTTAGTTTAGTTTTAGCTTAGAGTCTTAGCCTAGAATCTTAGCTTAGAGATTTAGTTAGAGTTGAAGTTTAGTTTAGCTATAGTTAAGAGTTTAGAGTTTCAGAGTTTTAGCTTATAGTCTTCGCTTAGAATTTTAGTTAAAGTTGTAGTTTAGTTTAATTTTAGTTAAGAGTTTTAGCTTAGAGTTTTGGCCTAGATTCTTAGCTTAGAGTTTCAGAGTTGAATTTTAGTTTATTTATAGTTAAGAGTTTACAGTTTTAGCTTACATTCATAGCTTAGAGTTTTAGCTAGAGTTCTAGTTTAGTTTAGTTAAGAGTTTTAGCTTAGAGTTTTAGCTAGAGTTCTAGTTTAGTTTAGTTAAGAGTTTTAGCTTAGACTTTTAGCTAGAGTTCTAGTTTAGTTTAGTTAAGAGTTTTAGCTTAGAGTTTTAGCCTAGAGTCTTAGCTTAGAGTTTTAGTTAGGGTTGAAGTTTAGTTTAGTTATAGTTAAGAGTTTAGAGTTTTACCTTAGAGTCTTAGATTAGAGTTTTTGTTAGAGTTCTAGTTTAATTTAGTTAAGAGTTTAGAGTTTTATCTTGGAGTCTTAGCTTAGAGTTTTAGCTAGAGTTCTAGTTTAGCTTTAGTTAAGAGTTTGGAGTTTTACCTTAGAGTCTTAGCTTAGATTTTTAGTTAGAGTTGAAGTTTAGTTTAGTTATAGTTAAGAGTTTAGAGTTTTAGCTTAGAGTTTTTGTTAGAGTTCTAGCTTAGTTTAGTTTTAGTTTAGAGTTTTACCTTAGAGTCTTAGCTTAGAATTTTAGTTAGAGTTGAAGTTTAGTTTAGTCATAGTTAAGAGTTTAGAGTTTTAGCCTAGAGTCTTAGCTTAGAGTTTTAGTTAGAGTTCTAGTTTAGTTTAGTTTAGTTAAGAGTTTTAGCCTAGAGTCTTAGCTTAGAGTTTAGTTATAGTTGAAGTTTAGTTATAGTTAAGAGTTTAGAGTTTTAGCTTAGAGTCTTAGCTTAGAGTTTTAGTTAGAGTTGAAGTTAAGTTTAGTTATAGTTAAGAGTTTAGAGTTTTTAGTTTGGAGTCATAGCTTAGAGTTTTTGATAGAGTAGATAGAGTTTAGAGTTATAGCTTAGAGTCTCAGATTAGATCTTTACTCAGAGTTCTAGTTTAGTTTAGTTTTAGTTAAGAGTTTAGAGTTTTAGCTTGGAGTCTTAGCTTAGAGATTTAGTTAGAGTTCTAGTTTAGTTTAGTTTTAGTTAAGAGTTTAGAGTTTTACCTTAGAGTCTTAGCTTAGAGTTTTAGTTAGGGTTGAAGTTTAGTTTAGTTATAGTTCAGAGTTTAGAGTTTTACCTTAGAGTCTTAGATTAGAGTTTTTGTTAGAGATCTAGTTTAGTTTAGTTAAGAGTTTAGAGTTTTATCTTGGAGTCATAGCTTAGAGTTTAGTTAGAGTTTTAGTTTAGTTTAGTTTTAGTTAAGAGTTTGGAGTTTTACCTTAGAGTCTTAGCTTAGATTTTAAGTTAGAGTTGAAGTTTAGTTTAATTTTAGTTAAGAGTTTAGAGTTTTAGCCTAGAGTCTTAGCTTAGAGTTTTAGTTAGAGTTCTAGTTTAGTTTAGTTTTATTTAAGAGTTTTAGCCTAGAGTCTTAGCTTAGAGTTTAGTTAGAGTTGAACTTTAGTTATTGTTAAGAGTTTAGAGCTTTAGTTTAGAGTCTTAGCTTAGAGTTTACGTTAGAGTTGAAGTTTAGTTTAGTTATAGTTAAGAGTTTAGAGTTTTTAGTTTAGAGTCATAGCTTAGAGTTTTAGTTAGAGTTCTAGTTTAGTTTAGTTTTAGTTAAGAATTTAGAGTTTTGCCTTAGAGTCTTAGCTTAGAGTTTTAGTTAGAGTTCTAGTTTAGTTTAGTTCTAGTTAAGAGTTTAGAGTTTTAGCTTAGAGTCTTAGCTTAGAGTTTTAGTTAGAGTTGAAGTTTAGTTATTAGTTAAGAGTTTAGAGTTTTAGCTTAGAGTCTTAGCTTAGAGTTTTTGTTAGAGTTCTAGTTTAGTTTAGTTTTAGTTAAGAGTTTAGAGTTTTAGCTTGAGTCTTAGCTTAGAGTTTTAGTTAGAGTTCTAGTTTAGTTTAGTTTTAGTTAAGAGTTTAGAGTTTTGCTTAGAGTCTTAGCTTAGAGTTTTAGTTAGAGTTGAGTTTAGTTTAGTTATAGTTAAGAGTTTTAGCTTAGAGTGGTAGCCTAGAGTCTTAGCTTAGAGTTTTAGTTAGAGTTCTAGTTTAGTTTAGTTTTAGTTAAGAGTTTTAGCTTAGAGTTTTAGCCTTAGAGTCTTAGCTTAGAGTTTTAGTTAGAGCTGAAGTTTAGTTTAGTTATAGTTAAGAGTTTGGTGTTTTAGCTTAGAGTCTTAGCTTAGAGTTTAGTTAGAGTTGTAGTTTAGTTTAGTTATAGTTAAGAGTTTGGAGTTTAGCTTAGAGTTTTAGCCTAGAGTCTTAGCTTAGAGTTTTAGTTAGAGTTGTAGTTTAGTTTAGTTATAGTTAAGAGTTTAGAGTTTTAGCTTAGAGTCTTAGCTTAGAGTTTTAGTTAGAGTTCTAGTTTAGTTTAGTTTTAGTTAAGAGTTTTAGCTTAGAGTTTTACCTTAGAGTCTTAGCTTAGAGTTGAAGCTTAGTTTAGTTATAGTTAAGAGTTTAGAGTTTCAGAGTTTTAGCTTATAGTCTTAGCTTAGAATTTTAGTTAAAGTTGTAGTTTAGTTTAATTTTAGTTAAGAGTTTTAACTTAGATTTTTGGCCTAGATTCTTAGCTTAGAGTTTCAGAGTTGAATTTTAGTTTATTTATAGTTAAGAGTTTACAGTTTTAGCTTACAGTCATAGCTTAGAGTTTTAGCTAGAGTTCTAGTTTAGTTTAGTTAAGAGATTTAGCTTAGAGTTTTAGCTAGAGTTCTAGTTTAGTTTAGTTAAGAGTTTTAGCTAAGAGTTTTAGCTAGAGTTCTAGTTTAGTTTAGTTAAGAGTTTTAGCTTAGAGTTTTAGCCTAGAGTCTTAGCTTAGAGTTTTAGTTAGGGTTGAAGTTTAGTTTAGTTATGGTTAAGAGTTTAGAGTTTTACCTTAGAGTCTTAGATTAGAGTTTTTGTTAGAGTTCTAGTTTAGTTTAGTTAAGAGTTTAGAGTTTTATCTTGGAGTCTTAGCTTAGAGTTTTGTTAGAGTTCTAGTTTAGTTTTAGTTAAGAGTTTGGATTTTTACCTTAGAGTCTTAGCTTAGAGTTTTAGTTAGAGTTGAAGTTTAGTTTAGTTATAGATAAGAGTTTAGAGTTTTAGCTTAGAGTTTTGTTAGAGTTCTAGCTTAGTTTAGTTTTAGTTTAGAGTTTTACCTTAGAGTCTTAGCTTAGAGTTTTAGTTAGAGTTGAAGTTTAGTTTAGTTTTAGTTAAGAGTTTAGAGTTTCAGCCTAGAGTCTTAGCTTAGAGTTTTAGTTAGAGTTCTAGTTTAGTTTTAGTTAAGAGTTTTAGCCTAGAGTCTTAGCTTAGAGTTTAGTTATAGTTGGAGTTTAGTTATAGTTTAAGAGTTTAGAGTTTTAGTTTAGAGTCTTAGCTTAGAGTTTTAGTTAGAGTTGAAGTTTAGTTTAGTTATAGTTAAGAGTTTAGAGTTTTTAGTTTAGAGTCATAGCTTAGAGTTTTTGATAGAGTTGAAGTTTAGTTTAGTTTTAATTAAGAGTTTAGAGTTTAACATTAGAGTTTTAGCCTAGAGTTTTAGCTAGAGTTGAAGTTTAGTTCAGTTATAGTTAAGAGTTTAGAGCTTTAGCTTAGAGTCTAAGCTTAGAGTTTTACTTAGAGTTCTAGTTTAGTTTAGTTTTAGTTAAGAATTTAGAGTTTTAGCTTGGAGTCTTAGCTTAGAGTTTTAGTTAGAGTTCTAGTTTAGTTTAGTTTTAGTTAAGAATTTAGAGTTTTGCCTTAGAGTCTTAGCTTAGAGTTTTAGTGAGAGCTCTAGTTTAGTTTAGTTTTAGTTAAGAATTTAGAGTTTTTCCTTAGAGTCTTAGCTTAGAGTTTTAGTTAGAGTTCTAGTTTAGTTTAGTTTTAGTTAAGAGTTTAGAGTTTTACCTTAGAGTCTTAGCTTAGAGTTTTAGTTAGAGTTCTAGTTTAGTTTAGTTTTAGTTAAGAGTTTTAGCCTAGAGTCTTGGCTTAGAGTTTAGTTAGAGTCAAACTTTAGTTATAGTTAAGAGTTTAGAGCTTTAGTTTAGAGTCTTAGCTTAGAGTTTTAGTTAGAGTTGAAGTTTAGTTTAGTTATAGTTAAGAGTTTAGAGTTTTTAGTTTAGAGTCATAGCTTAGAGTTTTAGTTAGAGTTCTAGTTTAGTTTAGTTTTAGTTGAGAGTTTAGAGTTTTATCTTGGAGTCTTAGCTTAGAGTTTTATTTAGAGTTCTAGTTTAGTTTATTTTTAGTTAAGAGCTTAGATTTTTAGCCTAGAGTCTTAGCTTAGAGTTTTAGTTAGAGTTCTAGTTTAGTTTAGTTTTAGTTAAGAGTTTAGAGTTTTACCTTATAATCTTAGCTTAGAGTTTTAGTCAGAGTTCAAGTTTAGTTATAGTTAAGAGTTTAGAGTTTTAGCTTGGAGTCATAGCTTAGAGTCTTAGTTAGAGTTCTAGTTTAGTTTAGTTTTAGTTAAAAGTTTAGAGTTTTACCTTAGAGTCTTAGCTTAGAGTTTTTGTTAGAGTTCTAGTTTAGTTTAGTTTTAGTTAAGAGTTTAGAGTTTTAGCTTAGAGTCATATCTTAGAGTTTTAAATAGAGTTCTAGTTTAGTTTAGCTTTAGTTAAGAGTTTGGAGTTTTACCTTAGAGTCTTAGCTTAGAGTTTTAGTTAGGGTTGAAGTTTAGTTTAGTTATAGTTAAGAGTTTAGAGTTTTACCTCAGAGTCTTAGATTAGAGTTTTTGTTAGAGATCTAGTTTAGTTTAGTTAAGAGTTTAGAGTTTTATCTTGGAGTCATAGCTTAGAGTTTAGTTAGAGTTTTAGTTTAGTTTAGTTTTAGTTAGGAGTTTGGAGTTTTACCTTAGAGTCTTAGCTTAGATTTTAAGTTAGAGTTGAAGTTTAGTTTAATTTTAGTTAAGAGTTTAGAGTTTTAGCCTAGAGTCTTAGCTTAGAGTTTTAGTTAGAGTTCTAGTTTAGTTTAGTTTTATTTAAGAGTTTTAGCCTAGAGTCTTAGCTTAGAGTTTAGTTAGAGTTGAACTTTAGTTATTGTTAAGAGTTTAGAGCTTTAGTTTAGAGTCTTAGCTTAGAGTTTACGTTAGAGTTGAAGTTTAGTTTAGTTATAGTTAAGAGTTTAGAGTTTTTAGTTTAGAGTCATAGCTTAGAGTTTTAGTTAGAGTTCTAGTTTAGTTATTCACCGAGACCGAACTCAGTTTGTTGCAAGGAAAGCCGATGAAATCGAACTAGCAGCAAAAAAGAAAGACATGGGTAGCCTGTTCAAGCACCTCCGCGATCTCACAGAAAATAAAACAC
Source organism: Artemia sinica (assembly GCA_027921565.1). Lineage (NCBI taxonomy): Eukaryota > Metazoa > Arthropoda > Branchiopoda > Anostraca > Artemiidae > Artemia > Artemia sinica. Next base: position 28,803,163 of record CM051265.1, on the reverse strand, counting down.
CAGCATTGGGACCCGTCCTATCCAGGGATGGGACACTTCTCTCTGATGAGGGTTCTTGTCTCGAGCGGTGGAAGGACCACTTCTGCTCACTCCTGAACAACACTAACCCGTCTATGCCTCCTACTGATAGTCCCAGCCAACCTGGCAGTCCAAGATCCGAAACAGATGCTCCTCCAGACGAGCCTTTCAGCCCCTCAGAAATTGGAAATGCAGTAAAAAGGCTCAAGAACAATAAAGCTGCCGGTATCTGTGGCCTGAGTGCAGAACTGCTAAAATATGCAGGTCCTGTTATGCTCCTGTTTCTCCACACCCTGTTCTCTACAATCTGGCAAACCGAGATAATTCCCGAAGATTGGCGGAAGGGTGTCATTATCCCTTTATGGAAGAGGAAAGGTTCTAGAAGCGACTGCTTGAACTACCGTGGAATAACCTTACTGTCTGTCCCAGGAAAACTTTTCTCAATGGTCCTGCTAGATCGATGTCGAAATATCATTCGTAAAATCCGGCGACCGGAGCAAGCTGGTTTGTCGGGATGTCGGACCGTTCAACCATCGAGCAGATTTTTACGATCCGACAAATCATAGAAAAAAGCCACGGAGTTCCGACAAAAAGCTTTTTTTACCTTCGTCGACTTCCGTGCTGCGTTCGACTCAGTGGACCGAGAAGCTCTTTGGCGGATTCTAGAATCGACAGGCCTCCCTAAGAAATACTGCAGACTCTTCAAAGCTCTACACCATGGGACGGAGAGCTGTGTTCAAGTGAACGGCCGCCGCAGCCCGTTCTTCCAAATCTCGACAGGAGTGCGCCAAGGATGTGCAGTTGCCCCAGAGCTCTTCAATGTCATCATAGACTACGTTATGACTAGGACTACTTCACGTCTCAGCTTTGGACTCAAGTTTGGAGATCGTGTCATTACAGATGCTGATTTTGCCGATGACTTGGACATTCTGGCGGACTCCATGGAGCAGTTGCTGGAAGCGCTTCGAATCCTACGAGAAGAGACTGCAAAAGTAGGACTGCAGATAAACTGGACTAAAACGAAAATTATGGCCGTAGACCCATCCTCTCCTGCTGCCAATCCTTCAGTTAGCCTGGATAGCACCACTAGCATCGAAGTTGTCCAAAGGTTCACCTACCTGGGCTCCATAATTTCTTCAGATGGCTCGCTTCTTTCTGAACTACAAGCGAGAATATCCAAAGCGTCTTCTGCCATGGGCAGACTGAACCGTCACCTCTGGCGAAAACCGAACATCAGTCGCACAACGAAGCTGCGGATTTTCAACGCCCTCGTCGGCTCTGTGATGCTCTATGGAGCTGAGACGTGGCAAGCTTCAGCCGCAACCCTCAAGACAATTGATGTCTTTCAGTCGAAGAGTCTGAGGAGGATCGAAGGTCTACGATGGTTCGACTTTGTCAGCAATGAGAAGCTGCTGCAGCTCACCAAGCAGTCTCGGTTTTCGACCCAAGCAGCCGAGCGAACACTACGATGGTTCGGACACCTACTTCGAATGCCTCCACACATACCTGCGAAAACGATTTATGACTTTGACCCTGTCAAAGCCGGTTGGAAGCGACCTCGCGGCCGACCGAAGAAACGATGGTCTGACAGCCTGTCCGAGTTCCTGGCGATGGCAAATATCAGGTTGAGCGATGTGCAAACGCTTGCCATGGACCGAAGTGGATGGAGGAGGCAGACGTCACTCTCTACGCCAAGCAGCGCCCGGCAGGAGACATAAGTCAAAAAGTAAGTCTAGTTTAGTTTAGTTTTAGTTAAGAGTTTAGAGTTTTATCTTGGAGTCTTAGCTTAGAGTTTTAGTTAGAGTTCTAGTTTAGTTTAGTTTTAGTTAAGAGTTTAGAGTTTTACCTTAGAGTCTTAGCTTAGAGTTTTAGTTAGAGTTAAAGTTTAGTTATAGTTAAGAGTTTAGAGTTTTAGCTTGGAGTCATAGCTTAGAGTTTTAGTTAGAGTTCTAGTTTAGTTTAGTTTTAGTTAAAAGTTTAGAGTTTTACCTTAGAGTCTTAGCTTAGAGTTTTTGTTAGAGTTCTATTTTAGTTTAGTTTTAGTTAAGAGTTTAGAGTTTTAGCTTAGAGCCATATCTTAGAGTTTTAAATAGAGTTCTAGTTTAGTTTAGTTTTAGTTAAGAGTTTTAGAGTTTAGCTTAGAGTCTTAGCTTAGAGTTTTAGTTAGAGTTGAAGTTTTAGTATTGTAATAGTTAAGAGTTTAGAGTTTTAGCTTAGAGTCATAGCTTAGAGTTTTTTTAGAGTGGTAGTATAGTTTAGTTTTAGTTAAGAGTTTTAGCTTAGAGTCATATGCTTAGAGTTTTAGCCTAGATTCCTAGCTTAGAGTTTCAGTTAGAGCTTGAAGTTTTTTTAGTTTGGTTTAGTTAAGAGTTTAGAGCTAGAGTTAGAGTTAGATAGAGTTTAGTTAGCTTAGAGTTTTAGTTAGAGTGGTAGTTTAGTTTAGTTTTAGTTAAGAGTTTTAGCTTAGAGTTTTAGCCTAGAGTCCTAGCTTAGAGTTTTTAGTTAGAGTTGAAGTTTAGTTTAGTTATAGTTTTAAGAGTGGGTAGTTTTTTAGTTTTTTAGTTTTAGCTTATAGTCTTAGCTTAGAGTTTTAGTTTAGTTTAGTTATAGTTTAGTTTAGTTTTAGCTTAGAGTCTTAGCTTAGAATCTTAGTCTTAGCTTAGATTTAGTTAGAGTTGAAGTTTAGTTTAGTTATAGTTAAAAGTTTAGAGTTTCAGAGTTTTAGCTTATAGTCTTAGCTTAGAATTTTAGTTAAAGTTGTAGTTTAGTTTAATTTTAGTTAAGAGTTTTAACTTAGATTTTTGGCCTAGATTCTTAGCTTAGAGTTTCAGAGTTGAATTTTAGTTTATTTATAGTTAAGAGTTTACAGTTTTAGCTTACAGTCATAGCTTAGAGTTTTAGCTAGAGTTCTAGTTTAGTTTAGTTAAGAGTTTTAGCTAAGAGTTTTAGCTAGAGTTCTAGTTTAGTTTAGTTAAGAGTTTTAGCTTAGAGTTTTAGCCTAGAGTCTTAGCTTTGAGTTTTAGTTAGAGTTGACGTTTAGTTTAGTTATAGATAAGAGTTTAGAGTTTTAGCTTAGAGTTTTTGTTAGAGTTATAGCTTAGTTTAGTTTTAGTTTAGAGTTTTACCTTAGAGTCTTAGCTTAGAGTTTTAGTTAGAGTTGAAGTTTAGTTTAGTTTTAGTTAAGAGTTTAGAGTTTCAGCCTAGAGTCTTAGCTTAGAGTTTTAGTTAGAGTTCTAGTTTAGTTTTAGTTAAGAGTTTTAGCCTAGAGTCTTAGCTTAGAGTTCAGTTATAGTTGGAGTTTAGTTATAGTTAAGAGTTTAGAGTTTTAGTTTAGAGTCTTAGCTTAGAGTTTTAGTTAGAGTTGAAGTTTAGTTTAGTTATAGTTAAGAGTTTAGAGTTTTTGGTTTAGAGTCATAGCTTAGAGTTTTTGATAGAGTTGAAGTTTAGTTTAGTTTTAATTAAGAGTTTAGAGTTTAACCTTAGAGTTTTAGCCTAGAGTTTTAGCTAGAGTTGAAGTTTAGTTCAGTTATAGTTAAGAGTTTAGAGTTTTAGCTTAGAGTCTAAGCTTAGAGTTTTACTTAGAGTTCTAGTTTAGTTTAGTTTTAGTTAAGAATTTAGAGTTTTAGCTTGGAGTCTTAGCTTAGAGTTTTAGTTAGAGTTCTAGTTTAGTTTAGTTTTAGTTAAGAATTTAGAGTTTTGCCTTAGAGTCTTAGCTTAGAGTTTTAGTGAGAGCTCTAGTTTAGTTAGTTTTAGTTAAGAATTTAGTTAAGGTTTTTTTTAGAGTTTTTCCTTAGAGTCTTAGTTTTAGTGAGTTCTAGTTTAGTTAGTTTTAGTTAAGAGTTTAGAGTTTTCCTTAGAGTCTTAGCTTAGAGTTTTAGTTAGAGTTTAGTTTAGTTTAGTTTTAGTTAAGAGTTTAGAGTTTTACCTCAGAGTCTTAGCTTAGAGTTTTAGTTGGAGTTGAAGTTTAGTTTAGTTATAGTTAAGAGTTTAGAGTTTTACCTTAGACCCTTAGCCTAGAGTTTTAGCTAGAATTGAAGTTTAGTTCAGTATAGTTAAGAGTTAGAGTTTTAGCTTAGAGTCTAAGCTCAGAGTTTTACTTAGAGTTCTAGTTTAGTTTAGTTCTAGTTAAGAGTTTAGAGTTTTAGCTTGGAGTCTTAGCTTAGAGTTTTAGTTAGAGTTCTAGTTTAGTTTAGTTTTAGTTAAGAGTTTAGAGTTTTACCTTAGAGTCTTAGCTTAGAGTTTTATTTAAAGTTCTAGTTTAGTTTATTTTTAGTTAAGAGCTTAGAGTTTTAGCCTAGAGTCTTAACTGAAAGTTTTAGTAAGAGTTCTAGTTTAGTTTGAGTTAAGAGTTTAGAGTTTTTAACTTAGAATCTTAGCTTCCAGTTTTAGTTAGAGTTGAAGTTTAGTTATAGTTAAGAGTTTAGAGTTTTAGCTTTGAGTCATAGCTTAGAGTTTTAGTTAGAGTTCTAGTTTAGTTTACTTTCAGTTAAGAGTTTAGAGTTTTAGCTTAGAGCCATATCTTCGAGTTTTAATTAGAGTTCTAGTTTAGTTTAGTTTTAGTTAAGAGTTTAGAATTTAGCTTAGAGTCTTTGCTTAGAGCTTTAGTTAGAGTTCAAGTTTAGTTTAGTTTTAGTTAATAGTTTTAACTTAGAGTTTTAGCCTAGATTCCTGGCTAAGAGTTTTAGTTAGAGCTGAATTTTAGTTTGGTTATAGTTAAGAGTTTAGAGTTTTAGCCTAGAGTCCTAGCTTAGAGTTTTAGTTAGAGTTGAAGTTTAGTTTTGTTATAGTTAAGAGTTTATAGTTTTAGCTTAGAGTCTTAACTTAAAATTTTAGTTAGAGTTATAATTTAGTTTAGTTTTAGTTAAGATTTTTAGCTTAGAGTCTTAGCCTAGAATCTTAGCTTAGAGATTTAGTTAGAGTTAAATTTTAGTTTAGTTATAGCTAAGAGTTTAGAGTTATAGAGTTTTAGCTTATAGTCTTAGCTTAGAGTTCTAGTTAAAGTTGTAGTTTAGTTTAATTTTAGTTAAGAGTTTTAGCTTAGAGTTTTAGCCTAGATTCTTAGCTTAGACTTTCAGAGATGAATTTTAGTTTATTTATGGTTAAGAGTTTACAGTTTTAGCTTAGAGTCATAGCTTAGAGTTTTAGCTAGATTTCTAGTTTAGTTTAGTTAAGAGTTTTAGCTTCGAGTTTTAGCCTAGAGTCTTAGCTTAGAGTTTTAGTTAGAATTGAAGTTTAGTTTAGTTTATAGTTAAGAGTTTAGAGTTTTAACTTAGAGTCAATAGGTTGTTGAATTGAAGTTATCAAGTATTTTTCAAAAGGTTGCATAGGTTGCATCAAGACGCTGGGTAACTTGTAGGACATAGCTTAGAGTTTAGCTAGATTTCTAGTTTAGTTTAGTTAAGAGCTTTAGCTTCGAGTTTTAGCCTAGAGTCTCAGCTTAGAGTTTTAGTTAGAGTTGAATTTTAGTTTAGTTATAGTTAAGAGTTTAGAGTTTTAGCTTAGAGTCTTATCTTAGAGTTATAGTTAGAGTTCTAGTTTAGTTTAGTTTTAATTAAGAGTTTTAGCTTAGAGTTTTAACCTAGAGTCTTAGCTTAGAAATTTAGTTAGAGTTAAAGTTTAGTTTAGTCATAGTTAAGAGTTTAGAGTTTAGAGTTTTAGCTTAGAGTCTTAGCTTAGAGTTTTAGTTAGAGTTCTAGTTTATTTTTACTTAAGAGTTTTAGCTTACAGTTTTAGCCTAGAGTCGTGGAGGGGGACAATAGATATTGATGACAATACTAAACTAACATAACCACAAAATTCCACATTATTACATAGAAATACCAAAACCATAGGTTAGATTAGGTTAGGTTTAGGTTAGAGGTTAGGTTTCTCCACGTGTATGTTATTTTCGGTTAGGTTAGTTTATCATAAGCGCTCATGATAAGCTTACATAACCTGAAATAAACGTGGAGAAGCATAACCTCTAACCTAACCTAACCTAATCTAACCTATGGTTTTGGTATTTCTATGTAATAATGTGGAATTTTGTGGTTATGTTAGTTTAGTATTGTCATCAATATCTATTGTCCCCCTCCTTGACTCTAGGGTAAAACTCTAAGCTAAAAACTCTTAAGTAAAAATGAACTGGAACTCTAACTAAAACTCTAAGCTAAGACTCTAAGCTAAAACTCTAAACTCTAAACTCTTAACGATGACTAAACTAAACTTTAACTCTAGCTAAATCTCTAAGCTAAGACTCTAGGCTAAAACTCTAAGCTAAAACTCTTAACTAAAACTAAACTAAACTGGAACTCTAACTAAAACCCTAAGATAAGACTCTAAGATAAAACTCTAAACTCTTAACTATAACTAAACCAAACTTCAGCTCTCTAACTAAAACTCTAAGCAAAGACTCTAGGCTAAAACTCTAAGCTAAAAATCTTAACTAAGCTAAACTAGAACTCTAGCTAAAACTCTAAGCTATGACTCTAAGCTAAAAACTGTAAACTCTTAACTATAAATAAACTAAAATTCAACTCTGAAACTCTAAGCTGGGAATCTAGGCTAAAACTCTAAGCTAAAACTCTTAACTAAAATTAAACTAAACTACAACTTTAACTAAAACTCTAATCTAAGACTATAAGCTAAAACTCTAAAACTCTAAACTCTTAACTATAACTAGACTAAACTTAAACTCTAACTAAATCTCTAAGCTAAGATTCTAGGCTAAAAATCTAAGCTAAAACTCCTTACTAAAACTAAACTAAACTATAACTCTAACTAAAACTCTAAGCTAAGACTCTAAGCTAAAACTATAAACTCTTAACTATAGCTAAACTAAACTTCAACTCTAACTAAAACTCTAAGCTGGGACTCTAGGCTAAAGCTCTAAGCTAAAACTCTTAACTAAAACTAAACTAAACTACCACTCTAACTAAAACTCTAAGCTATGACTCTAAGCTAAAACTCTAAACTCTTAACTATAACCAAACTAAAATTCAACTCTAACTAAAACTCTAAGCTAGGAATCTAGGCTAAAACTCAGAGTTAAAACTCTTAACTAAAACTAAACTAAACTTGAACTCTAACTAAAGCTCTAAGCTAAGACTCTAAGCTAAACTCTAAACTCTTAACTAAACTAAACTAGGACTCTAACTAAAACTTTAAGATATGACTCTAAGCTAAAACTCTAAACTTTTAACTAAAACTAAACTAAACTAAAACTCTAACAAAAATTCTAAGCTAAGACTCTAAGCTAATACTCTAAACTCTTAACTAAAAACTAAACTAAACTAGAACTCTAACAAAAAACTCTAAGCTAAGACTCTAAGCTAAAAGTCTAAACTCTTAACTGTTACTAAACTAAACTTCAACTCTAACTAAAACTCTAAGCTAAGACTCTAAGCTAAACTCTAAACTCTTAACTAAAACTAAACTAAACTAGGACTCTTACTAAAACTCTACGCTAAGACTCTAAGCTAAAAACTCTAAACTCTTAACTATAACTAAACTAAACTAGAACTCTAACTAAAACTCTAAGCTATGACTCCAAGCTAAAACTCTAAACTCTTAACTGTAACTATTCTTCAACTCTAACTAGAACTCTAAGCTAAGACTCCAAGGTAAAACTCTAAACTCCTTAACTAAAAACTAAACTAAACTAGAACTTTAACTAAAAACTCTAAGCTAAGACAGTGGGCTAAAACTCTAAGCTCTTAACTAAAACTAAACTAAACTATAACTTTAACTAAAACTCTAAGCTAAGACTCTACGCTAAAACTATAAACTCTTAACTATAGCTAAACTAAACTTCAACTCTAACTAAAATTCTAAGCTGGGACTCTAGGCTAAGACTTTAAGCTAAAACTCTTAACTAAAACTAAACTAAACTACCACTCTAACTAAAACTCTTAGCTCTGACTCCAAGCTAAAACTCTAAACTCTTAACTATAACGAAACTAAAATTCAACTCTAACTAAAAACTCTAAGCTAGGAATCTAGGCTAAAACTCTAAGTTAAAACTCTTAACTAAAACTAAACTAAACTTGAACTCTAACTAAAGTTCTAAGCTAAGACTCTAAGCTAAAAATCTAAACTCTTAACTATTACTAAACTAAACTTCAACTCTAACTAAAACTCTAAGCTAAGACTCTAAGGTAAAACTCTAAACTCTTAACTAAAAACTAAACAAAACTAGAACTCTAACTAAAACTCTAAGCTATGACTCCAAGCTAAAACTCTAAACTCTTAACTGTAACTAAACTTCAACTCTAACTAAAACTCTAAGCTAAGACTCTAAGGTAAAACTCTAAACTCTTAACTAAAACTAAACTAAACTAGAACTCTAACTAAAACTCTAAGCTATAACTCACAGCTAAAACTCTAAACTCTTAACTGTAACTAAACTTCAACTCTAACTAAAACTCTAAGCTAAGACTCTAAGGTAAAACTCTAAACTCTTAACTAAAACTAAACTAAACTAGAACTCTAACTAAAACTCTAAGCTAAGACTCTAGGCTAAAAACTCTAAGCTCTTAACTAAAAATAAAACTAAACTAGAACTCTAAATAAAACTCTAAGCTATGACTCCAAGCTAAAAACTCCAAACTCTTAACTGTAACTAAACTTCAACTCTAACTAAAACTCTAAGCTAAGACTCTAAGGTAAAACTCTAAACTCTTAACTAAAACTAAACTAAACTAGAATTCTAACTAAAACTCTAAGCTAAGACTTTCGGCTAAAACTCTAAACTCTTAACTAAAACTAAACTAAACTAAAACTCTAACTGAAACTCTAAGCTAAGATTCCGAGATAAAACTCTAAACTCTTAACTAAAACTAAACTAAAACTAGAACTATAACTAAAAGTCTAAGCTAAGAGTCTAAGGTAAAACTCTAAACTCTTAACTATAACTAAACTAAACTTCAACCCTAACTAAAACTCTAAGCTAAGACTCTAAGGTAAATCTCTAAACTCTTAACTAAAACTAAACTAAACTAGAACTCTAACTAAAAAACTCTAAAGTAAAACTCTAAACTCTTAACTAAAACTAAACTAAACTAGAACTCTAACTGAAACTCTAAGCTAAGACTCCGAGATAAAACTCTAAATCTTTTTCTAAAACTAAACTAAACTAGAACTCTAACTAAAACTCTAAGCTAAGAGTCTAAGGTAAAACTCTAAACTCTTAACTATAACTAAACTAAACTTCAACCCTAACTAAAACTCTAAGCTAAGACTCTAAGGTAAAACTCTAAACTCTTAACTAAAACTAAAGTAAACTAGAACTCTAACTAAAACTCTAAGCTAAGACTCTAAGGTAAAGCTCTAAACTCTTAAGTAAAACTAAACTAAACTAGAACTCTAACTAAAACTCTAAGCTAAGACTCCAAGCTAAAACTCTAAACTCTTAACTAAAATTAAACTAAACTAGAACTCTAAGTAAAACTCTAAGCTAAGACTCTAAGCTAAAACTCTAAACTCTTAACTATAACTAAACTAAACTTCAACTCTAGCTAAAACTCTAGGCTAAAACTCTAAGGTAAAACTCTAAACTCTTAACTAAAACTAAACTAAACTTCAACTCTATCAAAAACTCTAAGCTAGAACTCTAAACTAAAAACTCTAAACTCTTAACTATAACTAAACTAAACTTCAACTCTAACTAAAACTCTAAGCTAAGAATCTAAACTAAAACTCTAAACTCTTAACTATAACTAAACTTCAACTCTAACTAAAACTCTAAGCTAGGAATCAAGGCTAAAACTCTAAGTTAAAACTCTTAACTAAAACTAAACTAAACTTGAACTCTAACTAAAGCTCTAAGCTAAGACTCTAAGCCAAACTCTAAACTCTTAACTAAAACTAAACTAAACTAGAACTCTAACTAAAACTCTAAGATATGACTCTAAGCTGAAACTCTAAACTCTTAACTAAAACAAAACTAAACTAGAGCTCTAAACAAAAACTCTAAGCTAAGACTCTAAGCTAAAACTCTAAACTCTTAACTATAACTAAACTAAACTAGAACTCTAACTAAAACTCTAAGCTAACACTCTAAGCTAAACTCTCAACTCTTAAGTAAAACTAAACTAAACTAGAACTCTAACTAAAACTCTAAACTCTTAACTATAACTAAACTAAACTAGAACTCTAACTAAAACTCTAAGCTAAGACTCTATGGTAAAACTCTAAACTCTTAACTAAAACTAAACTAAACTAGAACTCCAACTAAAACTCTAGGCTATGACTCCAAGCTAAAACTCTAAACTCTTAACTATAACTAAACTTCAACTCTAACTAAAACTCTAAGGTAAGACTCTAAGGTAAAACTCTAAACTCTTAACTAAAACTAAACTAAACTAGAACTCTAACTAAACTCTAAGCTAAGACTCCAAGATAAAACTCTAAACTCTTAACTAAAACTAAACTAAACTAGAACTCTAACTAAAAACTCTAAGCTAAGAGTCTAAGGTAAATCTCTAAACTCTTAACTATAACTAAACTAAACTTCAACCCTAACTAAAACTCTAAGCTAAGACTCTAAGGTAAAACTCTAAACTCTTAACTAAAACTAAACTAAACTAGAACTCTAACTAAAACTCTAAGCTAAGACTCTAAGACCAAACTCTAAACTCTTAACTAAAAACTAAACTAAACTAGAACTCTAGCTAAAAACTATAAGCTAAGACTCCAAGATAAAACTCTAACCTCTTAACTAAAACTAAACTAAACTAGAACTCTAACTAAAACTCTAAGCTAAGACCCTAAGGTAAAACTCTAAACTCTTAACTAAAACTAAACTAAACTAGAACTCTAACTAAAACTCTAAGCTAAGACTCCAATCTAACACTCTAAACTCTTAACTAAAACTAAACAAAACTAGAACTCTGAGTAAAACTCTAAGCTAAGACTGTAAGCTAAAAACTCTAAACTCTGAACTATAACTAAACTAAACTTCAACTCTATCAAAAACTCTAAGCTATGACTCTAAACTAAAAACTCTAAACTCTTAACTATAACTAAACTTAACTTCAACTCTAACTAAAACTCTAAGCTAAGACTCTAAACTAAAACTCTAAACTCTTAACTATAACTAAACTTCAACTCTAACTAAACTCTGAGCTAAGACTCTAGGCTAAAACTCTTAACTAAAACTAAACTAAACTAGAACTCTAACTAAAAACTCTAAGCTAAGACTCTAGGCTAAAACTCTAAACTCTTAACTAAAACTAAACTAAAATTCAACTCTAACTAAAACTCTAAGCTAAGACTCTAAGGTAAAACTCTAAACTAAAACTAAAACTAAGCTAAAACTCTAAACTCTTAACTATAACTAAACTAAACTTCAACTCTAAGCTAAGACTCTAAGGTAAAACTCTAAACTCTTAACTAAAACTAAACTAAACTAAACTAGAACTCTAACTAAAACTCTAAGCTAAGACTCCAAGATAAAACTCTAAACTCTTAACATAACTAAACTAGAACTCTAAAAAAACTCTAATCCAAGACTCTAAGGTAAAACTCTAATCTCTTAACTATAACTAAACTAAACTTCAACCCTAACTAAAACTCTAAGCTAAGACTCTAAGGTAAAACTTTAAACTCTTAACTAAAACTAAACTAAACTAGAAGTCTAACTATAACTCTAAGCTAAGACTCTAAGGTAAAACTCTAAATTGCTAACTAAAGCTAAACTAAATTAGAAATCTAACTAAAACTCTAAGCTAAGACTCTAAACTAAAACTCTAAACTAAAACTACTATAACTCTAACTAAGACTGTAAGCTAATAAAAACTGAAACTCTAAACTAAAACTCCTATCTAAAACTAAACTAAACTAAAAGTGCAATGAAAAACTCTAAGCTATGACTCTAGACTAAAACTCTAAACTAAACGTTTAGCTAAAACTAAACTACAAATCCAAAAACACTTAACTAAAATTAAAATAAAATATAACTCTAACTATAACTCTAAGTGCTGAGAGTCTAACTTGAAAACTCTAGACTCTGAACTACAACTAAACTAAACTATAGCTCTAACTAAAAGTGTAAGCTAATGTCAAGCTAAAACTGTAAACTAAAAACTAAACTAAACTACAACTCTAAACTAAAACTCTTAACTAAAACTAAACAACAACTCTAAACTAAAACTCCTAACTAAAACTAAACAACAACTCTAAACTAAAACTCTTAACAAAAATTAAACTAAACTACAATTCTAAACTAAAACTCTTAGCTAAAACTTAAACTCTAAAGTCTAAACTAAAACTCTTAACTAAACTTCAACTCTAACTAAAACTCTAAGCTAAGACTCTAAGGTAAAACTCTAAACTAAACCTAAACTAAATGAGAACTCTAACAAAAACTCTAAGCTATGACTCTAAGCTAAAACTCTAAACTCTTAGCTATAACTAAACTAAACTTCAACTCTAACTAACTCTTAGCTAACACTCTAAATTAAAACTCTAGACTCTTAACTAAAACTATAACTCTAACTAAAACTCTTATCTAAAACTAAACAACACCTCTAAACTAATACTCTAAGCTAAAACTCTAAACTCTTAACTATAACTAAACTAAACTTCAACTCTAACTAAAACTCTAAGCTAAGACTCTAGGCTAAAATTCTAAACTCTTAACTATAACTAAACTAAACTTCAACTCTAACTTAAACTCTAAGCTAAGACTCTAAGCTAAAACTATAAAATAAAACTAAACTTAATTAAACTTCAACTCTAACTAAAACTCTAAGCTATGACTCTAAGCTAAAACTCTAAACTCTTAACTCTAACTAAACTAAACTAGAGCTCTAACTAAACTCTAAGCTAAGACTAAGGTAAAACTCTAAACTCTTAACTATAACTAAACTAAACTTCAACTCTAACTAACTCTTAGCTAACACTCTAAATTAAAACTCTAGACTCTTAACTAAACTATAACTCTAACTAAAACTCTTATCTAAAACTAAACAACACCTTTAAACTAAAACTCTAAGCTAAAACTCTAAACTCTTAACTATAGCTAAACTAAACTTCAACTCTAACTAAAACTCTAAGCTAAGACTCTAGGCTAAAAATTCTAAACTCTTAACTATAACTAAACTAAACTTCAACTCTAACTTAAACTCTAAGCTAAGACTCTAAGCTAAAACTATAAAATAAAACTAAACTTAATTAAACTTCAACTCTAACTAAAACTCTAAGCTATGACTCTAAGCTAAAACTCTAAAACTCTTAACTCTAACTAAACTAAACTAGAACTCTAACACAAACTCTAAGCTAAGGTTCTAAGCTAAAAACTCTAAACTCTTAACTATAACTAAAGCTCTAAGCTAAGACTCTAGGGTAAAACTCTAAACTCTTAACTAAAAACTTAACTAAACTATAACTTTAACTAAAACTCTAAGCTATGACTCTAAGCTAAAACTCTAAATTCTTAACTATAACTAAACTAAACTTCAACTCTAACTAAAACTCTAAGCTAAGACTCTAAGGGTAAAACTCTAATTTCTTAACTAAAACTAAACTAAACTAGAACTCTAACAAGAACTATAAGCTATGACTCTAAGCTAAAACTCTAAACTCTTAATTATTACTAAACTAAACTTCAACTCTAACTAAAACTCGAAGCTAAGACTCTAAGCTAAAATTCTGAACTCTTAACTAAAACTAACTCTAAGCTAAGACTTTAAGCTAAAAACTCTAAACTCTTAACTAAAACTAAACTAGAACTCTAACAAAAACTCTAAGCTAAGACTATAAGCTAAAACTCTAAACTCCTAACTAAAACTAAAGTAAACTTCAACTTTAACTAAAACTCTAAGCTAAGACTCTAAGGTAAAACTCCAAACTCTTAACTATAACTAAACTAAACTAGAACTCTAACAAAGACTCTAAGCTAAGACTCTAAGCTAAAAAAACTGTAAACTCTTAACTAAAACTAAACTAGACTTCAACTCTAACTAAAACTCTAAGCTAAGACTCTAAAGTAAAACTCTAAACTCTTAACTAAAACTAAACTAAACTAGAACTTCAACAAAAACTCTAAGCTAAGACTCTAAGCTAAGACTCTAGGCTAAAACTCTAAACTCTTAACTAAAACTTAACTAAACTACAACTTTAACTAAAAACTATAACTAAAACTCTAAGACTCTAAACTAAAACTCTAAACTCTAAACTAAAACTCTTAACTAAACTAGAACTCTAACAAAAACTCTAAGATAAAACTCTAAACTCTTAACTAAAACTAAACTAAACTAAAAACTCCAACTAAAACTCTAAGCTAAGACTCTAAACTAAAACTCTGAATTAAAACTAAACTAAACTATACCTCTAACTAAAACTCTAAGCTAAGACTCTAAGCTAAAACTCCTAACTGAAAACTAAACTATAAACTCTAAACAAAACCTCTAAGCTAAGACTCCAAACTAAAACTCTAAATTCTCAACTAAAACTAAACTAAACTTCAACTATAAATAGAACTAAGCTAAACCTCTAGGCTAAAACTCTAAACTCTAACAAAAATCTAAGCTAAGACTCTAAGCTAAAACTCTAAACTCTTAACTAAAACTAAAACTAAACTAAAACTCCAACTAAAACTCTAAGCTAAGACTCTAAACTAAAACTCTGAATTAAAAACTAAACTAAACTATACCTATAACTAAAACTCTAAGCTGAGACTCTAGGCTAAAACTCTATGCCAACGGGTTAAAGAACAAACCGGATAAATGTTGGATAATTTCTAAGTCTAAAAAATTCAGTCCAAAAAAAATGAAAAAAATTCAAAAAAGGGAGGGAGGAAGTGTGGGGCTCGGGGGGCCTTTGGGGGCCTGGGGGCCTTTGGAGGCCTTTGGGGGCCCTTGGGATCTTTGGGGGCCCGGGGGGCGCGGGGGGTCTTTGGGAGCTCGGGGACCTTTTGGGGATCGGTGGGCCTTTAGGGACGCCGGGGGGGCTTTGCTGGGGTAGGGGGGCCCCCTTTGGGGTTGGGGTAGGGGACCTCACAACGCTGTACAAATGGAACTTGTGTATGATAACGACCACAGAGTTTCACCCCGAATCATCTTCTAAATCATCTTCTAAAATCATCTTCTAAAATGTCTCAAACTGTTTCGCCTAAATCATCTTCTAAAATGTCTCAAACGGTTTCGCCCAAATAATCCCCTAAAATGTCTATAACGGTTTCGCCCAAATAATCCCCTAAACGTAATTTCTGCGTGTTCCTTTGTTTTGGCATCCCTGCGCTTTCACATTTGAAATTCCTAGGAAACCATTTCCCGCGTTAATCTCTTCATCTCATAGGTGTTCCTAGCTACTCTATAAGGCTTCGATAGAGTATTAATTTATCGTTAAGCCTAAAGACCTGAGAAGCCATATTTAAAAATAGAATATCAATTTATCTCTGTCACTAAAGACCATTTATCCCTCAGACTAAAGATCAAAGAAGCCATAATGTTTCTTAATTCCCCTTTTGTGGATCAATAATTCCCCGCCGATTATGCAAATCAATTTCTCAGAAATTTAGTTCCCCTCATGTTCTAGTCGATTATGTAAATCAATTTCTCGGAAATCATCTCCCCTTCGTTTATGTAAATCAAGTTCTCAGAAATCCACTTCCCCTCTTGTCCTAGATCAATACATTGTTCCCGTCAATGCGCATGTGCAAACTTCGCCTCGGGGTCATTACACCTAGAAACAACAAATAAATCGACCTTGAAAATGGGGGGCATTGACCCCATTAGACTCGATCAATAATCCTTGAATAAATTATGTACGTACAGCGTTAGACTCAATTATAGATGGCAGCACATGTGTTCTCGTAGTAACTATTGATAGCTCCCTACTCTTATGAAAGGGATGCTTGTATAAGCATCAGAGAGGGTTCATTTGGATGGGAATTAAAAGTTGTAGTTCATTATCTCAGAGTGAAAAAAGATCGGAGGGCAACTAGCCCCTTCCGCCCTCCACGCCTTTTGGTTTATTGGATGGATAAACCCATCCGATAAAACGTTGAGGTGACCATTTTGTTAAAAATAGTTCAGCCATCAGATATTAAAACTCCGGGGTCGACACAACCCCCCAGGACCCAGGGACAGGCGCTGTAATTTATACTCTGGAGATATATATGGTTCTTATAGAAGGGATACTCGTATAAACTTCAGAGATGGCTCATTTGATTGAAAATAGAAAGTTCTAGTTCACTTCTAAAGAGTCAAAAGAGACCGAAAGTTAATTAGCCCCCCTCCACGTCCTTTTCCCCCAAACTCATCCAATAAAAATTTTAAGATAGCCATTTTGTTAAAAATAGTTTTGTTAAAAAACTAACAAAAATTAATTAAAAAAATTTTTCGAAAAATAAGTTTTTCAAAGAAAAGTACAGGTCATTTTAAAATTAAGCTCAGCAGATACAAATACCTTTTAAAATTCAAGCTCAAAACGACCGGAAATTACAATTACGATTATAATATAAATGAATAAATTGATCTTAAAGCGAGTAATGCTTAGATTGAATATGAAAATCAAGCTTAAAACGAAAAAAAATATTTTCCTATTGAAGTATAAATGAAACTTAAAACGAACAGAAATTAAACAAACAATCAATGCAAACAAACATACAATAGATATTAATGTAAATTAATAAAAAAATCTTAAAACGAGTGAAACTTAAATTGAATATGCAAATCAAGCTTGAAACAAACAAAAATCACTACAAACAAGAGTTTGGGTATGACCTCCTTCTCTCACTGTAAAAGTTTATAACCTACTGCGTCATTGGCGCTTTACTGAAAACAAATTTTATGACAAATATTTTGTTTGTACTTAATATTGAAAATAAACATTAAAAATTATAGTAACATTTTGAGCTGATGAGCTCTCAGCAATTAATACCATATACATCAAATATTCAGTTTAATTTATTAGCTGAGTTTTATTTATTAATTTATTAAATTTATTTAATTTAAAGTTGTTCAAGACGAATATTTACACTACAAACAAAAGTTTGGATACTGCCTCCTTTCTTAACTATAAATAAAGACCAAAAGTCAACTGCGTCATTGGAGTTTAACTGAAAACGAATTATATTACAAATATTTTCTTTTTCAGTTCTTAGAGCGTTGAAAATAAAAAGTAAAATTAAAGTGAAATAAATTTTTGAAACTGATGGAGCTTTAAACAGTTAATATCATTATACATCAAATATTCAATTTGAAATTGTTTATACTTTCCAAGACTGTTCAAGACGCATATACTTTTCAGTAAAGCACCAATGACGCAGTAGGTTATAGACTTCTACAGTGAGAGAAGGAGGTCATACCCAAACTCTTGTTTGTAGTGATTTTTGTTCGTTTCAAGCTTGATTTCCCTATTCAATTTAAGTTTCACTCGTTTTAAGATTTATTTATTAATTTAGATTAATATCTATTGTATGTTTGCTTGCACTGATTGCTTATTTAATTTTTGTTCGTTTTAAGTTTCATTTATACTTCAATAGGAAAATAATTTTTTCGTTTAAGCTTGATTTTCATTTTCAATCTAAGCATTACTCGCTTTAAGATCAATTTATTCATTTATACTATTACTTGTTGTATGTTTTTGCTATGATTGTTTATTTAATTTCTGTTCGTTTTGGGTTTCATTTATTATTTAATAGTAATTTCTGGTCGTTTTGAGTTTGAATTTTAAAAGGTATTTGTATCTGCTGAGCTTAAGTTTAAAATGGCCTTTACTTTTCTTTGAAAAACTTATTTTTCGGACAGTTTTTTTTTTTTAATTATTAACAAAAAATAGGAGCCGTATGGCCTTTATTATAGGCAACACTATAGCGTTGCCTCTGATGTGACCATCCATGCTTTGTATTAAAAGAGGGAACATTCAAATGAATTATTAAATATTTTGTGCCCTTTTTAAGTAACACTGGAAATACCGCGAGGAGAAATTACCACATTCATCATTTTGGCGCGTAAGACAAATGGTTCGAACAGAGGCCAAAATCTTATGGAGCAAAAAATTATGAGAACTGCTAACAGGTCATTTTTATAGCCTCCCTGTCTCAGGAAACATACTGGCGTGAAGTCACAATATATAAATAATAGATAGTATTGGTATAAATAATATTAACTATCTTTATACAGTGCGTGAAGTATACAATTCTCTGGCCATAAAAGCAGTCTAAAAAAAGAGCCTTTATTGTAGACCAATATCCAGTAAAAACTAACGGCTATAGAGTGTCATATAGTTGCATATTATCCATTAGGCTGATGACCAATGGATTCTCTTACCGGGAGTGGAGTAACTATTCCGCAATAAAGTGTGTTAGGCCCATGTTTTCAAACTTTCTTAGAGAGGCACTTCAGATACATTGACAGATAACAGACGCACGTATTTGCTCAAAAAAACCCTTCGTCGACGTTACAAAGGAATTCTGAAACATCACCTGCAGTATATTTGTCATAGGAAATTAGAATATACAATTGGCTCAATCCAGATGTATGTGCTGAAAACAGAAATGGCAATGTAGAAGACATCTCTTCCTGTTTTGGCGTTGTCGTCTGTCATGCTCAATTATGCCTTTATCTCTTCTCCAGGTTACTTCTATATCGTTCCGCAGTCTGTTTCGGTCAATATCTGAGCCATATGATCGAAATAAGGTGTCTGCTTATAATCTACATATGAGACGAAATCCAATTGTGCGTTCTAATTTTTCCCCAGCTTTAGCATGTTTTAAAGTGTGAAACATGTCTCCACAACAGCAACAGCAGAGATGTAGATGCTCCTTGCATCTGTCCAATGTAATTTAAAGAAATATTCTGGTTTATATTATAATTTTTTCTTTGAATATTAGTTTAATTTTTTTCGTTAGATATGTGAGGTGGCTGTATATTTTTGGAGAGGAAGTAGGGACCCCTAATGCAAGGGTAAATTGACTATGGATTGAGGAGGCGTTTGTTGTGCTGAAGAGTGGAATGAGAGACCCACTAAATGCTAATGAAGAATCTTTTATATTTATGAGTCTTACCGTCCGTTTTGTCACACATCAGTGCATCTTCATTTATTTTATTTTTTTATAACTAAAACCCGATTTAGCCTTGAAAAAAATCTTGAAGGATGGAGCCTCTGCATATTCAAGTATTGCAAAGTTTGGGCTTCTTGAATAATGAATAACGTCATTGAGTTCGATTAGCAAATTTGATATTGCTACGTGATTTTAAGCCAGAACGTTTTTTATTGTTTTTAAAAAATAAAGTTTGGAGACAGAGTCAAACTTTAGCGTAAAGAGCGAGGCGTTGAGGAGGGAACAGCCCCTTTCATAAACGGAATAATTTCTGTTCGTTTTAAGTTATAATGTCGCTCCTTACTTTCAGTTAAAACAAATTGTTTTTTTTTTTTTTATATTTATTTCCTTAAAGCTCGATATAACTTAATAAGGACAAGCCAAGCCGAGGGAACCTTGGCAAAGCCCACAACCCAATCAAAACTATTAAGCCGTATAAACATGCATCTACTTTCTTTAAATGAGCAATAATTGTGTATTTATTTTAATTATTTATAAATCTTTTCCCGAAAATAGTTCCATATTTTTTTTTTTTTTAGTTTCGAGCATTCAAAGTAAAATCAAAGAGAGTGAGCTTGGTTATGAATTAAAAATAAGATATTACAATTAATTTGAAAATAAGCAGATGCATCAAATTGGATGAAGCAATTACACATTCTCTATTTTTACCCTTCCCTTCTAGGTCTTGAAAAATACATTCTTCTTGTATTTACACCGATAATTCCCCTTTTTGGTACTTCCGTTGAAACAAATAGAAAAAACAGTAAAAATTTCTCCCATGGATTGCAGGAAAAAATTGCCCTCCTCCGTATATTTTCGTGAATTGACACCCCTGCAAAGAAGCCATCGGAAAACTAAAAAATCTTGGGTTACGCACTGTCTGCGGGAGCTTGGGCCCGTGAAATCACCCCTGCGCCTCCCATTCGAAATAAAATTACTTTGTGCCTGCCTGATCGCCCGATGAGACAAAAGTTTGACTATTCAAATGAAAGAAGTAATAAGTCACATAGAAAAATAGATAAACAATGTGATGTAGCCGCCCCTCACGCCAAAACATTCCCCCAAACACATCCAATCAAAATTTTGAGATAGCCATTTTGTTCAGCGTAGTTGACTTCCAGATAGAAAATATGTTTTTGAGGAGGACACTCCCCACAACCCTCAGGGCAAGGGTTTTAAGTTATGTCCTGGGGGCATATAAGGTTTTTATAGAAGGCGTTTTCGTAGAAGAAACTTCAAACCAGGCTCATTCGATTGGAAATTTAAAGGGCTAGTGCCCTTTTTAATAGTCGAAAGTGATTGGAGGGCTATTAGAACTCACCCCACGCCCATCATTCCCCAAAATACATCCAAAGAAAGTTTTGAGATAGCCATTTTGTTCAACGTAATTAAAAGTTCTGGAAAATTAGGTCTTTTAGGAGGATAACCCCCTCAGAGCCCTCAGTGCAAGGGTTGTAAGTTATGCCCTGGGGGCATATAAAGTTTTATTGAACGCGCTGTCGTTAGAAACTACAAAAGAGGTCATTCTATAGGAAATTTAAAGGCTGGTGCCCTTTTTTGATAGTTGAAAGTGATTGGATAGCGACTTCTACCCTTTTTAATGGTCGGAAGTGATTTTTAGGCCAACTAAACCTCCCTGTCACGCCCACCTTTTCCCCAAACACATCCAATCAAAAATTTTTAGATGGTCCATTTTATTCAACGTAGTTGAAAGTTTTTGAAATTAGGTCTTTTGGGATGACAACCCCTCCCCCCACAGCCCTCAGGGCAAGGGTTGTAAGTTATGCCCTGGGGGCATATAAAGTTTTATTGAAAGTGTTGTCATTAAAATTTCAAAAGGGCTCATTCAATTGGAAATTGAAAGGGCTAGTGCCTTTTAATAGTGAAAAGTGATTGGATAGTGACTAAAGTCCTTTTCACGCCCACCATTTTCCCAAACACACCCAATCAAAATATTGAGATATCCACATTGTTCAACGTAGTTGAAATTTCTGGGAAATTAGGTCTTTTAGGATGATAACCCCCACAGAGCCCTCAGTGCAAGGGGTGTAAGTTATGCCCTGGGGGAATATAAAGTTTTTATGAAAGTGTTGTCGATAGACAAGAAACTTCAAAAGGGCTCGTACAATTGGAAATTGAAAGGGCTAGTGCCTTTTTTAATAGTTGAAAGTGATTTGATAGCGACTAACGCCCTCTCGCGCCCACCATTTTCCAAAACACCTCCAATCAAAATTTTGAGATATCCAATTTTGTTCAACGTAGTTGAACGTTCTGGAAATTAGGTCTTTTAGGATTATAACCCCCTCAGAGCCCTCAGTGCAAGGGTTGTAAGTTATGCCCTGGGGGCATATAAGGTTTATGTAGAAAGTTGTTGTATAAATCATAGGCAGCGCGATCGCGCTGGCTAAGTAAAGAACGGGGACACTCGTGAACGAGACAAGAAACCGGGACTAATTAAAGAGGACACTCCCCACAACCCTCAGGGCAAGAGTTTTAAGTTATGCCCTGTGGGCATATAAGAACGATGTTGGCACAATGTATTATTTATTATTTCTTTCCTTTAGAGCAGGGCATTTCGTATCTAAGAAGTTGTCGTAGAAATTGATCATTCAATTGGACATTGGAGTGGCGTGTGCCCTTTTTAATAGTCGAGAGTGAATAGAAGGCGACTAAAACCCCTTCCACGCCCACCATTTCCGAAACACATCCAATCAAAATTCTAAGATAGCCATTTTGTTCAGCGTTGTTGATTGCCAGATAGAAATTATGTTTTTCAGGAGGACAGTCCCCCACAGCCCTTAGGGCAGCGGTTGTAAGTTATGCCCTGGGGTCAAATAAGGTTTTTTTATAAAAGGCGTTGTCGTAGAAACTTCAAAAAAGGCTCATTCGATTGGAAATTCAAAGTGCTGGTGCCCTTTTTTAATAGTCGACAGTGACTAGAGAGCAACTAACCCATCTCTAAACGTCCACCATTTTTCCCAAACACATTTTATCAAAAACTTTGAGATAGCCATTTTATTCAACGTAGTTTAAGTTCTGGAAATTAGGTCTTTGAGGAGGACAACCCCCCCCACAGCCCTCAAGGCAAGGGTTGTAATTATGCCAAGGGGCATATAAGGATTTTATATAACGCGTTGTCGTAGAAAACTTCAAAAAGGGCTCACTCGATTGGAAATTGAAATGGCTAGGTGCCCTTTTTAATAGTCGAAAGTGATTGAAAGCAACTAAAACCCCTCCACGCCCACCATTTCCCCAAACACATCCAATTAAGATTTTGAGATAGCCATTTCGCTCCACGCAGTTATAAGTTCAGGAAATTATACCTTTGAGCAGGACACTCCCCCCACAGTCTTCTGGGCAAGGGTTTTTATAAGTTTATGCCTTGGGAGAATAAAAGGTTTATTGAAATCTTTGTCGTATAAACTTGAAAGAGGGTTCATTTGATTGCAAAGGGCTAGTGCCCTTTTAATAGTCAAAGTGATTGAGGGCAACCGACCCCTCTCTCACGCCATCTTTTCCCCAAACACATCCAATCAATATTTTAGATAGCCATTTTATTCAACGTGGTTGAAAGTTTGGAAATTAAAGGATGATAACTCCTCCCCCCCCCCACAGCCCTCAAGGCAAGGGTTGTAAGTTATGCCCTGGAGGCATATAAGGTTTTTTGAAAGCGTAGAAACCTCAAAAGGGCTCATCCAATTGGAAATTGAAAGGGCTAGTGCCTTTTTTTAATAGTTGAAAGTGATTGGAGAAACGACTAACGCCCCTCTCACGCCCACCATGTTCCTAAACACATCCAATCAAAATTTTGAGATATCCATTTTGTTCAACGTAGTTGAAAGTTTTTGAAATTAGGTCTTTTAGGATGATAACCCCCTCAGAGCCCTCAGTGCAAGGGTTGTAAGTTTTGCCCCGGGGGAATATAAAGTTTACATAGAAAGCTGTTATAGAAATTTCAAAAACGGCTCATTTGATTGGAAATTGAAATTGCCCTTTTTAATAGTCGA